>OY744539.1:62496810-62516810 GCA_963556195.1 Sepiola atlantica | reverse complement strand
ACTAACTAAATCCAAAATATTGCAGACTTAACATTCGTTGGAAAATTCATGAATAAATAAAAAATATATAATAGTAAGTAAATAAAATAAAAAGGGGGATTAAGTATCTAACAGTGAAACAAAAACAGGAGACCTTAACGTAAGCATCTAATATTAACACGGAGATCATCAGCTGTTTACCATGTATCTGTTTCGGAGATTTAAAAACAGGACAGTTATAATATGCATGGCTCTCAAATATATATATATATATACAATATTTTTTAAGTAAATATTAATTAGTATTGCCTACAGACATCGATGTGTCATGCTTACGCAATCTTCAGTGTAGGGATGTTCATTCATGTCGGTCGGAGGGATCGAACTCGGTTTCCAAGTCGCCACTGACTCGTAGCCCTGTTTCTTTCCCCTCAGCCGCCACCAGTTAGCATAGAAATCAGGAGAAAGTAAACTCTATAAACGCCGAATCAGCTGGCGATTCAGTGAAAAGAGGAATCAGAATTCAACAACGAAAAAAAAAAGGGTTGGAATATCGCATTTAGTCTGTAGTATAACTGTACATTATCAAATTTTCTAAGAGTGCACCAGTCCTTGTAAAGGGGGCTATAATAATATATTTTTAAAGTAAATATTAATTATTATTGATACATACATAAATATATATATATATATATATATATATATATATATATATATATATATATATATATATATATATATATATATATAGTAAGTTATGAAAATATATTTATAGCAATTAAGCTACACAAGGGCTCCTGCGTTTCATTCCCGGGATGAAAAGTGAGAGCCTCTGTGTAGCTTAATTGCCATAAATATATTTTCATAACTTACCACCTAGCTCTACTTACGTATCGAGCACTGTTGAAGTAAATACTGAAAATTGGTACATAAAAATAATATCCTCTTATAAAATGAATACATGGATACATGAAATCGTAATATATATATATATATATATATATATATATATATATATATATATATATATATATGTTTGTGTGTGTATGTGTGGATGTAATCCCGGTAAGTTTATGTTCACAGGGTATAATCCAGTGAATCTTTATTTGCTGAATAATAAATAGAGCCGTATATTTATATATATATATTATATATTTACAAAATAAATTCATACCAACGTTTTTAGCTACATATTTGCAGACATATTTCAGTTCTAGCTGGAAACTAGATGAACTTATATATATATATACATATATATATATATACATATATATATATATATACATACATATTTATGTATATATATATATGTATGTATATATATATATACATATATATATGTGTATGTATATATATATATATGTATATATATATGTATATATATATATGTATATATATATGTATATATATGTAAGTATATATATGTACATATATATGTATATATATATGTATGTATGTATATATGTATATATATATGTATGTATATATATGTATAGATATATATATATATATATGTATGTATGTATGTATGTATCTATAAATATACATATATATGTATGCATGTATATATAAATATACATATACATATATATATGTATGTATGCATATATAAATATACATATATATATATATATATATGTATGTATATATAAATATACATATATATATATGTATGTATGTATATATAAATATACATATATATATGTATGTATGTATATATATATGTATGTATATATATATATATATATATATATATGTATGTAAATATAAATATACATATATATATATATATATATATATATATATATATATATGTATATATATATATATACATGTGTACTGTGCATGTGTGTGATTTTCTATGTACATTTGTATGTGCGTGAACAAGCAGACCCATAAAACTAGTCACTAATTTGACGATGTTTCTATCCACAATTGTCTTCAATTTTCTTTTGTGTTTTCCATTTTCATTTTTTTTTCAGTCGCAACTTTTTCGAACTCTAAGAATAAGGAGTTTGTTTGCAAGATTAAAACAAACATAAAACAAGCTAAGCAGTATCTGAATAATTTCGCGGATTGTACCGATTTACAAAGTCGCCATTTTTAATCTGATAATCGCCTACGGATTTTAATGGCACGTGTGAAATTCGCACGATGGGACAATCTCTCTCTCTCTCTCTCTCTCTCTCTCTCTCTCTCTCTCTCTCTCTCTCGTTTACTTACTATTGGCCTATGTAGGTATTTATCTCTGTACAGACACAGATATAGAGATAGGTATTTCTTCGTTAAGCAAGAATATAAAATGTCTGAAAAGTAACGGGACCTATTTCGAAAACAATTTATTACAATTTCAAATAACAAACTTCAGTTTTTCTCTTCTCGAGTGCACTTTCCCTCATTACTTCTCTGCACCGGTTGAGCACTCTTATATAAACAAAATAAGATTTATCCAAGGTTTATCCAATCTGTATAAACACAAAACTACATCTGGAATATATATATATATATATATATATATATATATATATATATATATATATATATATATATATATATATATATATATATATATATATATAGTTTGAAAAGTCACACATTGAAAACGTTGCTGAAATGGCAATAATAAGGAGAATATTTTTCAAAAAATTTTTTGAAAACCTGGACAACGTAAATTATTTATGTTTTATTAAAATAAATTATTTATTTACCGTAAATACTTTTTTTAAACTTGAGTACTTTCGGTGTAAGAAGTATAATCATATTGTTTTCTTTTTTCGTATAATCCTCCCTGTGATGGTTGTCTATTCGATTTCGAATATGACCACTTTTGGCGTATCAATGTGATATCAGTGTGAAGGTCCTCAGTGAGAGACCCAGATGTTGCTCGTCAAGCTTGCCAGTCTTTTACAGACCATACCACAGAAGTGGCAGTTGTTGCGATGATCTGAGGGGATACCATAAATGAAGCCACCTCTTGTCCGTGCTTTATTTTGCAAAACATGCACTCGTTGGTGACCTAACAAACGTGCACATGACATAGTTACGAAGTTGCAAGCTTGGCATCTTACGAGTTCCATATTTTCTCCATGCGCTGGAGGTGTCACGTACCGTCTCTTCTTCGCTGCTACTTTCTGCTGCTGGTGTTTCATCCTATTCTTTTCAGAAAGCTTGCTGCCTTCAAAAAGCGGTTTCCTCCACTTTGACCTATCTACAGCCACCTCCTCCCATACTCCAACATCAATTCCAAAGCACTTCAAATCGTCTTTGAGACAATCTTTGAATCGCTTACGAGGTTTGTGCTGCGGGTGAATATTCCCAGTTAGTTTCCCATAAATCACCTGCTTGCGTAGTCTGTCATTAGTAAGACAAATAAGACGACCAGCCCAACGAAGTCTGCGTTTTCTCATACGAAACTCAATGCTTAGAACAGCAGCTCGTTCCAACACTTCGGTGTCAGGAGTAAAGCTATCCCGACGGATGTTAAGCAAGTGCCTAAGGTAATTCTGCTGAAAACACTCCAGCAGACAAATATGAGCTCTGTAAGTGGTCCATGTCTCACAAGCATATAACAAAGTTGATACTAAACACGCCTCATACACAGAAATCTTAGTTTCCAGCCTGATATCGCTGTTGTCCACACTCGCCTTTTCAAATGACCAAAAGACACACCAGCCCGTTCAATACATTCATATATCTCAGCATCTAACGTCCCGTTCTTAAAAAAACACTACCCAGATACATAAAACGATCCACCACAGACAATATGTCGCCTTCAACAAATATATCCAGTTCCTGCTACGGGCTGCCATACTAGGCTTATTGTAAGACCCATGCTTCTACATGCCCATGCAAAGCGATCAATGGTATCCTGCATATCACCACGTGATCCACATCATCTGCATAGAGCAAATCTCGAACAACAGTAGATAATGTCCTTGACAAAGTCTTAAAACGCTGTAAATTATACAGCCGACCCGATGTGCGAAATCGAAGATACACACTTTTGTCACAGCAAAACAGATGGAAAACAAAGTAAGTGGAGATATATCATCCTGCTTAACATCGTTGTCAACTGCAACGGGTTCAGCGAGACAAACATTGCAGTTGACACATGCTTTCATGTTGTTGTGCAGTTCACGAAGGAGTCTAACAAAGTTTGGAGGACATTCCAACTTACCCAATACCTTCCACAGCGCATCCCGATTAACTGTATTGAACGCTTTTTTTTTCAGATCAACAAAGACCTGATATAGGTCTAGACGATGTTCAATACACTTTTCCTGCATTTGACGCGCCGTAAAGATCATATCAGTGGCACCCCTATTTCTTCTAAAGTCACACTGACTCTCAGGAAGCATGAACGCACAGACGTAAGCATTCAAGCCACTCAACAGGATTCTGGTAAATACCTTTCCTGTCCCATTCAAAAGAGAGATGCATCCGTAATTGCCGCACTCATCCTTCCTCCCTTTGTACAAGGAGACTATAATGGAGTCACGCCAATCTTGGTAAACATGCCCGTCAAACCAGATGTTGTCAATCAACCCTTTAATTTGAATTGCCAATGGTCTTCCACTACAGCGAAGGATTGACACATGTATACCGTTAACACCAGGTGATCCGCATCTCAACTGTCATACAGTCTTCTTGAGGGAAGGAACAGAATCCATTTCGGCAATGATAGCCCTTTGAGGCAAGCTATCTATTACATCAGTACTGACTATCGACGGATTAGTGAGCAGATCAGTATAATGCTCTGTCTATCTATCAAGTAGGTTGCTTGGATCCCTAATTAACTCTTTGCCATCCTTGGATTTTACTGGGGTTACACTAGCATCGCTAGGACCATAAACTGTCTTCATCAGGTCATACATTGTTTTACTGTCCTTAACATCAGCGGAATGCTGAATATCACAAGTCTTCTGTCGCCACCATTCACCATTAATCCGTCCAAGTTATCTCTACAACTCTGATTTAATAGCTAAGTATGATTGTTCCACAGACCTTAGGTGACAAGCCGCTATCAATCCGCCTTTGATGAAGTGCATGCTTTTTCTGTAACAGTTGAGCGATGTGAGCTTTATTGTCATCAAACCAGTCCTGATACTTTCTCTTCGTTAGCCCAAGAACATCTACTGCTTTTTCATAAACACATAAACACACTTCTTAAAACACTCCCATGTACCATCAAACAATATTTGCTCAAGTCTATTATGTAGGACTAGAGCAGTTTTCTCATCTTTCAGCTTTGCAACATTTATTCTACGAGGACACTTGACGTTGTCAAATCGCCTCTTCGGCCTAAGTACGAACCTCATGTCAGCACACACCAGACGATGGTCTGTCTAGTACTCGGCATACCGTTTGACTGGAACTTTGCAGATGTCTTTTTGATCGCGTCTACTGGTGATGACGTAATCGATCAAATGCCATTGCTTGGATCGTGGATGCATCTATGTCTTCTTATACTTTGGTTTCAAGTGGACACACGTGTGAGTTAACACTAAATCCAGTTCCGAACACATTTGCAATAAACGTAACGCGCTCTTATTCATACTTCCAATCGATAACGTCCGAGTGGACGGAATGTTTGATATTCCCAACCCACCTTCGCATTGAAATCCCCCAACAAGACAATTGTATCATCTTGCGGAGCAGTGAGGATAACTCTTTTAAGATCTTCATAAAAGGATCCTATTAGCTCAGGTAGTCGGTCTGTGCCTGAGGCGATTGACCGAGTCTTTTCCACCGTTAGTGTGGTTGTTCTCAAAGAGTAAGCTCATAATTGAGTAATCTCTTCAAAGTTGATAGCAACGTGGAAAACATGATCGGTACCCTGCGAATGTTAGCCTTTCTTCTTTGCTTCTTATTTATTATTATTATTATTATTATTATTATTATTATTATTATTATTATTATTATTATTATTATTATTATTATTATTATCAACAACAACAATAACCAAAACACAATGATTATGATGATGATGATAATAATAATAATAATAATAATAATAATAATAATAATACTACTACTACTACTACTAATAATAATAATAATAATAATAATAATAATAATAATAATAATAATAATAATAAATGTACTAATATGAGAGACACGTGTTCGGACTTGATTGTATGTTCGCTTACTATTGTTATATTATTACACGTGAAATATGATAATCGATTCATTACTTATACATTTTGTATCTTCATGCTTAACATAAAATTGTTTATTTCTTCAAAGAATAATGGGTTCAAGGAGCAATGTTTTCTGATAGCAATGTTTTCTGATAGCAATGTATTCTAAGAGCAATGTGTTCTAAGAGCAATGTATTCTAAGAGCAATGTATTCTAGGAATATAAATTAGTATCCTACCTATAAGATTATATTTGGCAACTTTATTTGGCATTAAATAACCCACAGATGGTTGATATGCCATAACCTAAACCAAACAAACAAACTTAGATTATTTTGATAGGAATAAAGTTTGTGATGTAGAAAGAATAACGAGATTCGTGATGTAGTTTCGATTACGAAAAAAACACAAAAATTATTAGGTTAGAAGTAGTCGTGTACTTAGTAGTAGTAGTAGTAGTAGTAGTAGTAGTAGTAGTAGTAGTAGTAGTGGTGGTAGTAGTAGTAGTCGTGTTCTTATTAGTAGTAGTTGTAGATGCAAAACCATTAACAACATTGTTTTTGTACAATATCGGCTTCATGATTTGGATAATGGATGATGCAATATAGAGTTAGATTATCGAGTAAAATCTGACAAATTCACCCATACATTAAAATCTTTAGGAAATGTAGTTACCCACAATTTTCACCTTGTTATGGGTCAAATAACAGCTTGTGTTCAATCAAAAGTTTCTAATATGGTTTATGTCTCGGTATTATTTGTGATTGAACTTCGAAGCCGCTCTAAGGAAATCGAAAAACCAAACGAAATGTAAAAATAGTTCATATTTTGTAATAAAATACATAAGTAGAGATAAATGAATTGTTTATTTTAAAAGATGTTGATAACATTTAAGTCATTTAAGGAGATGATGATAACATTCCAGTCATTTTAGAAGATGTTGATAACATTCCAGTCGTTTTAGGAGATTTTAAATAGCATTCCAGTCAATTAAGGAGATGTTGATAACATTCTAGTCATTTAAGGAGATGTTGATAACATTCCAGTAATTAAAGGAGATGTTGATAACATTCTAGTCATTTAAGTAGATGTTGATAACATTCCAGTCATTTAAGGAGATGTTGATAAAATTCTAGTCATTTTAGGAGATGTGATAACATTCCAGTCATTTTAGTTTATGCTGGTAACATTCCAGTCATTTAAGGAGATGTTGATAACATTCCAGTCATTTAAGGTGATGTTGATAACATTCTAGTCATTTAAGGAGATGTTGATAACATTCCAGTCATTTAAGGACATGTTGATGAATTTTTAGTCATTTTAGAAGATGTTGATAACATTCCAGTCAATTAAGGAGATGTTGATAACATTCCAGTAATTAAAGATGTTGATAACATTCTAGTCATTTAAGTAGATGTTGATAACATTCCAGTCATTTAAGGAGATGTTGATAACATTCTAGTCATTTTAGAAGATGTGATAACACTCCAGTCATTTAAGGAGATGTTGATAACATTTCAGTCATTTAAGGAGATGTTGATAACATTCTAGTCATTTAAGTAGATGTTGATAACATTCCAGTCATTTTAGTAGATCTTGATAACATTCCAGTCATTCTAGAAGATGTTGATAACATTCCAGTCATTTAAGGAGATGTTGATAACATTCCAGTAATTGTAGGAGATGTTGATAACATTCCAGTCATTTAAGGAGATGTTGATAACATTCCAGTCATTTAAGGAGATGTTGATAACATTCCAGTCATTTAAGGAGATGTTGATAACATTCTAGTCATTTTAGAAGATGTTGATAACATTCCAGTCATTTAAGGAGATGTTGATAACATTCCAGTCATTAAAAGAAAATGTTGATAACATTCCAGTCATTTAAGGAGATGTTAAAAACATTCCAGTCATTTAAGGAGATATTGATAACATTTACCCAAAATTTTTCCTTGTTATTCGTAAAATAACAACTTGTGTTTAATCAAAAGTTTCTAATAGGGTTTCATGTCTCGGTATTATTGGTGATTGAACTTCGAAGCCGCTCTAAGGAAATCGAAAAACCAAACGAAATGTAAAAATAGTTCATATTTTGTAAAAAAATGACATAAGTAGAGATACATGAATTGTTTATTTTAAAAGATGTTCATAACATTTAAGTCATTTAAGGAGATGATGATAACATTCCAGTCATTTAACGAGATGTTGATAACATTCCAGTCATTGTAGGAAATGTTGGTAACATCCCAGTCATTTTAGGAGATGTTGATCACATTCCAATCATTGTAGATGTTGATAACATTCCAGTCATTGTAGATGTTGATAACATTCCAGTCATTTAACGAGATGTTGATAACATTCCAGTCATTTTAGGAGATGTTGATCACATTCCAATCATTGTAGATGTTGATCACATTCCAATCATTGTAGATAACATTCAAGTCATTGTACGTAAGAATCTGTGCTGCCGGCGTCTGCTCTATCCTTAGCTATTCAATCGTTGCTTAAATGAGAAATGTTTTTTTTATTTCCTTGGTAAATTTCGTCGGTTTGACAAGTATTTAAAAATACTGGTGATCAGTGTTCTGTACGTCATTAGTAAGATGTTTTAATTTGCGATAAATTAAGAAGTTGTCAATCACTTCAGCAAAAGCAGTATACTGAGTTACAAGCAATGTGGATGTAATTTTGCAATATCTCATGTGATGAGTAGAATCAGTAAATCTCTCGATTGTGGCTTTGTGTCTGCAGCAATATCTTCGACATATCAGAAGCTTTTCATAGGGTCTGGCACAAAGGGTGCCTTACAAAATTGCTCGCTATGGAATATCTGATAATGCCTTCACGACTTTTAAATCCCTCCTTCTCGTTCCCTCTCTCCCTCTCTCTTTCTCTCCCCCCTCTCTCTCTCTCTCTCTCTCTCTCTCTCTCTATATATATATATATATATATATATATATATGATTGGTCTATAAAAGTAGTAGCTGATGGACACAAGTGGACACAAGTGGACACAAGTCTGAAGCACATAGTATCAACACTGAAGAGTCTCAATAAATAATTCTGAGCCACACCTATTCCTGATATCCATTAATTATCTTTTAAATTATTTTCTGCGGTCATTTGCTGACATCTACGTAGACGAAACAACTTCGAAGAGCATTAGTAATCAAGATTATTCTAATTCTCTCTGTTCATCATCTTCAATCCTCTTATAACATTTTTAACCATTCAAATGATAATCATGACTCCTATATTCTTGAGTGTCTTTGGCCTTGATAAGTAGTGAATCATTAATGTTAACAAAAGCATTTTTAAACGGGGAAAATGACCTTTAAACGGCATCTCGATTATGTGTAGCATTTAAGTGAACTGGTCTCACATATTATCTTGTCGACCGCCATGTTGTATTTATCAGAATACATTTCTCATTTCTCATTTCTCACCAACTTTGATTTATTTTTCTTCGTCTTTAATTCCTTTTCTTCTTTCCTTCTTCATTATGAACACTTGAACTATTTTGGAACTAATGTATCATCATCATCATCATCATCATCATCATCATCATCATCATCATCATCATCATCATCGTAATCGTCATCGTCATCGTAATCGTCATCATCATTATCGTCATCATCATTATTATCATCATCATCATCATCATCATCATCATCATCATCATCATTGTCATCATCATCGTCATCGTCATCATCATCATCATCATCATCATCATCATCATCATCATCATCATTATCATCATTATCATCATCGTCATTATCATTATCGTCAGCGTCATCATCATTATCATCATCATTGTCATGTCCTTCTCACTTTTCATCATCATCTGTATCTCCAGTTTCTTATTTCGCTTCTTTGTCTTTAACACTTATAATCGATTTAACCATTTTGGGACTTGTACATCATCATCATCATCAGCAGCATCAGCATCAGCATCAGCATCAGCAGCATCATCATCAGCATCATCATCATCAGCATCATCTTCATCATTATCATCATCAGCATCATCGTCATCGTCATCATCATTATCATCATCATTGTCATGTCCTTCTAACTTTTCATCATCATCTGTATCTCCAGTTTCTTATTTCGCTTCTTTGTCTTTAACACTTACTTATAATCGATTTAACCATTTTGGGACTTGTACATCATCATCATCAGCATCATCATCATTTACTTCTTCGTTTTCTCTTTGTTTTTCTTTCATTTTCTTTAGCCTTTCCTCCTTATTTCGACCTCCTCCCTCCCCGATAATCTGTTCACGCCTTTTATCATTGTTTTTCTTTCCGCTCTCTTTGTCTCTCTTTTTTTTCAAAATATTTTTTTCAAAAGTAGCTGTTTTTCTTCCTATATTATTTTTCTGTATTTCCCCTCATTATTTCTATTTTAATACTCTTAACTTATAATCCGCCTACGACAAGACTTATTCCTGATCCTCCAAACAAATCAGCAGAGTAAAAGAAGAAATAGTTCTGAAATAATAAAAAAACAAAAAATGAACAGAAACACCAGAGAAAATCAACTGTGAAACCATTCAACCATTACGTGCATTATTCCCGGCGAAAATAATACTATTCTTGTGTCTGAAACCATCATCGTTCGTCAATAACGATGTTCTGTCAAAAACACGCAGGTGACAATTTGTCGAAGAAACGCCAAAAGTAACGAAAGAAAATAGTATTTGTAATTCTCAGCCGTGTAAATAAACATCGTCGTTTTAAGTTGATGTGCAATTTATTGTTGACCAACTCTCGGCTGCTTCTGTCAATTTAAAGATGGCGGAAGATCGTCTTGCGTTAAGACAAACCCAACGAACTCGTCTTGGCTACAGAATAATAATGGCCACTTTTGGGTGTTCATCTCTGGACGCAATTGTTTAATCTAATGTTAAGTTACGAACTTTGAAATTTGAAAGCTAAAATTAAAATGATTGAAAAATTGATAACCAAATAAAGAAATAATAATAGTATTTATTTTGCTCAAAAATAAATGAATAGTAGAATGGAGTTCGTGGCTTAGTGTTCGCAAGTGTATTTCTTAGGACGTAAGTGACTGAGATTGAGAACGAACATAAAACAAAACATCACGCATTATTTTACATGTATTTGTCTATCATTTTCTTTTCAAACACAAAGAAAGTTAAATATTTCGTTCGCTCTAAAATACTATTAAAATCCAGAAATTAATATTAATTATACGCAAGGCACCATGACCACTCCACCCCATTGATTGCCTTTCTGTATGGCTAATCGCACCAAAAATACACACATTCACAAACACACGCATAAATCAGAGAAAAATCACCAATACATGCACATCCAAATATGCACATGAATCCATACCGTTTTGTGATATAGTTTGGAATTTTTACCCGTTCAAATAAGGGACAAAATTTCTGGTCCGCTGAATAGAAAAACACGGATTACAAATCGTGGCAAGAAAGAGATGTATTTATATTAAGATTTTATATAACTTAAAAAAAAGGAAAGATGAGAAGTAGAAAAGGTTCTTACGAAAAAGGTGGTATTTTTGAGGACTTAGATATCAGTTTCGTCTTGTTAACATCACCTCTGCTTTATATGGTCAAGGCGGAAGAGTCGTGAAGATTCGAAAGACTTCGAATATATAAGGCTTCTGGGTCGCCCACGTGCAAAAACTACGCATAATATGACATGCCGGATGGCTGCTGGACGGAAGCAGCAATTTCAGTCGAGTGAGGAAAGACGAAAGTGGCTAGAAGATTTGAAAAAAAACGCTCACGTGGCGTGCGGCCAATGTTCTAAATAGTGGCCTGTGATTGGTTGTTCTTCATCCTATCACAGGGCACGTAACAAACGACTCCGTTATAATAATTTTCAATAATATTCTTTCAAATAATTTCGTATTACAAACCACTGTTGGATAGTGGGGGCGCCGGGAGGAGGCTCCAGAAGGTAATGGGGCTCAGAGAGTAAGGGAGCTCCCTAAAATAGATGGGAGGAGTGGGAACGGAAGTCTGGTGATGTCACTTCCGTGTGGATGATATTTGAACCATTTTGTTCCTGACACTCAAACGAGTCAGATGTGAAACGTGCCTGTCTCGCTGAGGGTGGAGCGTGAGCACAGTAGCTAAAACGAGCCTGACTGAGATCTCTCTTCTCAAGTAATTTAATTGTTATTTCTCTCTCTCTCTCTCTCTCTCTCTCTCTCTCTCTCTCTCTCTCTCTCTCTCTCTCTCTCGCACACACATACATGAATCCTGTCGCAGTCCTGTGAGTGTCTGAATAAAAACTCTTAAAGCTAAAAATCAGCGTCGATGTGTTTTTGCTACCTTGTGATTTGATCGACAGCCCAACAGCTCAACAGATGTGAAACGGCCGAATCAGCCAACAAATAGTTGATGGATGTCCCGAGTGCCTACGGGAACAGGTAAGCAGGTATTTAACACCACGAAATTCTTCTTACTGTTACATAGTAAGGAAAAGTAGGAATTAGATAAAGAAAGAAAATCAATAAGATTTTAGAAGGAAATGAAAAGTACATTTTGTTAACTGTTCTAAAAAATTGGTCGCGGTCATAGAAATTAATTTCTATGGAGTAGTGTACAAAGGATGTTTTAAACTTGTTCAATATAATTCTTATTATTCAAGTGTCTGACTTACAATTTACTAATCATTATGAAACACTAAACAGTATTACAAACTAAAAATTGCTGTTTTGTTCTTCCAGTTTATCTTTTTATTACAATGTTTTAGGGAGCGAATTTGAGAACCTTTTGTTTATTATGAATGAATAATTAGCTAGGATATTGCCGTCGATGATAGTTAACTTTATTATAATCATTAGTACGATGTCCACGATTTTCGTTATTATTTTCATATTATTACTGTTTATATTATCATTATCATTATTATTGCTCAATGTCGTCACTGAACAGTATATCACTGGTCATGCCTATTTCTAGAGCATCAACAGATACGCAAACTATTTTAGATGCCTGGCATAAAATTTACATAGTTCTTTAAAAATTTAACTTTAAATCTTAACTACATTTTTTTATTTTTGAGTCCCAATTTTAATAAAAATCTGTAAGTCGTCATTTTCCCATCTACTTTTATTTTTCATAAATTCTTTCAATTTTATTTTTTGATAACTTCTAATTTATTAGGACTAGTTTTTGATAAAGCTATAATGTCCAATTGCTCTACCACTGGGTCAAAGCAGGCATTGAAGCACATCTCACCATGCGAAAATTCTACAGCAAGCCCCACTCTCCATAATAGTTCACTTCGAAATGTGTATCTCCTATTGCTCAGAGGCAGAAACCATTCCGACAATTCGGCCGCCATAAGTCAACTACGAATATACAGAAATTTATAATCTTAAGAAAAAATTGTAAGACTGTGATAAATGAAGCAGGGAGAAAGTATACAGAGATTACCAAAAAACAAGATACTCATGATTTCTGGAAAATCTTCAATAGTGTGGCGAACAATGGGCAATCAACAATTCCCCCGCTATCCAACCACAATGATGTCGTGTGCACGGCAATTGACAAGGCTGCACTACTTGCCCATCGTTTCGCCTTAAACTCCACTTTGAACTCAGCAAAAACCCCTCCCTAAATTTCCATTGCGGACTGAAACCACACTTGATGACCTGATAATCCATCTATCTCATGTCAGGGACATGACATCATAAAAAACCTTCACACCTCCACAGCATGTGGGTCTGATCTTATACTAGTATATATATATATATATATATATATATATATATATATATATATATATATATATATATATATATATATAGTGTGTGTGTGTGTGTGTGTGTGTGTGTGTGAAAATTTGTTGGAAAAAAGTACTCGATCGTCAGTTTTACGAGAGCTAATATAAATTATTTATTTAAAAACTATACATTACAGCTTTTGTTAGACGAATCATGGTTTCATTGTTACACAGACAGGCGTTTTCTGCGTTACAAAACAGCCATTTTGGCGCGCTCCTGCACCGTAAAAAACGAAGACAAACTGAGAAAGAATGAAAATAAAACGGGGAAAACAACAACATTCACCGTCTATGAGTGAGCGGTGTCTGTTTCCGACTGTTCCTTTATGGGAGAAGTTCCGTGTATACCAATGGATGTCTATATCGAATTATTTTGTGTATTTTATTTTAACTTAATAGGATTTATTACGGTGCACAGTGCACCCAGATTGTAAAATATGGGAATAAATTCAATATATTGGCTTAAAATAATCGCATAATAATGGTTAAGCGTATTTCCGAGCTGTTTCTAGTGAACGCAATATTTTTCAAAATGTTTAATTATTGGGTGGCACAGATGACAATATTTGGGCATTTGAGGCCTAAAATACATTTCCAGACATCTCTTAACGTAAAATAATCACCTAATATTAGTTAAGGGCTCATTGGAAGCGTATTAGCAAGCCGCTTCTAGTGAAAGCAATATTATTCATTTTTTTTTAATTTTGGGGCCTGGGCTCAAATGACTATATTTGAGCATTTGAGGCCAAAAACACAATTTCAGGAATATATTAACGTACAATAATCACATCACATTTGTTAGGTGCTCGTTGGAAGTGTATTAGCGAGTCGCAATATTTTTCAAATTTTTCCATTTTTGTGGGGTCTGAACCCAAATGTTCCATACTTGTTCCTTGATAATTAATTATCTTGATGCACCTGCTTAAAACCATGTTTATATAATTGTAGAAACACAATTGATTTAAGCAAGAGAGATGCAGTCCAGTTCTATCTGCAGTACAGCAAGTATTTGTCCATAACATCTCCTAAGATGCAAAAAGCTGATGTTGCTGCTTTAAAGTTGATCAAAAAATGCTTCACTTCTGGTGATCGAAAAGCAATCCAGATTAGTTTCTATAGACTGTTCGAGGGCAAACCAGGAAATAAAGCAATTCAGTGTACTGTGGAGCGATGGAAATCTTTCTTTCATTGTCTAAACCACCTTATGACGAAAGACCTAAGAAGGGGAATACACATCGCTACTCTTGCGGGCCAACCATGCCGGAAGTTACAAAGATCCCTGCTTCGAAAGATGGTTGATGAAGTAGAAACATTTTCTCATGAAGAAAACATTTTAAAAGAAGAAGCTCTCCAAATGATTGTAGATGAGTGTCATCGTACTTGGCATTGAAAACTCTAGGTATTGAAATAATGCTTCATCTCAGAACCGCCTTCCTTAATGAAAAGGGCAAGCCATTCATCAAATATGCACACACAGTTGGGGGATATTCAGGTGGAATGACGGTCATTCCATAGCGAAATGGAGTGAAAGCTCCTTGGAGTCGAGAAACAAGCATGTTCTCTCTTTCCAAACTGCCCCAGCTATACAGTCTCTGCAAATTTCCATCAAGGACAATATTCGGGATGTATTTCGAAGAATGTTGATCATGTCTCACCCGAAATTGCCTTACGCCGTCCCCGACATCGCTATAACATTTGCGGTGAGATTGGCCATACCGCAAGGTCGAACAGACATAAAGAGTCTTCTATTTCAACATTGGAGCAGCACCAGATTGAGTCTATATATTATTGATAACTGTTGACAACTTTTCCCAGTGTTTCATCCCTTGATACCTTTCCAATTGGTCCTTTTGAATGATAACATTGACTAACTCTATTTTATAATACACCAGGTGCCCATTGGTGAGAAATTATGTGATCATTTTGTAAATTTAGCATTTTCTTTGGAAATTCCGGGAAGTTTGAGGAAATTATTTTAGTTCCAAATAATTCGCCTACATCCAACCTCAAGTTGAATTTCAAATTTGAAAGCCATCTAAGATTTTCTTTTGTATATATTTTGTATATATTCAAAAACGAAGAGGAAAAATGCTTTCAGATAAATGGAGACAACGTTTGTCTCTTTTCAGAAAAATTTGGCGATTCACCAATTTTAGCACGGAATTTTGTTTAACGGCAATTTTCTTCGTATATTTTCAAAAACTAAAAAATGTTTAGAAAAAAATTGCGTTTGAACCCTTGATACATTTTAATTGGTCTTTTTTATGATAACATTGACTAACTCTATTTTATAGTCGACCAGGAGCCAATGGTGTGGAATTATGTGATCATTTTCAAAATTTACCATGTTTCGGAGAATTTACGGAAAATTCGACGAAAATTTGAGGTCTAAATAACTTACCCGTATCCAATTTCAAATTGAATTTTTCAAATTGGAAAGCAATCTAAGGGTTTTCTTTGGTATATATTTAGAAAGAGAAAAAAAATGCTTTCAGATTGACAGAAACAACATTTTTCAGTGTTGTTTCTCAACAGTTTGAAAATTGACTATTTTTCCTCGGAATTTTACTTGCACGCCCGAGGAGAAATGAAGTGACCGGTTAAGTAAAAATTGCCTGACATTAAACTTTTATTTTACTTTTACTATTTTTATTTCATGTGGATTCTGAAGTCATTATGCTGAAGTCATTATTCTGAAGTCATTATGCTGAAGTCATTATGCTGAAGTCATTATTCTGAAGTCATTATGCTGAAGTCATTATTCTGAAGTCATTATGCTGAAGTCATTATTCTGAAGTCATTATGCTGAAGTCATTATTCTGAAGTCATTATGCTGAAGTCATTATGCTGAAGTCATTATTCTGAAGTCATTATGCTGAAGTCATTATTCTGAAGTCATTATTCTGTAGTCATTATTCTGAAGTCATTATGCTGAAGTCATTATTCTGAAGTCATTATGCTGAAGTCATTATGCTGAAGTAATTATTCTGAAGTCATTATGCTGAAGTCATTATTCTTAAGTCATTATGCTGAAGTCATTATGCTTAAGTCATTATTCTGAAGTCATTATGCTGAAGTCATTATGCTGAAGTCATTATGCTGAAGTCATTATTCTGAAGTCATTATGCTGAAGTCATTATTCTGAAGTCATTATTCTGTAGTCATTATTCTGAAGTCATTAAGCTATCATCAATCCCCCAACTCCTGTGTGTGTGTGTGGGGGGGGGGTCAATCAGCATATTGACCCGTCTAATAGCCACGTCTACGTGTTTTCGTTTACAATTTCTTTGGTTCATGTTATAAATATGCAATATTTTGTTTCCCATTTCACTGCTCTCCGTAATGTTTTCTTTATTTTTATTGTATAGATTTCTCTCTTTTTTTCACAATTTTAATACTCCAATAAATTTACTCATTAAAATCCATTTGATTATTATTTTAAACTTGTAATCATATAAGCTTAGGCTCCAAACATATCTCAGTAGAAGCAAGCTTTAAAGTCCTCGTGAAACGCGGCTTTTAAGCTTGCACACTATACAAACAGGTTTCCTAGATTAGAGGCACAGATGGAAGTTTGGTTTTAAAATAGCATGTTACCAACGCAAGTGCTAGTAGGTTATGTGTAGAGAACAGCTGTGGTACTTGCGCATCTTAAGTGACGCAATAGCATCCGTGTCCCAGCAAAGTGGTATTAAACGGTTTAAACTGTTTTTAATGACTTCATATATATATACACACATATATATATATATATATATATATATATATATATATATATATATATATATATATATATGATTATTTTTATTTACAGAGACATGTACAAAATCTGCGACACTGGCATGTCGATGTTATCGATCAACAGTTATTATAAACTGAGATCTCATAATTTCAATGTTATCAATCAACAGTTATTATAAACTGAGATCTCATCAGGTAGAGCTAGAATCCGATCGTAACCTTAGATCATATTTTGGAAAGAATGAAATGGAGAAGAAGAAGAAGAAGAAGAAGAAGAAGAAGAAGAAGAAGAAGAAGAAGAAGAAGAAGAAGAAGAAGAAGAAGAAGAAGAAAAGAAATTTAAAATTTCAAAATTTAGGAAGTCACGTTGTTTGAGAACGTTAAGAATCAAAAAGTTAAAATCAAAATATAAAATATAAAATATATATATATTTTGGAACACCATTAGAAGAACCAGCACCTGCAGTTCCCTGAACTTACCATGTTATCTTTGCCTAACTAAAAAACTTGAAATAATTAAATTTAGTGATAGAGGCAAACTTCTAAACAAAAAACAATATACCTCAATTAACTGTAGGCATAATAGATTACACCTTCTCAGTAATTCACTTATAACCCCTCAAGCTAATACTATCTCATAAAAAACCCACTTTACCTATCCACTAACGGTCATTTGTCAACATAACTATCATGTTATACCATTCTAATTAATCATTATTATTGTTGTTAGTATTATCTTTTACAGTCTTTACTACAATTACTACTTATAGCCACCATTATATCTATTATTAGAATAACCACCTCTACTATTATCATTAGTTTTATGAATTAATATTATTATTATTTTTATTACTATTATTAATACTACTATTATTCTTATTATTATCATTATCATTACAATTATTAAGATTATTGTGGTTACCACTGTTATCATTATTATAGCTATCACTATTATTTTTACTATCATTAATATTATTAATATTATTACAACAGATAATTTCTCTATTATCAAATAATTTATTTTTATTATCATATTTACAACTACTATGATTAATATTAATTGCCATCTTCGTTATTTTTCTTTATCTTCTAATATTCCCTGATTATTTTTTATCCAACTATTGCTTACTATTATAGATTATTATTATTGATAATTATTATCATAGTTAATATTTTTAAATATCATTATTTGCCATTTCCGCACTATTATCAAGATTATTACTATTATTATTATTAATATTAATGTTCTTTTTACTATTATTATCATTATTATTATTGTCTGTAGCAGTAACAATGACAATATAACCACTTTTATTATTATTATTGTCAATAATATTAATATTACCATAGTTACCGTCATCTGGCTTTTACTACTATTGTTGCTATTAGTTTTAGTAGAAATGGTGGTATTACTATTAACGATAATTCCATTATTTATAATTTTATTATTTTTATTATTTTATTATTACTGTTATTATTATCATTATTATCACTATCACTACCACTATGTGTATTATTTTTATTATTATTTATTATTATTTTTTATTATCATTATAACTATTGTTATGATTATTGTTGTTACTATTGTGATCATTATTATTAATATGGCTATTATTATTATTATTACCATTATATGATCAGTATTATTGCAACTACTAACTCTACTATTATTAATAAAATTATTCATATTACCATATTTACCACCATTATGATAAATACTACTGCTACCTACTTCTATGTTATTAATTTTATTATTTACTATTACCTTCTAATATTTCCTGATTATTTTATTTTTTACCTGACTATTACTTTTTTGATTAATTATTATTGATTCTTATTGATTGCTATTATTGTTATTATTATTATTATTATTATTATTATTATTATTATTATTATTATTATTATTATTATTATTATTATTATTATTATTATTATTATTATTATTATTATTGTTATTATTAATACTTAACAATAACGGCATTTAGTACTTTAAAATTATTACCGATATTATTATTATTATTATTATTTTATATTATTTTTATTATTATTATTATTATTTTATATTATTTTTATTATTATTATTATTATTATTATTATTATTATTATTATTATTATTATTATTATTATTATTATTATTACCACTAATTATGTGAACTTAATTAATCTGCTAGTAAATTTGTTCGATGTATTAATTAATTAATGATAATTTGATAAACTTTAAAAGAAAATAAAACAGTGTAAATATAGAATTAGTGACATAATAGATTAACAACCCCTTCCTCCCCCTCCCATCTCACACACACGCCGGCACGCTCTTACACATATACCAATTACAACTGATTTGGGAACACA
>OY744539.1:62449310-62491810 GCA_963556195.1 Sepiola atlantica | reverse complement strand
TTAATAATGAAAATTGTCCTGCTCCAGTATAAGGTCGAATATAACTAAAGTGTGTACCTCCTCACTTACAGGTGCTGCCTTCTCAGCATTCGGCAGCCGTGAGTCTAGGGGGGTTTCCTTGTTAATGAGATGTAGCCTTGCCGCAAAGGTAAACATCGTGTACACAGATGCGGAAGGTTGGCTGGGCGTGGCTGATGTTGCCTTTAGCAATAGCAAGTTTCTGATAGTCGCGGTTTATGCACCCAACACTCCTGCGAAGAGGGTTTTCTTTTTTTCAGAGGCTGGAGGTGTTCCTCGCGGTTTGGAGCGACGAGTTACAATGGATTATTAGAATGCCATCCTTGATCCCAAGATAGATAGAGTGGGTGATATTAGAGCGATATATAGCTGTGAGGAGAGCCTGCCTGACCTGATAGACTCGTGCGATCTGGTTGATAGGTTCCGTCTTGAGCACCCGGGGCGGAAGATGTGGACTTGGCACTCTAGTGAGCCTTCCCGTGCAAGCACTTACTTGGACAGGATGTTAATTAGAAGAGGCGAAGCAGACTTTCTATCTCGCCCCAAGTCGCACAGGTTAAGACAATCTGATCACAAACTAGTTGTCTCCAGTTTAAACTTAGAGACTAGACTTAAATTAGCTGGGTACTGGAAGTTAAATACCTCCTTGCTGGAGATACGTGACTTCCGGGAAAAGCTAATATCACTCATCCAGCGGGCTGTAGTGGGGGTGGTTATCGGGACTAAGTGATGAGTTAACTTAAAAGCTAAAATTAGACGTTTTTATGTGCAGTATAGCGAGAACCTCGCCTTACAGAAGACTAAAGCAGAGAAAACGGTTAGAAGTTAAGTTGGCCCGGGCGGTGGCTGAGAGGGATTCCCTAACCATATCACAAGTCAAGGAGGACCTGAAATGTACAGAGCTAGGTTGGATAAAGTGTCTAACGAAGTCCTAAATGTTGACGCTAATGAGCGTAAAGCTGTTGTTTGTCGCAGATCAGATCACTACATTCGAGAAATGAAAAACCTAGAAGGAAAGTCCTTCGCACCGACGCAGGAGATCTATGAGGGGTTCGGGGGGAATTTTGCGAATCTCAACACCTAACTGTCCAGGCTCTGCGCCCAGGAGTTTGACAGCTATTTGGTCGACTCGTCCCGCCTGGAGGATGCGCGAGCAGCTGGCTGTGATGTTCAGGTTACAGTACGTAAGGTCCGGGATGCTTTGAAGCAGGCCAGCTTGAACAAATCGCACGCACTCGATGGGTTGTTCTACGAACTGTTTTTAAAGCTGTCGCTCATGTTTGTCCCTCTTCTTACAGATGTGTTAAACCACTTGTTTGAGCAGGGATCTATCTCTGCAAACGTCACTAGGAGAGTGATCACATTACTGAAGAAAAAGGACGAGCATGGATGGGGTTTTGATGATTTTAGCCCCATAACTCTGCTAAACACAGAGTTAGAAATTTTGGCAAGAGTTCTGGCGAACCATTTACAGGTTATTGTGGCTGACTTGGTTGAACCCGATCAGAACTATGCTGTGAAGGGGTGATCGATTCAGAACAATTTGCATCTGGTTCGCACGATCATCGATGGATTAGAAGACAACACCAAAGCTGCGCTAATCAGTTTAGATCAGTTGAAAGCTTTCGACAGGGTCGACCGTCGTTTCCTGGGATCTGTTCTAGAAGCTGCTAGATCTAATCCGGACTTCCTCGAATGGATCTCCATCCTGTATCACCAGCCGACGTGAGTGGTGCAGGTAAACGGAATGTGGTTGGGGTCGTTCGCCGTCTCTCGGTCGGTACGTCAGCGCTGTCCGCTAGTTTGTGTGTGTTTTGACGTGCCAAGTTTGAGTACGTGTTCCCTGCCTAGGCATGGTGCACGCCTACCTAAGTTCTTATCAGATCCCCTCCTAGATAGCAAAGCCTCTTAGCTAGTGGTACGATTGAATTCTGTCCCCTTTTTATTTGTTGATGCTAGAGATCTTCCGATATGCCCACTCCCAATTGTATCTTTTTCCCCCCTTTTAATCGACTCTCCCACTTAGGGACTGACTAGCTTGTTTTCGGCTCTTGAAACAAACCGGAAGAGCAGCTCACACAGATAGATTTAAGATGGCTTTGGAGGTATGTGAACGAGGTGACTAATCGCATCACTCCCGAGAAGTCAGTACCTTTGGACGTGGCATCTGTAGTGTACAATGTGATGCCACCGTCATGCAGGGAGAAACAAATGGCGTTTCTCACGATTTTAGTCGTAGCTAGACTTGTAGTGTGGACATCACGCATAGACATAGGGAAAGGGGGTGAATCGCTTGATTACGATCTGATTTCGCACTTTAAACATCAGCTCAAGGTAAAAATCAGATGTGAAAGGAGGAGATTGCACTCAACTTTATTTAAAAGAAGTGGATACACACCGCTAGTTTGTGTGTGTGTTTGGACGTGCCAGGTTTGAGTACGTGCACCCTGCCTAGACATGGTGCACGCTGACCTAAGGTGTTATCAGATAACAAAGTCTCTTAGCTAGTAGTACGATTGAGTTCTTGAGTTGTTTATTTTTTGGTGCCAGAGATCCTCCGAGATGCCCACTCCCAATTGTATCTTTTCCCCCCTTTTAATCCCCTCTTCCACTTAGGAACTGACTCGCTTGTTTTCGGCTCTTGAAACAAAACGGAAAACAGTGAGCAGCCCTACACTTAGATAGATTTGAGATGGCTTTACTAACCAACATATCTTTTTTGGTATAATTTTTAGCTACTTGTACCCCCCACCACCTCCATCCAATGAATTTGGTACATACACTTTTTTTGTAAATAAAAGAAACGTTTAAACAAATTTGGGATAATGTTAGGTAGCCTGCCCAAAGAGTGAATACGGTATTTTGGTGAATGGAAATAATTTAGAGAATAGACCAAGAGAATGACACACGACCCCCGTCCCGCCAAACTTGGCCAAAGAAGTCAATCAATTCCAAGCTGAATGTTCTTCTTACATCCACTCCCTTTCTCTCTCTAAGATCCTTTATTCCAATATGTGATTTTTACAGACAACAATTCTTCTTATTCCTCCTCGACAGGTATCCTATAGAAACGTGGAGCCATTCTTTGACCCGATATTCTGTCGGCCAATATTCAAAACAGAACAGAAGAATTTTGCGTTTTTCTTTCGAAATAAAAGGTCCGTTTCAATGAGCGCTTTCAATTTCTCTTTGAAGAATATCTCATTTTCTCTGATGCATTTGTATTGTTCATTCATGCTCTCTCTCTCTCTCTCTCTCTCTCTCTCTCTCTCTCTCTCTCTCTCTCTCTCTCTCTCTCTCTCTCTACATATATATATATATATATATATATATATATATATATATATATATAGAGAGAGAGAGAGAGAGAGAGAATTATAAAAAAGAAAAAACTATACACACATTAAGGTTGTATATATTATAACTTATTTCGACCCATTAATTAGGTCTCCTCAGATGTATAAACAACCACGTCAAAAAACCAAATTTGATTTTTTGACGTGGTTGTTTATACATCTGAGGAGACCTAATTAAGGGGTCGAAATAAGTTATAATGTATACAACCTTAATGTGTGTATAGTTTTTTCTTTTTTATAATTCTGTTTTGCTATGTTTAAATTACATTGAGCTCTGTTATTCAGATTCTCAACATAAAATTGAAATCTACACACTATATATATATATATATATATATATATATATATATATATATATATATATATATATATGAAGCAATCCAACAAAAGATATAAGCGTCAACTAATATCTTATAATTAGTGAAACATCCGGATAAAAACTGAAGCTCAATATACTGGATAGAGCATTACTATTATAATATAGAATGAAGTAATGAATCAAAATGAAGTAATAAATCAAAGCTTGAATTCAAGGTTCAAGTAAAGATTGAACCTTGAATTCTAATAAAATTTGATTGACACCTTATTTTATTACTTCATTCTATATTATAATATATATATATATATATATATATATATATATATATATATATATATATATATATATATAATTTTTTCTCTCTTTCTCTTTCTTTGTCTATCTCTTAAATATCAATACTAGTGTGCCCGCGCAGTCAAAGATGACGACAGACAGTTTTACTGCACTTCAATTTAATTACAACTTTGAACTTTGAAGTAATTTAGAAAACAACAGTTGTCATCTTGTCTATATACAATACTAATACTCCAATCGTTTGCTGCTACTTCTAGCGTTGGCTTGAATATATACTGAATTATCTCCCTTGGTATTACACGTAAAAGAATTGCTATTGATTAATACAGAATAGATGAGTTTGCTTTAAAATATATTGAATTATTACGATTATTTTATTGAATACTAGCTAGCTTCGCCCGTTTGCTGTCACTTCGCAATTTAATTCCTATTAACTATCAAAAGTCATTGAAATAACAATAATTCATAAGAAAAAGAAGACAAAACTAATCGATAAGAAAAAAGACAAAACTAATCGATAAAAAGAGAAAAATAATCGATAAGAAAAAGAGGAAAAAACTAATATTTGCTCATAAAAATTTAATTTAAACACGTGATCATTCTTTCCTTTTTTTATTATTATCAGTTATTTTTTTAATTAAGACTTCCCTTTTTTGCTCATAACATCAAATTTGCGTACGTTATTACTCATATCATGAAGCGGGCTGGAGGCATGTACGTTTACTTTTGTTGTATATATTACGCCCATATTTTCTTCATATAGATTTAAGACGGACACAAAATATGTATATGCTAACTTCCGGCCAAACAGGTTTGAGAACATTGTTGATAACAGCCTTCTAGATATGTAAGCTTGCATAGACATAAATAGACCTGAATTCTCTTCCTTTCAGCGTGGTTGGTTTGTCGCCGCATGGTCCTAAGCATTCTGGCTAAAGTTAAAATGTTGACTTGGTCCTGAGGGTTTCGAATCCTCAACACTTCTGGAAAAGGATAACACACCGGTCCATATAGATAACAATTTAATGATACTTAGCATAATATTATATATATATATATATATATATATATATATATATATATATATATATATAATGATTTTTTGGAGAGTACAACATTTTATTATCGCAAGCATGAAGGGAAGACGAATTTTATCTTCTTAGAATTTGCGCGTGTGTGTGTGTTACGGCATCTCACTCTATTTCCATGTTAATTAAAATATTACTATATATATATATATATATATATATATATATATATATATATATATATATTCAATTCATGTGTGCGTGTATTTCCCTTTTTTCTCTTTTTTCAGTTTATTTGTGTGTGTGTTCCTTTATTTAATTGCTTAACAGTTCATGTGTGTGTGTTTCATTTGTCTTTTTTAACTTAATTTCAGTTCGTAAGTCTTTGAATTAACTATTCAATCATAAAAACACGAAACTACTTAAAATTCGTTGGCGTTACTGTATTTTTCTTTTTCCTCGCTCTTACTCTCTCCTCTTCCTAAGAACCGCACGCTGTCTGTGTGGGACCCATGTCGTATTAGGGAGGAGACGCTGATCAATGTAGCGTTGTCGTCTCTTCAAAACTGTTCTTTTTTAATCCATCGTACCTTACTTCAGTCTCCTCGTATACTTTTATCGCCGTAACCATCATAATCATCGTATTGTGTTGCATTTCGTCACCACCATCATCATCATCATCATCATCATCATCATCATCATCGTCCAGTGCCCTGCCTTTCGCCGTCATCATCGTCGTATTAAGCCGCACATCGTAGCCATCATCGTCTAGTGACTGTAATCAAAACTTTTCATGCAGAGAGGAAAAAGGCGAGTCCGGTTGGAAATGCAAATTGGTCTTTATTTGTGAGAGATTTTCTCGTCATACGAACAAAAAGCACACATTTATTAAATTTGAGAGAGAGGTCAAATGTTTCTTCTTTACTTAATTCTACTTCGTTACGCGGAAAGGAAGTGCCTAGCAGTCGCTATGAACTCTTTTAGGAATTAAATTTCCATTTTCCTTTTTTTTAATTACATCTCGATTTTGCATCCGTGCACCACGCTCCCAAAAGACGGACTGACTAAAAACTTCTCTTTTTTCTCGTTCCCACGAATGTGACGTAATTGCTTCAAAGGGGGACACTGAACCTGTCACAACGTACCTGTTAGATGAGAGATCAAGGAAGGGTCAGAGTTCAGGTATGTTTATATTATTAGTCCGAGAGCGAACTTGTTCCCCAGATTTTCGTGTGAAGATTTTCACTGGTCCACCTAGATACCAAACCCATACTAGCTGATGTAATCGTTTTTTACATACATACATACATACATACATACATACATACATACATACATACATACATACATACATACATACATTATGTAACATATATATATATATATATATATTCAACTTGTATTCATTTCAAGCTTAATAAATAGTAATGTAATAGAAGTAGTAGCGTATTTTACGTGGAACATGGAAAATAATTCTAATTCTTAGATGGTTGGCTCTTTGTTACATACTTTTAAAGTAAAATGATAATCCTTTTTCTAAATTCCGAAAAGGCATTTGTAAATTGTTTTGTTTTTTGGGGGGAGCTAAAACCCGGTCGAAAAATAAAAACGAACATAATTTTTGTGTGAAACTTAAATAAATGAATAAAATTACGATTACTTAAATACTTACTAATTCATAAAAAAAGGAAACGAAGATAAAAAAGAAAAGAAACTAAAATGAGACATTCTTTCTAAAACTGGAAAACTGTGATGATTCGTGGGTGTTTAGGCTTGACACTTCAATGTCATTTGTTCATTGAAAACTCGCTTGTTTTGTATCGTTTTATATTATTGTTTACACATGTGTTTGCCCCGAATGCGTACGGTAAATATTGTCTTTTCTTTGTGCATATTGTGATATTTTAAAAATGAAGTCACTTTAAATTAAAGCAGCAATATAATACTAATACAACAACAACCCAAATCCCAGAGAAGACCAATGGTCCTCACCAGCGAGAAATCAATAATAAACGGCTGTTGTGATACTACAAGTTTATTTGCGGTGGCTATCGAAAAGAGGTGGAGAATACTGGAAATCTAGGGAAACTTGTTGTCACTCAGACTCCAGGGAAAACCACCGGTTGTTGTCGGTGAGCAATCACTGATGACCTGTGTGAGAACTCCTAATGAGTAAAAAAAATTTAAAAATTTTTAAAAAAAAAACAAAACAAAAAAACAAAAACAACAACAACAACAACAGCAGCAGCAGCAGCAGTTTCTGCTCTAAACACTTTTTTCCTTGGACCGATTGCCTTTACAATTTCCTTTCTGCGCCCTGTTTACCCGAATTTCTCTTTTCTTTAACACATCTCATGTTGGACTTCCCGTCCGTGACGGCATATCCTGACACATAGCGCTCTCTCTAATTTTTCATTTCTAATTGAATTTTAATGGAATCTTAATACTTTATTTAAGCTTATGCGGAAAATACTATTTTTAAAACTGTTTGTACTCACTCCACCCAATATCACTGCAGTTGGTTATGATATCTTGGGCTGATCTCCCTTTTAAACTGTCATCTCAACTCAACCTTTTAGAAAAAAATGTTTTTTCACAGACATTTACACTATTAATACAACATCAACGTACAGATGAAATTCTGTTAACGCTAACGCTAACCCTAACTTCTTTCTTTGGGCCGCTCGCCTTTACAATTCCCTCTCTGCTCCGTGTTTACCCGACTGTACCAACACGCAGGAATTCTAATCTAATGTATTTAAAGGGTAAACAATAAAGAAACGTGATTGTCCTGAATGAATTCATTTCTATATTGAAACATTTCAATGATAAGTTACTAAACTGTACTTTAGTTAGGAGTGCTTCAAAGTTGGGTGATTTAATTGCATCAATTTTTGTTATGGATTTCTCATGGCTTTCCGGGAATGCTTACATTGTTTTCTTTTATATATATATCGAGCGAAGAATGTCTTAGTGTGAATACAAAAGTATTCACATCTTTGATTAAACCGTTTCTAGATATGCCGATGACTGAACTGTAGTTGTTCAGCCACAAGTTGCCACACAGTATCTCATGGATTCTATCTTGAAGGTGTACACAAAGGCAGCCTAATCTGAACAAGACAATTGTTATATATAAACATGAACCGTTAGAAAGTTCACTATGATTCTAGAATGTACGTGTATAGTAAAAGTGTTGCATACCGTCTCGGAAATGGGCCGTGGCAGCTCTCGTCCCATATATCCGTCCCGGAACGGGCCGTGGTAGTTCTCGTTTAAATAACTCGTCATTTTTAACACAAAAAATCATATATGTTGCATACCTTTAAATTTCTTGCTCCTTCAATCTTTCCTCATCGCGTGGAGGTGTGCGTCGTCTAGTGGTTGAATTCTTTCTATTTTCTTTCTGCCGTGAACCACGCCGCTGCAACAAAAAGCTTCATGACGGACTCAGGAGACAAACAATCTTTTAAACTTTTAAGTTCTGTTTTATTTGGCGTTAGTTATCCGTCGGCTTGGAGATATCCACTAACGTCGAGAGAGAGACCAAAGTACTGCTTTATCGTAATTACTTATCAATTAAGTCCTTAGCCATTCGTGGAGGGGGGAAAGAGATCTCACGCCTGTATTTTCTTAGGGAATTTAATTCCCTTAATTATGTTGCAGACTACATCGTGAAACATGTCCGTTCGGCTCGCCTCCAAAACCTAGACTTCTTAAAACTCTGCTTCCCACGCAAAAGCCTGTGACTTCACAGAACTCCTATGCGCAGGTGCACATTGATCCTGATCGGAGGTCTCGTCAACGTGGTGACCCTGTCACGTCTGTGAGCTCCGACTGTGAGAACAGCCCTATTCTGCACTCGACTGTACGGGTCCACCCGCACTAAATCGCGCAAGCCAAACCAAACGATTTCCAACAGATACGTCCACCTCAAGATGCGTCCGTTCCCACAGGACCATTATCCAACAAAAGCATCACAAGTTTTGAATATGTGTGTGTAAATAGACAGAAGTGTAAACATGTTGTGCAGACTAAACGACGAAACTGTCTTCAAATTAGAAATGCAAATAACGAATTCTGAAAACTGCATCGACGACTGTGGATTTGATGTGGCACTTCAATTAAGACCGAAATTAAGGCATTCAGTACACGTGTTTTGTTACCATTACTCTATGCATGTGAAACTTGCGTCACATGAGGCTAGAACATTTCCACCAACAACGTTTACAGATAATAAGTGGGTACCACAAATGTACGTACGTGACACGAAAGTTTGAGAATCAACTCATAGCCTCAGCACTGAATTTGGGATAGTTTAGCATCGTCTGAGTTGAAGTGGGCTATAGTGAGAATGACTGATGGTTTTCTAAACAAATGTGGCAGGATATGTCTATCAAACAACCCCAAAACGTATTGAAGTTTCTACATGCAGAATATGTGATAAATAATGGGCCTTAACCGTCACCGGAGAGTTCACCAGAACAATTAAACAGTTCACTCTGCATAGTTGTTATAGTTTTGCCATAGTTTGTATAAGTCATTGTCAAGGGCAAAAATATCTGGGGACGACATTAATTGAGCACAAGCTGCAGTCATCATATATTTTATGTATAAAATAGAATTTGTTTTTCGCGTATTTAGTTTACTGGAATAGTTTTCCAAACAAAAATGTAGATAAAACAATATGTTTTGTCAGACTCATATACCAAATATTGGTCCGTGTCCTAAAAATAAACTCATGCCGAATGGATTTCATCGAATTTCATAATTATCCCGATCTAAGTGTGTGTTATGTTTACTTATATCATAATTGAAGTCGGAAGCTAACCCTGTCATAGACTAAAGTGATCTTCCTGCGACAAATTAGAGTCAATTCTTTGGATTTCACCGATAATACACTCCTTCCCCCTTTTGATAAGCGAACGTTATTTGACCTACTTACATGCTTTATATTGAGTTTATTATTAAATGCTGACACATTTGCCTAATTAGTAAGACATCAAACTGTTTAAACGGGATTCCGAGTTCGATCCCCGTCTGATTAGGCAACATTTTTTATTACATTTATTTTGAAATCTGCATGAAACTAAATAGTCATTTTGTTTTTCTTTTCGGAAAAGTGGAAGCAAAATAGTTTTCACATTATCATTTTTTTTTTACATTTTTACTATGGGAGATAAATTCTGTCCGTTTTTTTTTTCGTGGGAGGGCTACTTTTTAAAGCGATTACGTGTGGTTTTATGTCCGTACCAATCGGACTTAGTGGTAAAAGAAAATAATGAACAATCCGAAAAAATTTAAATGGCCCAGAAATGAGGATGATTTTACGTGAAATGTTTATACAAAACACACTGAATTCTAAAATACTTGTTTTTGTTTTGTTTTGTTTTTTTCGTTTTTCTGACAAGTTTTTCAGGGTGTTCACACGTACTCAGCTAAAAAAATAGAATCTCATTTTGAAGAAAATGATTTAGTCGAGGGTGTTATTAATAACTTGCGATCTTATTTACTTGTCTCCCCACGAGGGCAGAGTAAGACACAGGTTGGTTTTTAATGTAGAGAATCCAGCTCTCCAAAAAAAAGACACCTTGGATTGGGACGAAAATAAAAATTGCCTCGTCTAGAAGGATTACTCCTTCACTAACCGACGGTAAAATGCAGTATCAGAACAGATACTACACTTTGAATTATTTATTTGCTAAAAAATATAACATACATTTTGCACAGGGATGTTGTTTTTGTTAAAATTTTGTAAACAAAGGAAATGTTCGCCAATAACAGAAATGAAAGGAAAGGTTCTGTTATTAATTGAGAACAGAAAATGTCTCTAAAAATGCTGTATCTAACAATATTAAATATAGTGAAAAGAAATCCTGGATTCCTATTTTTTTTTTTGATCCACTCCCACATTTCAAGGATACTATATTTCTGGGTCCGACGTTCAATCCGTAGTTTTATTGCCCATATCCCACTGACCACATTCCACTAGAGATGCATGTGTTCACATCGTTGCCATTCGCCAAACACGTCGTTGTTGTTCAAGCCACGTCCTTTTTACTGAAAATGGAATACTCAATACAACAAAGCGAACAGAGGTGTATATTTATCTGGGTTCCAGAACACCAATTCCCAGGTATTGATAAGACAAGAATTCTCCATAGGCATCTTTTATCACGCGATATCCAATCCGTAAACGGGCGGAGAGAGTTCGGTTTCTTCTTTACGTCTCTTCTTTGCCTGACAATAAAAAGAGATAATAGTTTTTAATTCTCGTCTGACATCAACGTCACATGTGTTCTTTTAAACTGAAGTTTCCATACGTGAAAAACGATTTGCTATATAACAGTGTTCGCATAATCTTGCTCACAAACACACACATGAGGTGAACTCTATCCCCTTTGTTGGGAGACAATTATAAAAGATTAATAAAAGTAATATAATGTTTAAAATATTTAACAATGTAACTTTTTAACTACATTAAACTGTAAATATTAAGGCATTTATGAATATCAGTCCATACTAATACATGAAAGAAAATAATATATATATATACATATATATATACATATATATATACATATATATATATATGTATATATATACATATATATATACATATATATATATATATATATATATATATATATATATAGAGAGAGAGAGAGAGAGAGAGAGAGAGAGAGAGAGAGAGAGGAGAGAGAGGGGGAAGGAGGGAGAGGAAAGAGAGTATGTGTGAAAGTTTTTTTTCCTAGACAATAGATTCACATCTTTAAAAGTTTTACCCTTTCTCGAGGCTTTTCCTTCTCAAAGTGATCTTCACAATAAAGAATAGAAAATACTTTTGTGACCAAGGAAAATGGGAAAATAAAAATGAAGTCCTGGGATTTGAACAGAAATTATCGACAACTCAAGTGCGTATAGACATTTTGTGGATTTTTCTCTATTTACCTGCGGACACAACAGATACACGCCGCCCCCTCCCCATACCCACTATCTTACGATTTTCAAAGCTATTACGTCATGATTATTGTCTCCTAATATTAATATAGGTCATGTATATGTCTTATTGACTTTCTATGTTTATTATACACTCAAGAAAATCCCTTTTCAATGTATGATTTTTAGAATGATTTTAAAAGGATGTTTTCATAAACAATTTATTTCGAATTGCATTTCTTTCATTTTCATGCAGACAAGAAACTTACGTCTTGGCAACAAACCGTTGATGGAGGAAGGCCTCCTTAGTCCTGATCGACAACCTTCCTAGAGCCTGAGTCCCGAAAAAAAACAATTTGTAAACCAAAAATTGCTTAAGGAGTAGATGGGCTCTGCCTATCGCCGGGCCTTTGCACTCCTTTTTTGTCTATCAGCCAGATGCAGAGGTACTAGCGCAGGGACACCTCAAAGACACCTAGTACCTGGCCTTGTTTTCTGACTAGGACAATGCACGCCGTCTCTTTTTCTCTCTATGTAGACAACTTGGGGAAATTATTTTTGTCACTAAGTCTCACATAACTAGTCTGGGTCGCTCTTTATCTGACAGGTTGAGTGTACAGGTCAGACAGCTTGTCTGGCTGCTGTTTCCGACTGGCAGTACAAAAGCCCTAACTCTTAGGTAACGCTAAGGATAGATGCTCTGTCAACAGTTGTATAATATCATGGGTAACTGTACGTGCCATGTCGCGCATGGAAAGGTACCCTACAGGTTTCCCCGGTGGGCTTTCCCGAGGCCACAACCCCCATGGATGAACTCTCGGCTAATGTTCTGTTTGTGTGTGCTTATTGGCACCAAATAAGCACCCACTTTGCCCTCCCCACTCTATCCTAAACTAAAATGACAGTAAAAAAAACAAAAGAAACAAACCTAAACCAGACACCCACCAAAAACATCTTCGCCTACGCCTATGAAGCTATAATTAACTAATATCCGGAGGGTTAGAAACAATATCAATGACGTAGAAACATTTTTCCTAGTAAACTCCCCGGATATCCTAGCACTGAGTGAAACAAACCTACACTACTCAATCTCCTCACACGATTTTGACATGACTGAATACCTCCCACTCTAACGTAAAAGGCTGACAAACATATGCACGGGCTAGGAGTTTATGTTCGTAACAGCCTTGACTAGAGAATCACATCAGAGACGCTCCATGGATTGAAACTTTTTCTTTCCCTGCAAGAATCAGATGATCAAGCCTACATGTGCTTCATATTAATCTTACAGCACAGCGTTAGTTACTTATATTTCATATACCATTCTCCTTCGACTCAGGACTGTACCTGTGTAAGAAATTGCGAAAACATGGGATTACCTGGCAAACGGTCTCGGTGCGCGCTTTGCAGGGCTGGACCGCCCAAAAAATGGCAAGATGGCGTCGGTGGCTTAATCTTACCAGGTGATCACGTGAAATCTCGTGTTCTCTCGCGCACACGAGAGTCCGGTTTGAAATAAAAGCGGGTCGCTGAAGGCAAGATGGAGAGAGGAAAAACGTAGTCAATGGAAGACGACGGCGACGCTTTTAAAGAAGAAGACGTCGAAGAAGAAGACGTCGAAGAAGAAGACGTTGGAGAAGAAGGCGGTGTGCACTAATCCAGAGTCCCTTGCGAGTGTTGTTTCGGTGTCTACTAAAAAGAGTTTCTTGGGCGTTTTCGACCGTCGTTGAGATTTTTCTGCTACAAACACCGGCATCTAAACGTACGACAGGGAAAATAACTTTTCCTGCTACAGTACCCTGCTTTACTTTGTCTATGAAAGCATACATACAGCACTCTCACTTGACCTGAGTGCCCAAATAGATGTATTTAGGTATTTTAATGTACATCACCGGCTGATTTTCATTGCTAATTGAAATACATGGGGATTACGAGAAATCTAGGAATACTGAAGTGTACTAGTTGTATAATCCATTTCCAAAGAACAGGGAGTAGCTTCTCCCTGTTCTTTGGAAATGGATTATACAACTAGTACACTTCAGTCTTCCTAGATTTCTCGTAATCCCCATGTATTTCAATTAGCAATGAAAATCAACCATTTACCATCAAGGTATCGCCGATAACGGCTAGTCGCTTTCCCTGGAATCTGGATGGTAATAAGCCTCTTAATACAAGGCGAGCGGAACTGTATATTTATCTGGGATCCGGAACACCAATTTCAAGGCATGGACTAAAATCCCCCCTACCGGCATATTTTATCTCGAAACACCTTATCGGTAAACGGGTAGAAAAAGAGTTCGATCTGTTCTTTACGCCTCTTGTCTGCTTGCAAATAAAAAGAGATAATATCTCTTAATTTTCGTCAGACATCACTGTCGCATGTGTTTCCCTTTCAGCTAACCACATTCCACCATGGATAATTAGCAAAGTAATATTCGTTAAGTACGATTTGCTATATAACAGGTTTCACATAATCTTGCTCACAAACACACACATGAGGTGAACTCTATCCCATTTTTTGGGAGACAATTATAAAAGATGGATGACAGTAATAGAATGTTTAACATATTTAACAATGTAACTTTTAGCATACTTGACAATGCAGACAATGTGTAACTGTTTCTCTACTTGTGTCAAAGTTGTCCACATTTAACTGTAGATTTAGAGCCATGTATGAATATCACTCCATACTTATATATGAAAAACAATAATGAGAGATCAAGATATTTCAAAGTGGTTATAGGAGAGAGAGAGAGAGAGAGAGAGAGGGGGAGAGAGAGGGGAGGAGAGAGGGAAGAGGAAAGAAAGTATGTGTGAAAGTTTTTTTCCTCGACAATAGATTCACATCTTTGAAAGTTTTACCCTTTCTCGAGGCTTTTCCTTCTCAAACTGATCTTAACAATAAAGAATAGAAAATACTTTTGCGACCAAGGAAAATGGGAAAATAAAAATGAAGTCCTGGGATTTGAACAGAAATTATCGACAACTCAAGTACGTATAGACATTTTGTGGATTTTTCTCTATTTACCTGCGGACACAACAGATACACGCCCGCCCCTCCCCATACACACTATGTTACAATTTTCAAAGATATTACGTCATGATTATTGTCTCCTAATATTAATATAGGTCATTTATATGTATTATTGGTTTTCTGTTTATTATACATTCAAGAAAATCCCTTTTCAATGTATGATTTTTAGATTGATTTTAAAGGGATGTTTCAATAAACAATTGATTTTGAATTGCCTTTCTTTAATTTTCATGCAAATTAGAAACAACTACGTAAATAAATTCATTCATTGCTACCTAATCATTCATTTATATTTCCGCACGGAGAATGCATATAATTCTTTTGTACGTAAATATGAAGGTGAGAATTCCGAGGCAGGAGCAATGCAATGAAATACGAATGAATAAAAATAAATGGCAAGAGACGGTAAATCTCAGATCAATTCATTTATATAACAAAATTTAAATATAAAGACAGTAAATTGCAAAATTGACGGGCTTGCTGTTAAATATTTAAAGGTCCGGAATAGTAGAGACTTTAATCATTTCGAGAGTAACAACTTCTCTTTTTCAAAAAGAAAACAAAAGTTGGACTGGCTGTGTCAGTTGAAGAGATGTTTATATTTTTTGAATAGCAGCGTCTACTTGTCTCTCTTCAACTGACACAACTTTTGTTTCCTGATACAGTTAACTTTTAGCCACCGCTTTCTAGTGTCTACAAGTTACAGAGCAATTGGTGTTTGATCGAAGAAAGATCAGGTTAAATAATACAATCGGGATTAGCTTTTTTTGTGAGGGCATTTCATAACTAGCCGCCTAGGTGGGTTGGACCTCTCCAATCTCCCATCTAGCCCAAGTAAGGGCTAAAATGGCGTGTTGCAAATCATGTGACGATTTAGGTAACAAGGACACAGATTGCTCAGCTACAAGAATCATGTACTTAGACGTTACGGATCGCCACCCACAACCAACAGATGGCTCCATTAGGGACGTCTTATGTCTCTGCTGAGGTGCAGTCAGCATATTATGCAGCTCTTGTGTCAATTCAAAATTGATTTAATTTCAAAGAGAAATATAACAAATTATAAAAGTGCAAGTTAGAGATTTAGTTTATATTGTCAGGACTCATCATATCAATACTCAACGTATGGACACATTTGAAATTTTGAAAGAGTTAAACATCGAATTACTCTAATGCTCAACTACGTAAACAGTATAATTAAAATTACGTCTATAAAAATATTTAATTTTTATTTTATATCAAACATTCGTCGACAGAATTGTTGGACACACATGAAAGGTGCGTTATCGGTATAAAATTATTTATCAGCAAGTCATATATTATGTGCCACATATATAATAAATATACATTTGATTACTCAAGAATTAAACAGCTTCTGACAGAAAATGGAGACATATTCTGATTTTGTTTATCAGAATAGTTGAAAGGAACGAGCCCAGCATGACACCATATCCCATGACACTCAAACTTGCCCAGCCTTCCCAAATGTAAAGAATAACATAAACATGCATTGATTTCATCTCAGAATAAAAACATTTTTTCTATAAGAAAATCCCCAAAAATTATCTTTCTTCTGATAAAAACGTATACATTTATTTCTTACAAAACTGAATATTTGTAAATTTCCTAACTTAAAAAATTAAAAGCATAAAATGACTCGTTTGCCATGACGTCTCAATAATATGAAAATTAATTTACTGAAAATGTATCACGCTTTTAAGATAGAAAAATATTTTTCTGCAAAAATGTTGGGTTTCTGCAGGGTTAATAAGAAACTTCCAGGCAATAAACCGTTTTCTAATATTCCGGTAAGAATGTTTCTTTCTAACAGTGAAAGTACACTTTTATATTTTAAAGCCTTATTCCTATCAAATAGTACCTTCCATCCAGTGTTTGCATATAGACACAATTATTTAACCTTTTCCCTCACACACAAACATGAAAATACAATTTCCTCACATATACGTAAGTACATGTTTCTGCGAGGCTGCTCTATCGTAGTTATGATAATTATGATTATGATAATACGAACGTTTAAATATTCATTATTATTTATAAACTGGTACTTTGTTACATTGGGACCCGTGCTAAAAGTCCTTCGGCATCGGAAAGCCCCGAAGCGAGACGAATAAGCAGACGACATCTAAGCATTAAAACTGAATGAAACGCTGAACTTGCAAACTGGTTGGAACGTGATTGCAACATGAATTTTTACATGCTTTCACTGGCTGTTGAAACTCCTGAAGGAACGATAAATTTCTGTCAGGACGATAAAAATGATTGCTAAAGAAAAAGAATGCCAAAAATGTGGAGATAAATGCAAGATCGCTAAGCGAACAAAACTCACGGATAAATAGTTTTGGAGATGCCTTAACGCCAAATGCAGAAGCTGGCTTTTGCTGAGGAGTGATACATTTTTCCGAGCAGTGTCATTTGGACATAGGACACGTAATAAAACTAATATATTTGTGGTCCCAAGACTTAGCAATCACTAAAGCAGCACTGAACGAATGCGGGATCGGATCCATTAAAACGATAACAGATTGGAAGAATTTCCTACGTGATGTGTGCGATCAACATTTCTATAGAAATCCCAGAAAAATCAGAGAGCCAGGGCATACGGTGGAGATTAAGGAATTGCTGTTCAACCGGCGAAAAAACAACATTGGACGATGTCTCCATCCGCTTTGGTCTTCAGCAGATACACACCCGCATAGAAGGAGGGTTTCCTGGTAACAGTCCCAGACAGAAGTGCCGACCCCCTCCTTCTAATTATAAAAAGGTATGTGTTGCCAGGGACCACAATAGTGTCCGACTAGCAAACTGGAACAAGGGTTCGTACATCTGACTGTGAACGACAGTGAAAATTTTGTGGAGCCGAAAACTAAAGCCAGTACCAACCACGTAAAGCGAATGTGGAAGGAGACGAAACAACGAAACAAGAAAGAATGCGACACAAACAGAGATCTTGTAGACAGCTATTTGGTTGAATTTATGTGGAAGCAAACATTTTGAAAACATCTCTTCGCCTCTATATTGTCGTAGATAGCTGGACAGTACATCGTTGAAATGATTCCTTCCACTTTCTCTACCCCTTCTTCTTCGTTGGCGTCTGTAAACGAGCCTGCCCTAACTCTAATTCCTAACCCTGTCCTAACTTTAATCCCTAACTCTAACACTGCCCTTAGCCTAATTACTAACCCTAACCTGACTGCCCTAACCCTAATTCCTAACTCTAACACTGCCCGTAGCCTAATTCCTAACCCTAACCTGACTGCCCTAACCCTAATTCCTAACTCTAACACTGCCCTTAGCCTAGTTCCTAACCCTAACCTGACTGCCCTAACCCTAATTCCTAACTCTAACACTGCCCATAGCCTAATTCCTAACCCTAACCTGACTGCCCTAACCCTAATCCCTAACTCTAACACTGCCCTTAGCCTAATTCGTAACCCTAACCTGACTGCCCTAACCCTAATTCCTAACTCTGAATTCTAACGGAATAAACAAATGTAGTCAGTAAAAAAAAAAGTTGACAAAAAAAAATTATTTTTGCAAAAAAAAGTTTTAAAAACCTTTACTTGATTAACTTTTCACCATTATTTCTTCGCAAAAAAAATATATTTCTTTCGTAGAAATGTTTAATAAGAAAAAAAAAGTAAAAATAAAAATAGCTTTTTGATTTTAACATTTTTTTTAAACTTCGTTAAAAAAATAAATAATAATTTCGAAAAATTTTTGCTTGTTTTGTCACGCTTGTAAATCCAGCCTCGTTTTTGTTTTCTTTCAACACACGTAAGTCAACGGACTTTTCATTCGGCACTGTCCGGCGTTTAACGTAAACATCCGGAAAGCACCGATGCCGAGGGGCTTTTAGCGCAGGTCCCAATGTAAAAAAGCACCTATAAAATTAATAATTACAGAACACTACAACTAATATTCACACATATTTAAAAACTGGAGTAAAAATAATTATATGGAGTTCAGAGGTGGGAGCAAGAGTTTCTTGGGTTTGGTACTTTTCCTGTTAATTTATATTAAAGTAAGAGAGTAACTTTAAGATAGACCTTTTAATATTTGTTTTGACATTTAGCATTAAACGAAAATATTTAGAAAAAATTATTTAATTGAGATATTTAATTTTTGCTTTAGGAATATTTTTACTTTTTTTCTTTGAATTTATTCGTCTTATATCATCGTCTGCAAGTCTTCCATTAACGCTTGGCGTTTTTGTCTCGCCACCCACAGCCAACATATGGTCCAATTGGCAAAGTCTTACCCCTCTAAAGTCAGCATATTCTATACCTCATATTTTCGGAAGAGTTTATCATTATGTTTGTTTGTTTGTTTGTGTACAGTCTAGTATCTACATCACACGACCAATCGTCACCAAACTAAGTCAAAATATCGACTATGGTCTAACTTTTTTATTTATCTTTTATTTATGATATTTCACCCCAAACAAGGCAGGACGCCGCTGTAGACGTAAGGGGCTACTGAGAATTAGGGAGTAGGTTTAGGGTATCATTCTGTGCAGCGAGATGTCTGTTTACATTATTTTCAAAACTGATTAAATTTTGGAATATCTATGTCAAATGTCAAGGTTATGGAAAAGCTAATAGTCACACTTTTGGCAATAATTCCGGTTCTGTTCATGGTAGGGACTCACTACTTGGCCCATATTGTAGCCAATGAAGTCCCGTATCTCACCTGACATTATAGTTCAGTCAGAGTCAAACTATTGGTGATAACTTCGGTTCTGTTCATCGTAGAGACTCACTACTTGGCCCATATTGTAGCCAATGAAGTCCTGTATCTCACATGACATTATAGTTAAGTCAGAGTCAAACTTTTGGTGATAACTTCGGTTCTGTTCATCGTAGAGACTCACTACTTGGCCCATATTGTAGCCAATGAAGTCCCGTATCTCACATGACATTATAGTTAAGTCAGAGTCAAAATTTTGGTGATAACTTCGGTTCTGTTCATCGTAGAGACTCACTACTTGGCCCATATTGTAGCCAATGAAGTCCTGTATCTCACATGACATTATAGTTAAGTCAGAGTCAAACTTTTGGTGATAACTTCGGTTCTGTTCATCGTAGAGACTCACTACTTGGCCCATATTGTAGCCAATGAAGTCCCGTATCTCACATGACATTATAGTTAAGTCAGAGTCAAACTTTTGGTGATAACTTCGGTTCTGTTCATCGTAGAGACTCACTACTTGGCCCATATTGTAGCCAATGAAGTCCCGTATCTCACATAACATTATAGTTAAGTCAGAGTCAAACTTTTGGTGATAACTTCGGTTCTGTTCATCGTAGAGACTCACTACTTGGCCCATATTGTAGCCAATGAAGTCCTGTATCTCACATGACATTATAGTTAAGTCAGAGTCAAAATTTTTGCGATAACTTCGGTTCTGTTCATCGTAGAGACTCACTACTTGCCTCATATTGTAGCCAATGAAGTCCCGTATCTCACATAACATTATAGTTCAGTCAGAGTCAAAATTTTGGCGATAACTTCGGTTCTGTTCATCGTAGAAACTCACTACTTGCCTCATATTGTAGCCAATGAAGTCCCGTATCTCACATAACATTATAGTTCAGTCAGAGTCAAAATTTTGGCGATAACTTCGGTTCTGTTCATCGTAGAAACTCACTACTTGCCTCATATTGTAGCCAATGAAGTCTCTTTGATAACATGCAAAATTTCATCCCTATCAGATAAATAGTGTTTGAGTTATGAACGCTTTCATGGCATAAGTTCGGGAATACTTCATACAGAGTGTAGAAGTAAGGCCCAGATAAGATTTTAGTCCATCCTTATGACGTCAGGTGAAGGTATGCAGTCTCACGACTTATGTTCTTGTCTATAAAATAAATTGATTTTGATATTTTAAATAGGCTAGTCCATAGAGTAAATGTGGTATTGTAGTGACTACTGCTGAAGCTGAAAGTGATGGATAAAGAGGGTCAAAATGCGACTAACTAAGAGTGGGATGAGCAACGACGACCACTCTCCACACTTGATCTTGTTTTCACATCAAAATTGGCGCATGTGTCAACTAGCAGCTTGTGTTCAATTAGTCATATATAATGGATTCTCAATGATATGAATTCGACATTAAATACCCTAACAAGGGTTGATACGCTGTAAAACATAAACAAAACCAAATAGATTTTTCACAACTTGCTTTGACAAAACAGAAGCTCGACAGTAAAATATTAAATATTAGCTGTATTTACCCGCCGTTACCTGCGTAGAGAGATATTGCCGGGTAAAGGGCAGAGGGAGAAATGATGTAAAACATATTAAAAGCAACATTCTATTTCAGGATATGCAGAAATTGCATTTCATACCCCTGTAACTACCTCTATTGAGAAACCATGAAAAGGTTTTCTTGATAGAACAAAACGAGAAAAAAAGATGTTTACAATATCAGCAGGCAGGTTAGTCGTAGAGAGAGGAGAGGAATGAGTGCATATTTACATGATGAAAGGGGGGAAACTGGTTGCGTAATTATTTATTAAATAGAGTTTTATTTTAAACTATTGCATTTCTTATTTCAATATTCGATTAATAGTAAATTTAAAAAAAAAATACAATGTGTAAGTCACATAGTCGCAGAAAAATACAGACATGTGAAGTTGTCTTATAATTTTATTAAGATAGAGATGTTCATTTCATATTTATTTTTCATCAACGTTTTATATGAGTATTTATAATATTCCTTATTTGATTTACATTGGAAGTGGCTTGAGGTAGTGGTTCCGAGCGCGGGCTGTGGACTCAGCAGGCAAGTTTTGAGTTCTCATATCCTATCCACGTGCCAGGTATAGATTAAATAGTAGAATAAACTAGACTATCAAGCCTTAGTTGTGCAACTAGTCTAGAAGAAGGAAAAATCCAAAATAACACCGGTCTTTTTCTGCTGATTCCAATCATTGTTTCCAGTCATTCTGGATTTCTTGACACTGGACTCATGCTGATTTAGGAGAGATTCGGTTGTGGATTGTGCAACCATTGCATCGCTATAGACCTCTCATGCAGACACCTTTACAGGAGGCACGCATTGCCTCTCGAGACTGAAAGCAGGCCTTTAAATATAGGTGCGGTTATAGATGACGTGCCTGATTTCCATGAGTTCGTGTCGGCAACGATCGGGCAGGTCGCGGAAGCCCCCGAGGGTTGCCGAGACAAAAACGCCAAGCGTTAATGGAAGACTTGCAGGCGAAAATATAAGAGGAATAAATTCAAAGAAAAAATACATAGATAAAAAGATAGATGGGTTAGGTTATGGGTTAGGGTTAGGGTTAGGGTTTAGGGTTAGGGCTCCCGTTCTTAGCGATAACGAAGCCCTGCATTCAAACTGCCAAGCTTTAACTGGAAGACTGGCAGACGCTAATATAAGACGAATAAATTCAAAGAAAAATACATTAATTAAAATATATATTTTTTTTTTTGTGAAAATAATGTTTTTTTAGGGAGGGGGTAAAATTTTGTCAATGTATTTATAAGAAAAAAGAAAGAAAAAATGATATTATTCCGTCAGTGCTCGGACGCTTCCGCGACCTGCCCGATCGTTGTCGACGCAAAGTCACGGAAATCAGGCGCGTCATCTATAACAGTACCTAAATATATTAGAGTATTGTTTCCACTGATGCTTTGTATCTATACATATAAGTAAAATCTCTAATAGTTTTAGGCTGGTGTTACATTCACACTGACGTTGTACCTGACGGAAGTGTTATGTTGCTGAGTACATACAAGAACAGATGTATTATGTTGAAACTGACAGCGTACCCAGCAGAAATGCTATGTGAACACTGGGTACTCAGCAGAAACATTACATTGACATCTACTGCATACCGATTTATATTCCATTCAATCACTATGGGGACGACTGGAGTGATTGGCCCCACCATGTGAGACTTCACCTGTCTGCGTCTATTAATGACATGCTACATCATCGTGGATTGACTTAGCTCTATGAGTACCTTTCCATTGTCATTATTCGATAAAATGCCTTGAGCCTGCTCTCGGCCCGCCAAGCCTGCAGGACATCTGATGAAACTTCCCGATGTTCCATATATAGACTTTTTCAATTTCGTGGGTGAAAAAGATTTTCATGAACTTTTAAATTGAAATCATATTTTGTCAAATGTGTAACTATGTATTTAGTGAACTTAAAAATACTCCAGAGAAATAAAATTAAAAAAACAAAAACAGGAATTGAACTTGTTACTTTTATGTCAAAACGGAACAATACATAAATAAATGACTCTTTTAAAGTTATATCTTAAAACTAAGAGTATAAACTGAACCACTCCGTCAGTTTTATCCTTCGAAAAATCAGTGATATTCAGTGATATTTTAAAAATTAAAATAGAAAAATGAATTATTTTATTTTCATTCATTTTTCTTGTTTCAAATATATATTGAGACTGTATGCAAAATATCCAACTCTTTTTGCAGAAAAATGAATGTGAATTTTGTTGTTTTCCCTGTTTTATAACTTAAGTAGCATTTATAAGATTATTAAAAAAAAAAGCTGGGAGAAAAAAATGGCCGACATAGTTGAGTATAATGGTGCCAAACTGAGGCGAAAAAGCATCCATCTTGTAAAGTGGAAAATGTTGCAGTTTTTCCTGCAGAAAAAAAAACAATGACATAAATTTGTGACAAATACATTAATCCGCTTGACTAATCGCACATTAATCTGTATTTGTGTCAAACAAAAATATAACCATGTAAGCCTATCAGTATCGTTTTTGACACCTACAATAATCCTGACATTCTTTCTCAATGAAAAGGACACTTGGCTATTCAGAGGATTTCTGATGATTAGGTCTTCTACATTCTTGAGCACGCAATGAATAAGGAGACAACAGGTGTGCTCAATTTGGGGGATCGTTCTCCTGCTTTTCACGTTTATTAAGAACTATTTTTAGTCAATACAAAATAAAATTTACTCAACGTGGCTGTTTATTATATAATTAATTATTCTACTAAATGTGAGTTTATTGACGTGTATTTCCCTAAGGCTTTTTACTATATACTATATACTTTAATAACACAAAATACAAGTTCTGGGATTGAGTTATATTTGACAAAAAATTGGTTGTATTGTTCTAAAAAAAAAAAAAAAAAAAAAAAAAAATAATAATAATAATGATAATGATAATGATGATGATGATGATGTGTGTGTGTGTTTGTGTGTGTGTGTGTGTGTTTGTTATGCCTCCTTGGGCATCTCGCCTTTAACTATCTTCTCAATTCAACTGTTAAAAAAAAAAATTAAACTCTTAGTACAGTATCGATATCCAGATCAAATTCTGTTAAATATTTCATTTGATAACTCCCAAAAGTGCCCTCTCAATTTCTCCCTCCTACCACTTTCTCTGAATTCATCCAACCTCATCTTAAACTGATCCACGCTATTGCTGTTCTTAATCTGATCTGGCAACTTATTCCAAAAACATATTCCAAAAACATATTACTCAATGAGCAAAAAAAAAAAAAAACTAGCTGCAATTTATAATTAACTGAAAAAAAAAATCACCCAAAAGGACTTGAAAAACAGCGGTTTCAAAAAACGCGAAGAGTCGAAACGCTTGGTGATCGGAGTATCAATGTACCGGAAGAATGCGAGTTTACCGATATTTAATGGCATCGATGAAGCTTTATTGATTATGGTACCCAAGCCCATCTTGCTGTTAGACTTTTGTGTCCACTGACTAAAAATGCAGCTGATAAGCAAGTTGGTACAATGAAGGAATCCCCTGACTTGTACTTCACCAAAGTGCTTGTAGAACAATTGCTTCAGTTCACGCTCGGATAGACAATGCAGAGCAAATTGCTTTCCAATCGGATGTATATACGAACGAGTTTCTAGCAGAAACCAAGTCTGTTACCTCAGCAAGAAAAAGACTTTCATGAGACAAAAATACAGGGTGATTCATAAGTCACTTAGCTATTTAAAATGATTACCATATGAAGCACAAACATACTATGAAGTTTTGATAACTGTTATCTTACTCTCTAATTACTGCTATTTGTTATTTTAACTTTGTTCGTTTATATATTTGTTTCTATATATATTTCTATATATATTTAAATTTGTGTAAATCATCATATGTGGTTTTTTTCAAGCAGTATGTCATTTACAATTGAAGAGCAAATTTTTTATTGTTATTCATATGGCCAAATTTGATGAATCTCCCACACTTGTTGAAAGGCAATGACGACCTCAAATCAAAAATCACTGCCGAGTTTGTTAAAATTAATCAATCAAGTATGCTACAAAGAGTCGTAAATTCCTTGCAAAAAAGAATGAAGCTATGCATGCAGAACGAAGGTGGAAATTTTGAAAATTTGCTGTAATTTTAAACTCCCATAAATGAATTTGTTGAATAAACTTTCTGTTTTGTATTACCGTATTTTTTAACTTTAGAATTTCAAAAATAAATAGCTAAGTGATTTATGAATCACCCTGTATGTCAAAAGATTGTTTAATATGTGTGCGTAGCCGGCGTAAACCATCCGGTAATGGCAAATAAAGAAAACCAAAGTTTTTCCATATACGTTCTGTTTTTTTGTCATTCTTGTTGGATCTTACCGGGTACCCCGAAAGAACGGGTAATGCAACACATCTTGTTAAACTTGGGAGTCTGTATGGAATTTTAAACATAACTCTTTATTTAATCCATGGGGGTAGATTGATCTCATTCCATCAGTTATGGCCAGGTAGAAGTTTTAAGTAAGAATACAATTATAAATTGCTCACGACTTCTACCCAGTTATGGCTGATGGAATAGGAGCCAACTACTTATTAATTAAATAATGGTTTGTGTTGAAAATTGCAAACAGATTTCCAGTTTAGACAAGACGTACCCGAAGAGGTTAGATCAGCCAAAACATTGGGAGAATAACATCTAAGATGAGAACAGTAGTTCGAATAATGCAAATTCACTTATAACGAGCACTTTCTTTCTCTGTCTGTCCTAGAAAATGTTTGTACACAGGAGGGGGGGGGGGGGCGTAGTTACTATTTAATTAATTTCCAAGTCACATCAGGGCACACATTAACAACTAAATAAACAATAAGTAATTTTGTCGTGATTTGAACTCGTAACCTTAACGTCAAAGAGTAATTTGGACGAATTTGTCCAATACTCTACCATCTGAGCAAATTAGACAAGTTAAAAAAAAACGATTTTGATTCAACTACTTAAAGAAATGTTTTTTTCTTTCTCTTTTTTTTACTTAGCAATGAATGATCTTAAAACGAGGCTTCATATCAAAACGGGTTCTTCGATATAGTGTGGGGGTCTGCGTTCGCGCTCGATTTTTTTAAAGGGGGGTGGTGGGGGGAAATTTCGCCCCCCCCCCCCCCCACACACACACATTTTTTTTCCCTTTTTAAACAAAAAGTATTGGGAAACAAATTTTTTTTTTTTTTTTGAACTAAAAATATTTTTGGTCCGAAACAATGTCTCACCACCCAAGAACGCGGCAGCCTACTTATAATATAATGAAGAGGTTCTCTGTCACGATGTCATAATTTCTGTCTGTCGCCGAGAATTTCTGTAAACGTAAGAAATACATTAGAGTACATATAAACTACGAAATAATACATAAATAAACAATGAATAAATTTGATGTCGAGAGCATGATTCGACTCGCAACCTTGACGTCTTCAGTAACATTTGATGCTGATTCGTCCAACGCTCTACCAATCGAGACAAAGATAATGGAAGACATTCTGAGTCAGATAGTTACCGCTGAAGAAATGCTACCCCCACTTTTTTTTTGATGATGATGTAATATGCAACATACATTTTTTTCTTTTCGGTTTTTAACGTTGCTATTAATTAAGAAATTTGAACATAAATTTCAATTAGAAGTAAATAGTGAAACATTGAGAACGAGGCTTTGGTCCCCCTCTCTGTCTCTCTGTTGAACAAAAACATGAAGACAGCGTTTTTATTTCAAACTCATTTTTTTTAAATATCTAACTTGAACTACAGATTTGCGTTAAAATAATCAAAGGAGGCGCGAGAGCACTCTATCCCTTAATAGACTACACGAATGGCCTATGCTGGAAATCTAATTTCCTTGATCAATCATAACTCAGAAACCAAATTAGTTAAAACTTTGCACAACATTTTTATTTGATAGGTTCTATAAGTGTGTAGAATTTCAGCATCATTAGTCAAGGCAACACAGAGATCCAGAAAGTTCAATCATGAAATCATGTTATCTGTTTGTATGTACATACGTACGTATGTGCCACCCTGTATCTCATCAACTATTTGATGGATTCAGCTGATTTTTGGCAAAGATAGAGGTTCTAGGTGATGGCATTTTAATTTCAGTTTATCATATACCTTAGTTTTCCAGAAAATTCCAAAAGCCTTATGAGAAGGTATTGTATTGAGGCATAGACTTTACAAAAGTAGTGACATTCCATGAAAAATGCCAGTATACTGAAATCATATGCCCTTAATAGAGTTAAGATGAAAATTCATATACACTAAATGTACAAAAGCAAGGAAATTCCAAAATTTTTACACTTTTATTGTCATTAAGCGTATGCGAGCACAACAGGGCTATGTATTTTACTGGTAGGAATTTTTCTTCAGCGCACCTCACACACTTCATCCACTCATGCATAGAGATTTATACTGTAGTGATGTGATAATGAAATGGTTTGGTTGATATGTAGTCATACCCTTAATGACAATAAAAGTGTAAAAATTTTGGAATTTCCTTGCTTTTGTACATCTAGTGTATATGAATTTTCATCTTAACCCTATTAAGGGCATATGATTTCAGTATACTGGCATTTTTCATTTTTTAATGAGATAAAAAATAAACAAAACTTTATAAGAAAAATATCCCTGTTTTTTTTCATTACAAAATAAGTTGGGCAAAATAGTGTCAGCTTAGCGGTGACACTTCAAACTTGCTATTATAGTTGATTTCTTTATAACGGCAATATTTTGAATTTCTTTCTCGGCCTTTTGGCTGAGATCAAAGTGTAGAATTTGTTCTGATCGATTCTACACTGCTTCGTCCGGTACCATCTTCGGGCCTTGATTTTGCCGGTCTTAGGGATTGTCCTGTGCAGTTCTAGCAGGTCCACTCTCCCAGGCTTTGCCTTCTCACCCTTTGAGAAGGTGTTAGTTTATTGCTAATCGCCTGAGGTGACCATACTGTGGAATGCCGACGGGGCTGCCCAGACATTTTTTGTAAGCTAGAGTGCTCTTCCTCTAAGGCGCTGGTTTTCAATCCCATTTTCCGACCTTGTGTCACATCTTACTGCTGTGGGAAGGATATAAACAAATTTTTAAAAGTATTATTTTGAATTTACAATTACTTTTGAAGTAAGATCTGCGTTTACAAAGTTTGGTACAAGAGTATTTTTCTTTTAAAGTCGGGAAAAATATTCTCGGGTCAACTCGTCATTACACCGAACACCGAACGTTAGGGTTTTTAATGGGTTTTTTTATAATGCTAAGTTTCATAGTAAACGTGAAACACCAAACTAGAACATATGTAGGAAAATATATTTAAATTTTTGTTAAGAAAAAATTCCATTTTTAAAAACAGTCAAGAAATATTCTCGTCTTACTATGTAGCACTCCAGAAAAACATTCGACTGAGTGAGTTTGGTTCAATTCAAAATCGGTAGAAGCACCTAATTTAATCCACTCCGAGAATTTCATCAGCAATATTCTGTACTGGATACGTCATTACTATGTTTAATTTATTAAAAATGTGAATTTGTAATATATTTAAATTAACCAATTTTGTTTTGTGTTATGAATGAAGATACTTGTGTTTATAATAAATTCTTAAAATACCCTCATGCGAGTTGAAAGTTATTTCTCTTCGACAGTTTAAATGCTTCTAAATTCCTTTCAGATTTCTAATAGTTTTGTAAGCAGCTAAAAACATTTTATTAAAATATACTTGTAAGTGTAAAACAGCAAACATTTTATTTATTTCTTCGTTAAAAAAATAAATATTTCTTTCATTCAATTTGTATTTGATTTTTTTTATTTTCCTTTATTTTATTTAATATACAAGCTTACATTGTTTTTGTTAATATGTATTGGCGTTTGAAGCACTTTGAAAAGAGATTTAAGATTTTTCACTTTCCTTTATAAATTTACGTGTTGCGTATTCTTAGTTTCGTTTCCATTGATTATAAAAATGTCGACTATATTTTTCGGCCTAGAAAACTTTCAATACATGAGGATTTGCTAAGAATCAAAATTCTTAACACACCCTCATGCCAGTTTAAAGTTCTTTCTCTTCGACAGTTTAAATGCTTCTAAATTCCATTCAGATTTCTAAGGATCACGAGGTAATCATCCAATTTTTTGAACTATTAAAAAAAAAATTAAAATAACAGACTTGTTTTAAAAAAAAAAAAAAAAAAAAAAAAAAAAATGCAAAACTGATCCCTCAATCTGCATTCTAAAATAATTGTTCTTTTTTCTTTCTACGAAAGATGAGCAATTTTTCGTTTTACCATCTGGACGTAGTAGTAAAAAGGGTGCACGGCAGCACTTTTTGCCGGCGCCACTAGTCTCCACTGGCCGCCAGATTTGTCTGATGTGAGTCACATGAACCAATCAATCCCAATCATTTAAAAATAAAGAATCTTCTTAATTAAAAATAAGCATTGAATTGACATTTAATCCCCCCCCCCCAATATTTTTCTTTCCGGTTTATTTTTATTTCGTTACCTTTTAAAATAGAAATAACGTTGACTTCTTTTTTTACTTTACTCGAAAAGAAAATTAAAACGTTATTAATTCACTAGATAGAAAAAAATTTCCCCCTAAAAATAAACACTAGATTTTAACTTCGTACCGATATAAAAATTCTGTTTACTATATATTTGGGGGTATATTGAAGCGGTTAGCTTCCAAAAGGAGTCTATATTTTTTTTTGTCAGACACAAATAAAACTCAGTGTTAAATATTATTTTTTTTTCCTTTAATTTATAATGAGTTTCTACATAAAACGTTATTTCAGCACAGTCCTTAAACTGCAAAAGTACTATGAAAAGATTAAGTATAACAGAATATAATACACTTAATAAAACACCGAAAAGTAAAAAAAAAAAAAAAAAAGAAAAAAAAAAAAAAAAAAAAAAAATGTAAATTCTATTTTGAAAACTAACAAAAAGCTTTGGCCTACAAAAACTGCCTGGGCAGTCCTATCGGCATTCCCCTGTAGGGGCACCTCAGGCGATTAGCAATAAACTAACCCCTTTTCAAAAGGGTGAGAAGACAAAGCTTGAGAGGGTGTACCTCCTAGAACTGAACAGACCGGCAGAATCAATACCCGAAGGCCAAGACGGTACCGATCCACAGAGTGTAGCATCCATTGGAACAGATACTGCACTCTGATCTTAGCCAAAAAGCCAAGGTTTATGGAAGGGCCAATGGATCAATGTTACACAAATTAACTAATGTAGTCGGCCTGCACTGTTAGTCGTTACTGACTGAACTAACTGACTGAACTTATGGAAGTCTTTCAAATTAACTCACTTAAACAATTCACTGAACCCGCTCGGTTGACTGTGGAACTCTTCAATTACAGCAGGGAGAGATGTGGCAGCTTAGCTAAAATATACGACAGTAGGGAGAATATTTTGGCTAGTCTATATAATAAAAGAGAACATCTGTGGGGGTGTCTGTCCACTAGAGTGTCCCTAGAATATAAAAGTTTCTACACGTGTAGAATTTTACCCAGAAACATGATGGGATTAGTCCTGACACTCTACGGGCGCTTTTTTCAATATTTTGCACGAGAAATAAAAATATAATTATGAGTAAATATTCCAATTGTTTAGTTTGGAGATACTTAGACTGAAATCCTTGAATGTGCTGTTTCAATCCTGACCTCGGATTGTTTTTGTTTTTTTTGTTTTTTTTAAATGAAAACAAAGAATCCCACTTTTTCCTTTTTTTAAAAAAAAAGTAAACTTATCTTTGATATACTGTTGCGTATTCAAACCTAAGAAACACTGGGTATCCCTGCTAGTAATACAATAAAAGTTGAGTTATTTTTTTAGTTTCATATTTAGTTAAGTAATTTTATCTTTGGCCAGACATTATCACCGACATTATTTGTTTACTTAGACAAAAAGAAAGTGGTTTCTTATCTGTATACGCAACACCATGTCGTTTGTTGTCAGAAGTAAAAGAAATGAACAGACACAAGTAAATATTTTGTAAAAAATTTAATTAGGAAATAAAACAAAAAAAAAAAAAGAAAAAAGACATAAGGTACATTTGATTTTGATGTCATTTTGATTGCCTTTTTCTTTCTGGCCATATGTTGTTGTTTTTGTTATTGTTATTGTTCTACAGCTTACCTCCTCAAACGTCCCCCCCCCCCACAGTTATACATATGGTTGACTTATCTTGTTTTATTTTTTTATTTTTTTTAAGTATGAAAAACAAAACAAAACAAAAAACATTAAGCAGAGAACAAATCTCATATATAATCTCCATGGACGAAAATCTTTCATTTTTTATTTTATTAAATCATTTTTTTCTTCTTTTTCTCTCCATTCTTTTTTCTTTTCTTCATTTTGAAGAACTTCCCCAGTTTTTGTACAATTTTTCCTTATATTTTATTTTTTTCGTCACAATGTTTTGTTTTTTTTTGCAATTTCTTTTACAATGTACAAAGCAAGGCTGATAAAAAGATTTAAAGCAACTGTTGTCTCAATGACTGTTATATATATATATATGTATATATATATATCATTAAGGAACATTAGTGTAAAATGAGCTCCTTTTTCAAGTCTTTTCAGTATTTGGCTACACAACATCAGAACTTGCCTTGTGTCGGTTCATATCCGTTCCAATTTGGTTGCTGTAAAAGCGTCGCCTTGCCACCTTGTTTTCAAACTCAGATACACAGAACAAAAAGAATGGCATACAACTCTTGGAAGTTCCCCAGAATAAAAAAGATGGCAAAGAATGTTTTTGTGTCGATAAACCAAATAATGAGAGAACAGATTTATTTGATGAGGGTTTCTGCATCTACGTATGATGTACATCATTGGATTTGAAAAACAAATGCCAAATAAAATCAGTTTTCAGATGAAAAGTCAAACATGTGACACATAACAAAACATGATTCCAGAGTTTTAGAATATTTCATGTTTAAAAAAAGACACAGCATTTTTTATTATTTTGTTTTCAATCTTTGTTGAACCTCTTGATTTGACTCTCTTAAAGAATTATAGGGCATGCAGACATTAGATTGAGGAGGAGATATTGTTAGGTCATTGCGATGTAATAGCATTCTTTATTGCCACAGGACAGGTCAACATGTTTGAAAAACTCACCAAACAAACTTCATATATTTGGCATTGTTGCTACAACGATCGCCTCTCTCGGTCAACCGAATTTTTATTTTGGAAACAAATAGAGCAGGTAGAAATTGTTTATAGATATTTGATACAGTAACATCAGTAAGTAAGAAAATATAATTGATTTTTGACAACTGCTTTAATATAAAAACTTAGGAATCAGTTAAAAGTCAAGGTATATATATATATATATATATTTATTTTTTTTTTTTCATGATTTTTTGGGGAGTACAAAATTTGATTATCGCAAGCATGAAGGGAAGACGAATTTTATCGTTCATGATTAAAAGTTAATAAAAAAAAACAAAAAAACGCCAGCCGACCGGTTTCGCCCTCTCTTAACAAAGGCTGTATCAAGGGATTTAAAAAAAAACAAAAAAAAAAAACAAAAAAAAAAAACGAGGGGATTTAAAAAATTGTATATATACCATAACGGTATTTTATATTCTGTACTCTCTCTTTTCACCCCTTTTTTTAAAAAATCCCTCAATACAGCCTTTGTTAAGAGAGGGCGATTAACTTTTAATCATGAACGATAAAATTCTCTTGCCTTCCTGGTTGCGATAATCTATAATATATATATATATATATAGATGAGAACAAAAATCTGTAATTTATCAAACAAAAACTGCCAACATAATAAATTAGGCAGAAATTTGATAAAAGTTTATCTAAATTTTTTTCACATCAATTCGTATTTTTTGTTAAAAAAAATCGTCACAAAAGAATTATATTTATTCATTTAGTGATGCCTCCATATCAAAAATTTAATCGGAAGAAAACAGTTCTCCCAAATATTATCAGCAGGATAACGTCCATAAAAAGAAACACTTTAAACACTTTGTGTAATTGTGGGTGAGCCTAACCCTAACCTGCCGAGAAAGGGTGAGGAGAAAGAGAGAGAAATAACCGTACAATTGTTGAGAAAGATAGAATCAAGTAGTGTAGCTGGAAAGTCAAAATGCTTTTGAACAATCCTCTTATTATTTGCTGCATGTAGATGCGCTTTGTATTCTGCAGAAGTTGATCAGACACCAATACATTAGTAAAGATTGTATTCCATCAGAATGTTGCTTGTTAGATTATTTTTTTAATTTACACGCGTGCGTGTGTGGGTTTACCTCCTCTTCAAGAGGTTCACACAATGTCAAGTGAGGATTTAAAAAGTCGACGCACTAAAAGAAGTGCACTCTGGTCTACAAAATATGCATGAGTATTGATTTACTCCTCTCCAGGAGTTAGGCACAAGACCAGTTTTATCTTACTCCCACAAGGTAAGATGTGACCCAAGGTCGGGTCGGGAAAGTGGGGTTTGAAAAGTCAGCGCCCGAGAGGTGAGCACTCTGGCCATTAAAAATTGCCTGGGCAGCCCCGTCAGCATTCCCCGGTAGGGGCGCCTCCAGCAGTAAGCAATAAACTTATTCCTCCCCAAAGAGGGGAGGCGAAGCCTGGACCTCCTAGAAATGCACAGGACAGACCCATAGACCGGCGTAAATCAAGTCCCGAAGGCCAAGACAATGTCAGTCTATGAGGTGCAGTATCCATCGGAACAGATACTACACTTTGATCTTGGTCAAAAGGCCAAGATGCCTTAGTAGCCCTGTTGACATTCCCCGGTAGGAATGCCTCAGCTGATTAGCAACAAAGTAACCCCTTCTCAAAAAAGAGAAGGTAAAGCCTGGGAGAGTTGACCCCCTAGGATTGCACAGAACCATAAAACCTCAGCTTGACAGAAACAAGGCAACAAACTTTAAACTGGCCCAGACTGTCGACTAATTGTTGAAGAAGTATCCTCGACTGGTATGAAAACCAATGTGTGTGAGTGAATGTGTGTGTGATTGAATGTGTGTGTTTATGCATACACTTCGGTAGAAATTTGTCATGAAGACAAGTCTGATAAAAGACAAGGTTCTTGCTTACGGTATAAGAGAGCATATATTATGACCCAAAGACGTCATTACAAACAACTAATGATAAGGAGTGAGTTTGAAAATATCTAATAAACAAATAAAGTTCATTCACTTAAGCTCATGACACATGTATCATGAAAATGGCTCAGATGCCAATATTTGGACAATCCATATTTCCTTTGGAGCTAAATATATGATCTCTTCAAAGATTAATCACAAACTCACAAAACTGCACGTTGTGTCATCTTCAACCAACTTTGCTTTTATATAAACAAAAAATCTTTTCTGTTAATAAAAAAAGTCTTATCAACATTTTGGGATTGGAAGAAGAATTTCAATTTGATACTTGGTTTTAGGAAGTCTCAGTTCCATAGACACATCCGCCCACTCAGAGTCAAGCAAATGAAATCAGTGCTGGAATTTAAGCAAATCATTTCCAGCAACCTCTAACAAGCACATTGTAAGTGTATCTTCCTCTTGGGAGGAGGTGGGGAGCAATTAACAGTTTGGAGGTGGGGAGCAATTAACAGTTTGGAGAACAGCATTTTTACCTTCTATATTTGTTGTTTTTGAATATTTATTTAACTGTGGTCAGGAGAAGAGGTTTGAAAGAGTAAGAGATGAATGAATGTGTCGAAACAGTAAGGAGGGAAAGGGGAAATGGCAAGTTAGAAAAAAAAAAACAATCATTATTTTTCTCTCTCGAAGATTCCTCATTCACCCGACCTCTAAAAGCAGGTCGTCAACAAACCAAAATTCTAAAAAGACAAAATGAGAAAATAAAAACTCATACGCACACAAATATCAACACGTATACCCATTTATGTCACTATACACATACTATCCGTCCTTTCTTTCTCACACAGATCCTTGTTCATACAGGCACTTTTACTAACACAAACCCCACAAACGTGAATAAAATTAAGATAAAAATGTGAAAATAAAAACTTTGTATTCTTTATATCCTCCTAAATTTGGCCTACAATTCTCCCGCCCACCCCTTCCACTCCAGTCATTCCATTTTTTTATTTTTTATATATAATTTACTTGAAAGCTTTCAACATTTGTCAAATAACAAAATTGAAGAAAACAAAAATTTTGTTAAGATGTAATCGGCACTTTTTGATTTAAGAATTTGTATTTTTAACATTTTCATTTTTAATTTTTTCCTCAGGTAAAAAAAAAAACAAAAAACAAGAAAAGGTCAGAAATCATAATCAGTGGTTTTTTGAAAGATAGAAGTGTTTTTTTGTTTCTTTAATCATTCACACTAAATTATTTAAATCTAAAAAAAAAATATTAAAAAAAACTTTAATTACATTTTTCGGCTGCCATAGTCCAAACGAAAAGCAGCATAGATGAAGTTTAACGAAAGAAAATGTCAACAATCTTTTATATTTGGACTTAAAAATAATCATTTAGAATAAATAACTGGAAAGGGAGAAGTAAAAATTTGCATAGCATTTTCGTTAAAAGCATCAGCGAGTGATATTAGCCAAGGCCAACCACTCCCATGAAAACGGCTAAAAACAATTTTCTTAAAATCTATAACATAAAATTAAAAATAGAAAAGTGAATCAAGTTAAAATACTAGACTTCAAATGGTCATTTATAACTGAGTGGTACCTTTGTTCATTGCAGAACTTCTTTTAGAGAGTTTGGTTACAAAAAGAAAATTAAATCCATACTTGCAAAAGAGTTAATTTTTAAATAATTTACTGAACAAGGTGAACCATTAGGCTTATATCGCGATGATGGAATCAAAAGTTGAGCGATCAGTGTTGAACGCATCATGAGCGCTCAACTTTTGACAGATATGCTCGGCTTTTGCACTCGTTCCAAAATGACCAAATATTTGTAACCTATAATTTAAAGATTCCACCATTTACTTAGACGAGTGGAAAATTGCAGGAAGTTTTTGTGTTTAATTTTAAAGAAAATGATTTCATATGAAAAAAAGAGAAGAAAATAAAACTAAAATTCAAATAAAATTAACTTTTATCTTCCTTAACCACATGTAAATTTGGTTTGCTTTCCTTCTTAGGTTGATTAATCCCCAAACAAAAGGGGAGAAAGAGGATAATGCGTTAAAGGTGGAGGAAAAAAAAATTATATAAAAAAATTTCATCACTCAATGCCCGTAAAAAAAAAAAACAGAAAACGGGCAAACAAGTTTTTTTTTTTTTTCTTCTTTTATAGAAATGGACAATACATGAATCATACAGACAAAATATACTTAAAAACAGGTTTCCAAAATCTTGTTAGGGGGGAACATAGGGAGGTGGGGTTCTATAAGGAGGCTGTACATGGGGACGCGGCTGCTTGTTCACTCGAGAAGCAGTGACAGGAGGAGGAGGCTCATAAAGAGGGGAAGTAATATCGGGCATATTTATCTCGTTCTCTCCCCTTCGATCCTGATGAGGAGTAGATTGAGCACTGTCGCTGGATGATGCCTGATATTCAGGTGGCGGGTGTGGTGGCTTCTCCTCGTCTAGAATCAGTGGCCGAGAGCAGTCAGTCGGTTTTTCGTCGAGTTCATCAGCAAAGATAACTGGTGCTCCTTTGCCGGCATACGCTTCTTGTTCACTCAGCGACATCTTGCCCTTACGCTTCTTCCGATAAAGGATGCAAGCGACAAGCAGAGCAAACAAGAGAATCGACACGATGATGATAGCGGGAACAACGGTAGAGATAAGGATGTCATCATCCGAGGGCTCTTCTTTCTGCGTGTGCACGGGCTTATCGGACACTGGCATGATCGGGGTGGAGCCAACCAAAACTGGAGGGTTATCCGAACTGCAAGGACCCATTGGCGTGATCTGGGCGGACAGCAGTTTGAACGGTCTCAAAGCCTTCTTGGCCATATCCGTCACCTGTTTGTCTTCATCTACCAGTTTCATGAGAAGCTGTTTGGTCTCTTCCTTTGGACATTTGTCACTGACCAGAGTGTTGTTCGTCCAGGAGAAAACTACGGAACCTTGGCTAATGTCCAAAACGGAGATCTTTGACGGGTTCTTGTCTCCATATAAACGAGCTATCTTTTTCATCATGTTCAGCCGATTTCCAATTTCCGACATGAACACGTCATAGTCCATGTCAATGACCATGTTTATTTTATGCGTTATCTTCGACTTGGGAATGTTCGGATTATTGACAACGTTGAAATGGAAATCTAGAACCTCTTTCAAACCAGCAGAGTCAACAGCAACAACAGACATATTATAAAGGCCGACATCACTGGGTAACGGAAGACCAATGAGCATCTGCTTCTTATTTTCAGCTTTTAGCCAAGACTCTGACGGAATCTCCTTGTAATTCTCTAAAAAGAAGTCAAGCCGAAGGTCTTCAGTCTTACCATCTTCACAATCCACAAACGTGTCAGGGGGAACTTTAAATTTCATTATTTCACCAGCAACCACTTCAACTGGGGGTATACGCTGTTCAACCATGGGACGATCATCCCTGTTATCCATGCATTGAGGAAGTTTTGTCATTGGTGGAGTGGGTCTTGTCGGATGTACTCCTGGATGCACCCTAGTTGGCTGAATTCTACCAGTCGCCATAGTGTAACCAGCATCTGGCAAGGTTTTCGTCTTCGACATGCCGCCGCCATCAGTTGGGTCATATATGGATGGATGGAGGTAAGTAGCGGTTGAATCAGGGTGTCTGGTTTTGGTTTTCTGATGCGTTCGTGTTGATGGTACGATGGGAGATTCCATAGTGAGGACCTGATGAGTCATGGCATCACTGTCATGGCGACGAGTCAGACTTGTTGGAATATAACCCATTGTAGGTGTCGCCATGATGGCACGACGGACGCGCTTCTCTTGGTGGATTTTATTGTTAGTAACTTGCCAACCAATAATACCATGCTGAATAGCATCAGACAATGACCCGTTAGATGAGGTAGTTTCAATCTTCTGCAAGACTGGCATGTGTGCAGATTCAACTTTGCCACAGCCGACAAGCCAAGTGACTAAAATTCCAGGATGTTTTGGCGTCTTGGTGTTCCCAGGGCCAGACACAAGCGCAGTTGTATCAAACAGTGGTTTGTTACCAGCAGGACTTACTTTAAACATCTCTGGAGCAAGGTGCAAGTGTTGTTCAAGGTCTTTTAATAGTCCAACAATGGAGTGAGGTGACAATAGAGACATATCGGCATCGATGACAAGAGTGAAAGCCGTTTCAGCTTCACCAGGACTGCAGCGGACAAATGGAGCTGAACTACTGATGGAGGATTTCAGTGATTTCGTGGCACTGATGGGTTTGTTCTCCTTAACAACATTGATCGAGAAGACATCTTTGGCAACATCTCCATTGGCGGCCACAGCAATCACTTCAATGTAGTATTGGCCAATATTGGCCAGTGTTGGAACTCCAGAGAAAGTGTGAGTCTCTTGATTGAAATAGAACCAATTTGGCAATTCTTCTTTTCCGGCTTCAGTCACCTAAAAAGAGAAAAAAAAAATGTTAGGTGGAAATATTACTCCAACTATGAATAACATTATTAATTCACATTTCTACCGGATCATGGCTGACAGAACAAGAACAATACACTTATATGGATTAAATAAAAGGTTTAGTTTGAAAGTCCGTACAGGTTCCCGAGTTTGACAGAAAGATTCCCACTTTGAAAAGATTCACCTGGAGAAAGTCGAAGGGGATCATTCGAAAGGTATCCGTCGAAGGTCAAAGGTTATTTTCAGTTTCAGTTAATAGGCTGAAACTGAAAATAACAATCAATCAAATAGTTATTTGAATAATTCCAATTAAGTTATCTGAATGGAAAGTGCTAGAAGAATGCATCGAATGTTTAAATACAATAATAAGGGGAAGAGAAAAAAAATGATAAATCCTGGTGAAAGAAAAATGTTTTGCCTATGGCTTCGTGTAAATGGAAAAAAGCGAAAAAAACAAAAACAAAAAAAAAACGAAAAATTAAAAAAAAGCGTAAAAAAAAAAGCCAAAAAAACAAAACAAAAAAAACAAACGAAATAATTTTTTTAATTAAAAATTTTTTTAAATTTTTTTTTTTATTAATGCCCTAAAACGCTAAAATAGCCAGGAAATGGGCGCCATTTTACATTAAACATATGTGAAACTGGTCCCTCACTTTAAATTGTAAAATTGTTTTATTTTAATCAGAGAACACAATCACTGAAAAAAAGTAGAATCTCATTTTGGGGGAGGGGGGATAATTTAACAAAGAGTGTTAATCGACAATTCCCTTTTTTTTTTTTTTAATACTGAAAGTATTAACTGATATATTTTATCTTGTTTTTCTTTTAAATTCGTTAAATTCAGTAAGAGAGAAAGATAAAGCGAGAGAGGGAGAAAGATAAATAAAACCGAGCAAAATGATAAAAAATAATGAGGTAGAGAGTCTTATTTATAATATGAATTATTAAAAAGAGAAAAAAGATTTAAGCGAAAACCTGTTCTTTTTCTGAATGTAAGGAAAAAAAAGCACAACTCTGTTTTCTGAATTACAAAAAAGTTGAATTTCGCTAAAAAAGCAGAGAAAACTCATCTGAGTTTTTTTGATCTGTTTGAACTATTTGGGCTTCAAGAATTCCTCAGGACTATGAACCCGTCATTGGAGGAGTATGTGAACTATCAACAAAGCATGTAATGGATCTCACTTTTTAGAACAAACTGCATCTAAGTGAGATATCCGTACCGCATGTGTGACGTGAACCAACTTTTCTTGAGTTGAATTGTATGAGCAATCTGATGCTGCTATTCATTTTGCATCAGAGAATTATTACAATAATATTAGTGGGTGAGCTGCTTTCACAACAGACATCTAATAATAATGGTAATATGTGGTTGAAGACTAGAAAGCAGAAATAAACAGCGATCATCAAACGTTGGTAGTGACTACTAGTAATATATATTATATATATATAAAATATAATTAAATATTTTTTATATATATTATATATATATAAAATATAATTAAATATTTTTTATATATATTATATATATATATAAAATATAATTTAATATTTTTTATATATATTATATATATATATATAAAATATAATTTAATATTTTTTATATATATTATATATATATATAAAATATAATTTAATATTTTTTATATATATTATATATATATATAAAATATAATTTAATATTTTTTATATATATTATATATATATATAAAATATAATTTAATATTTTTTATATATATTATATATATATATAAAATATAATTTAATATTTTTTATATATATTATATATATATATAAAATATAATTTAATATTTTTTATATATATTATATATATATATAAAATATAATTTAATATTTTTTATATATATTATATATATATATAAAATATAATTTAATATTTTTTATATATATTATATATATAAAATATAAATATATATACATATGTAAAATATAAATATATATAAAATATAAATATATATAAATACGGATAAATATTGGTGATAAAGCGTATGTCGATCTAAGTTTGAAGAGTGTAGAACAATGATGTTAAACTATATATATATATGGTTTAACATCATTGTTCTACACTCTTCTAACTTAGATCGACATACGCTTTATCACCAATATTTATCCCCCCCCCCTAATTTAATATATAAGTTGTATATTTGTGGATTTGTCAAGTCATCTGCTCACACACAACTTATGAATCAATTTTATTTTTTTTAAGTATTAGAAGGTGAATAAAATTGTGCATTTAATGTTTTCCTGCCAACTTGATAAAAAAAAGTGATTCGTTATTTTTTGTCTTTTTTTTTCCGAGTCGTTTCAACTTACAACCAAATTGACTGTTGTGCTCAACTTCTGATGTTTAAAAATACGTTTTAAAAATTTATTTTATCGCAGTATCAAATGAATGTTGCATTAAAAAGAAGAAAGAAAACGCTGGAGAAAATTTTAAGAGAAACGTTTCTTTCGTGCCTCAACTTGGATCTGCCAAGGCCAAAGATCTGCATTGCTATGCCTGTTATTTGGCAGGTGGGTGGATGATGATGATCACCGTGCTGATGAGGATGAGGATGAAAAATTTGAGGAAAAAAAAAACGAGGGAGAGGAGGCAAGGGAAAGATATTTGAAACCAAATGTCTACTGCAGGTTTTATGAGACTCTGAAGATTCACTACCAATCTGGGTTAAGGAATTACTTGCAAACATTGGCACTAAGCCAAACAATTTGCCAGATGGAAGATAACTTTCTAATAACAGGATTTAGTCGAATCTTCCTCCTCTTTTACAGAAGCCAACGATTGTTTGTGCCATGAGTTTATGCAATATAAACACAGGTAACATACGCATGTAGTCAAAACAATGTTGCTTAGAATCTTTAGAAAACTTCAAAAATGGGAGAAATTAAAATCTTTGTAACTTTTAAGAGGAGCCATCAGTGAGTATTGATTTACTCCTCTCCAGGAGTTAGGCACAGTTTTAGGCCAGTTTTTATCTTACTCCCACCAGTAAGATGTGACCCAAGGTTGGGAAAGTGGGGTTTGAAAATTGCCTGGGCAGCCACGTCGGCATTCCTCGGTAGGGGCGCCTCAAGCAGTAAGCAATAAACTTACTCCTCCCCAAAGAGGGGAGGCGAAGCCTGGGAGGGTGAACTCCTAGAACTGCACAGGACAGACCCATAGACCGGCGTAAATCAAGCACCGAAGGCCAAGACAATACCAATCTATGGGGTGCAGTATCCATCGGAACAGATACTACACTTTGATCTTAGCCAAAAGGCCAAGAAAGTCCATTGTTATTTATCTACCCCCCCCACAAGGTAAGATGTGACACAAGGTCGGGAAAGTGGGATTAGATAAGCCAGCGCTCGAGAGGTGAGCACTCTGGCCATTTAAAAATTGCCTGGGCAGCCCCGTCGGCATTCCCCGGTAGAGGCGCCTCAGACAGTAAGCAATAAACTTACTCCTCCCCAAAGAGGTGAGGCAAAGCCTGGGAGGGTGCACCTCCTAGAACTGCACAGGACCGGCAACCCCCAATAGACCGGCGTAAATCCAGACCCAAAGGCTCGGACGATACCGGTTTATTAAGTGGGGTAAAAACCCCTGGTTGAACGAATTAATTTCTGTGCGTTCCAAGTCGAATATTTCGGATAAGCATCTTGTATGAAAATAAAGAGTTTGATAGGAGAGCAGGAGAAATAATGGGGGGTGGGGGGGAATTAGTTGTC
>OY744539.1:62424310-62444310 GCA_963556195.1 Sepiola atlantica | reverse complement strand
TGAAACGAATATGACGAGCCGTTAATTAAAAAATTGTTTTGACTTCCTTGAATTCAATGAAAAGTTCTACAGAAAAATCATTTAAGAGTTCAATCCACAAAACTACTTATTTTCAAACTTTTCTATCAGATCGTTTATTTAATACCGAACCACATTGGGTTTAATTTTCGTCTGTTTTCTGGCATATCATTCTTTGGTTGAGCTAGCATCAAACATAATTTTCTATATGTGAGTTGAGCGCACAATGAAGTAAATCGTACTTGAACTCAGCACAGCTGATTCCATAGTTTACAACAGCATTCATTAAAATAAAAAATAAAAAGGAAAAACATCAGTGATTGTAACCCGTTAGGAGTGTGTGTGTGTGTGTGTGTGTTGCTATTTGACCTAGAATTGAAAGCGATTTCAACTTGTCTTCTCAATTTCATAGTCTTTGTTGGTATCCATTGCATCATATAATCCCCTCCCCCTCCTTTGGTCATATTTGATAACAGAAACTGGCAACACACTAGAAACAAATGAGCCATGAAGAACAATCAGCCATTGTTGAAAAGTTTGTCTCATTCAGTGCTCCATTAAATTGGCCTAGAGCCAAACTTTTCTTTCTCTAATAATGAACATGAGCTTTACAACTGAAGGCTTTTGGTTCATTGAATGAAGTGTACAAGTGTTTAAGAAGACTATAAAAAGAGTTTAGGTATGAAAAGAATGCAATGACCTCCAACCAGGAAAGTAGTTTAAAAGACAGTCAATGGGAAACTACTTGACATGGAAGTGGTATCATTAAAAAGGGCGAAGGGAGAGTAAAACACCAAACTCTTGTTGTTCAGAAAATTTTGAATATTTCAACAGGTAATAAATTGTATAGAATATTAGACTCAAACAATCTTTATAATATAATGCAGATTTCCTTTTCAATTTTTTTCTCAAAAACGTTGAGAATTATTGTCCTATTTTGATATCAATACTGCATGTATTTTTGGCGTTCGTTTAGTCAAAGCAGACAACCACATTAATGCAATGTTTTATATATAATAATGTTTCGTTCACAGATTCAATGGGAGTAAAGATAACATTTGTATTAACATGTTTTTGTCCTTTCATTTTTACATTCCACAAGTTGTTTCTGACTGTAACCGTCTCTTCCGATGTTTTTCTTGGAGGGTGGAAATATATATATATATATATATATATATATGAACATTTTTGGAGGGGGGATATATATATATATATATATATATATATATATATATATAATAAAATATGAAACTAAAAGTATACTTTTAGTAGATAGAACCTATAGTGAAATGGTTTAAGCTCAATATACAAGATAGAGCAATTATAAAGATAGATGAAAGAAGAGGGATAAACATGTACGAATGACAAATTTATTTCAACTTCGATTGTTCAATGCAAAGTATACTCGGTAATAAAATCATGTTTATTATTCTTTCCTTAAGCCAAGGCTTTTCAAAGATTAAAATCTTATCAGAGGAATTACATAGATATATTGGCAGTGGAAAAGCCAAAATTCAAAATTTGAAAAAAATATTAAATAATGGAAAGTGAGAAAGTGCGTGTAAAAAGATATGGGGTCTGTCCAGTTGGTAAATGTCCGTTGACGAGGTGTCCAGTGAAAGGAGATTTACAGATGGAAAAGAAGGGTTTTCGTGAAGGCAGCATAGAAAAAGTTCAAGAATGAAGTAAATCCAATAGAGATGTTTAGTTCAATCATAGACGGAACGCCCTTATTCGAAAGTAATTTATATATATATATATATATATATATATATATATATATATATATATATATAAAAAAGATTATGCTGATCTACTAAATGAGATCTTTTTTTTAAATGTTGGGTCACTACTTATCAAGAAAAAGAGTCACTCTTAATAAGGCTTAAAAAGAGGGAATGAGTGTCAGCTGTAAGATGAATGGAGAACACTATGGGAGTACTAAAATTGCTCAATGCAATGAACTAAGTTGGATTACTTAAGAGATGGTTTATGACAAATATTTGTTGACATGGGATTTGAAGATCAATATGTTATAGTTTGCAGGGAAACACTCCCACAGTAATGTGTTCTACAGATGGGAAGCCCTTGCTAAGAAACTCTGTCCATGGAAATTCTGTCTGATGCTAGGCAAATGAAGGAAGAAAGGAAAGTCTTCTTTTCTGTCGTGATGAAAGTTCTTGCTAGGAATATCTGAACATTAACTAGAGATGGCAGATCTAAGTCATATTAAAAAATTCAAACGAACACCTCCTCGTATTCTGGATTTCAAATTTCATCGCTTTACTTTCATAAATTTTATAAGAAACAGCTTTGTGTATACATTTTATAAGAAACAGCTTTGTGTATACATTTTATCAGACACAGCTTTGTGTATACATTTTATCAGACACAGCTTTGTGTATACATTTTATCAGACACAGCTTTGTGTATACATTTTATCAGACACAGCTTTGTGTATACATTTTATCAGACACAGCTTTGTGTATACATTTTATCAGACACAGCTTTGTGTATACATTTCATCAGACACAGCTTTGTGTATACATTTTATCAGACACAGCTTTGTGTATACATTTTATCAGACACAGCTTTGTGTATACATTTTATTAGACACAGCTTTGTGTATACATTTTATTAGACACAACTTTGTGTATACATTTTATTAGACACAACTTTGTGTATACATTTTATTAGACACAACTTCGTGTATACATTTTATGAGAAACAACTTCGTGTATACATTTTATGAGAAACAACTTCGTGTATACATTTTATGAGAAACAACTTCGTGTATACATTTTATGAGAAACAGCTTCGTGTATACATTTTACTAGACAGCTTCGTGTATACATTTTACTAGACACAGCTTCGTGTATACATTTTATTAGACACAGCTTCGTGTATACATTTTATGAGAAACAGCTTCGTGTATACATTTTATGAGAAACAGCTTCGTGTATACATTTTATGAGAAACAGCTTCGTGTATACATTTTATGAGAAACAGCTTCGTGTATACATTTTATGAGAAACAGCTTCGTGTATACATTTTATGAGAAACAGCTTCGTGTATACATTTTATGAGAAACAGCTTCGTGTATACATTTTATGAGAAACAGCTTCGTGTATACATTTTATGAGAAACAGCTTCGTGTATACATTTTATGAGAAACAGCTTCGTGTATACATTTTATGAGAAACAGCTTCGTGTATACATTTTATGAGAAACAGCTTCGTGTATACATTTTATGAGAAACAGCTTCGTGTATACATTTTATGAGAAACAGCTTCATGTATACATTTTATGAGAAACAGCTTCGTGTATACATTTTATGAGAAACAGCTTCCTGTATACATTTTATGAGAAACAGCTTCGTGCATACATTTTACTAGACACAGCTTCATGTAGACATTTTATGAGAAAGGCATAAAAAGAAAAATCTCATGTATTTTTTTCATTACAGTTCTTATGAAATGTGATATGAAATACTTAACACAAGTTTGTTAGTTAATACACACATTTTAGTTAAATCTAAAGAAAGTATTTTATTTAAAGTATTTTAATTCTTGTAATTTGAGGCTGACAAACACGTTAACCAAGGAAACTTATTTAAAGCTATAAATAGTAATCGCACAACTTATTTAAAGCTATAAATAGTCATCGCACAGCTATGAATAGTAATCGCAGTCATCGCACAACTTATTTAAAGCTATACATAGTAATCGCAGTCATCGCACAACTTATTTAAAGCTATAGTCATCGCACAACTTATTTAAAGCTATAAATAGTCATCGCAGTCATCGCACAACTTATTTAAAGCTATGAATAGTAATCGCAGTCATCGCACAACTTATTTAAAGCTATGAATAGTAATCGCAGTCATCGCACAACTTATTTAAAGCTATAAATAGTCATCGCAGTCATCACACAACTTATTTAAAGCTATAAATAATAATCGCAGTCATCGCACAACTTATTTAAAGCTATAAATAGTGATCGCAGTCATCACACAACTTATTTAAAGCTATAAATAATAATCGCAGTCATCGCACAACTTATTTAAAGCTATAAATAGTGATCGCAGTCATCGCACAACTTATTTAAAGCTATAAATAGTCATCGCAGTCATCACACAACTTATTTAAAGCTATAAATAGTAATCGCAGTCATCGCACAACTTATTTAAAGCTATAAATAGTGATCGCAGTCATCGCACAACTTATTTAAAGCTATAAATAATAATCGCAGTCATCGCACAACTTATTTAAAGCTATAAATAGTGATCGCAGTCATCGCACAACTTATTTAAAGCTATAAATAGTGATCGCAGTCATCGCACAACTTATTTAAAGCTATAAATAGTAATCGCTGTCATCGCACAACTTATTTAAAGCTATAAATAGTGATCGCAGTCATCGCACAACTTATTTAAAGCTATAAATAGTAATCGCAGTCATCGCACAACTTATTTAAAGCTATAAATAGTGATCGCAGTCATCGCACAACTTATTTAAAGCTATAAATAGTAATCGCAGTCATCGCACAACTTATTTAAAGCTATAAATAGTAATCGCAGTCATCGCACAACTTATTTAAAGCTATAAATAGTGATCGCAGTCATCGCACAACTTATTTAAAGCAATAAATAGTACACCGCACAACTTATTTAAAGCTATAAATAGTAATTGCAGTCATCGCACAACTTATTTAAAGCTATAAATAGTAATCGCAGTCATCGCACAACTTATTTAAAGCTATGAATAGTAATCGCAGTCATCGCACAACTTATTTAAAGCTATAAATAGTCATCGCACAACTTATTTAAAGCTATAAATAGTGATCGCAGTCATCACACAACTTATTTAAAGCTATAAATAATAATCGCAGTCATCGCACAACTTATTTAAAGCTATAAATAGTGATCGCAGTCATCGCACAACTTATTTAAAGCTATAAATAGTGATCGCAGTCATCGCACAACTTATTTAAAGCTATAAATAGTAATCGCAGTCATCGCACAACTTATTTAAAGCTATAAATAGTAATCGCAGTCATCGCACAACTTATTTAAAGCTATAAATAGTAATCGCAGTCATCGCACAACTTATTTAAAGCTATAAATAGTAATCGCAGTCATCGCACAACTTATTTAAAGCTATAAATAGTGATCGCAGTCATCGCACAACTTATTTAAAGCTATAAATAGTAATCGCAGTCATCGCACAACTTATTTAAAGCTATAAATAGTGATCGCAGTCATCGCACAACTTATTTAAAGCTATAAATAGTAATCGCAGTCATCGCACAACTTATTTAAAGCTATAAATAGTAATCGCAGTCATCGCACAACTTATTTAAAGCTATAAATAGTGATCGCAGTCATCGCACAACTTATTTAAAGCTATAAATAGTGATCGCAGTCATCGCACAACTTATTTAAAGCTATAAATAGTAATCGCAGTCATCGCACAACTTATTTAAAGCTATAAATAGTGATCGCAGTCATCGCACAACTTATTTAAAGCTATAAATAGTGATCGCAGTCATCGCACAACTTATTTAAAGCTATAAATAGTAATCGCAGTCATCGCACAACTTATTTAAAGCTATAAATAGTAATCGCAGTCATCGCACAACTTATTTAAAGCTATAAATAGTAATCGCAGTCATCGCACAACTTATTTAAAGCTATAAATAGTAATCGCAGTCATCGCACAACTTATTTAAAGCTATAAATAGTAATCGCAGTCATCGCACAACTTATTTAAAGCTATAAATAGTCATCGCAGTCATCGCACAACTTATTTAAAGCTATAAATAGTGATCGCAGTCATCGCACAACTTATTTAAAGCTATAAGTAGTAATCGCAGTCATCGCACAACTTATTTAAAGCTATAAATAGTAATCGCAGTCATCGCACAACTTATTTAAAGCTATAAATAGTAATCGCAGTCATCGCACAACTTATTTAAAGCTATAAATAGTAATCGCAGTCATCGCACAACTTATTTAAAGCTATAAATAGTAATCGCAGTCATCGCACAACTTATTTAAAGCTATAAATAGTAATCGCAGTCATCGCACAACTTATTTAAAGCTATAAATAGTGATCGCAGTCATCGCACAACTTATTTAAAGCTATAAATAGTGATCGCAGTCATCGCACAACTTATTTAAAGCTATAAATAGTAATCGCAGTCATCGCACAACTTATTTAAAGCTATAAATAGTGATCGCAGTCATCGCACAACTTATTTAAAGCTATAAATTGTGATCGCAGTCATCGCACAACTTATTTAAAGCTATAAATAGTAATCGCAGTCATCGCACAACTTATTTAAAGCTATAAATAGTGATCGCAGTCATCGCACAACTTATTTAAAGCTATAAATAGTGATCGCAGTCATCGCACAACTTATTTAAAGCTATAAATAGTGATCGCAGTCATCGCACAACTTATTTAAAGCTATAAATAGTGATCGCAGTCATCGCACAACTTATTTAAAGCTATAAATAGTCATCACACAACTTATTTAAAGCTATAAATAGTCATCACACAACTTATTTAAAGCTATAAATAGTCATCACACAACTTATTTAAAGCTATAAATAGTCATCGCACAACTTATTTAAAGCTATAAATAGTGATCGCAGTCATCGCACAACTTATTTAAAGCTATAAATAGTGATCGCAGTCATCGCACAACTTATTTAAAGCTATAAATAGTAATCGCAGTCATCGCACAACTTATTTAAAGCTATAAATAGTGATCGCAGTCATCGCACAACTTATTTAAAGCTATAAATAGTAATCGCAGTCATCGCACAACTTATTTAAAGCTATAAATAGTGATCGCAGTCATCGCACAACTTATTTAAAGCTATAAATAGTGATCGCAGTCATCGCACAACTTATTTAAAGCTATAAATAGTCATCACACAACTTATTTAAAGCTATAAATAGTCATCACACAACTTATTTAAAGCTATAAATAGTCATCACACAACTTATTTAAAGCTATAAATAGTCATCACACAACTTATTTAAAGCTATAAATAGTCATCGCACAACTTATTTAAAGCTATAAATAGTGATCGCAGTCATCGCACAACTTATTTAAAGCTATAAATAGTCATCGCAGTCATCGCACAACTTATTTAAAGCTATAAATAGTAATCGCACAACTTATTTAAAGCTATAAATAGTCATCGCACAACTTATTTAAAGCTATAAATAGTCATCGCACAACTTATTTAAAGCTATAAATAGTCATCGCACAACTTATTTAAAGCTATAAATAGTCATCGCACAACTTATTTAAAGCTATAAATAGTCATCGCAGTCATCGCACAACTTATTTAAAGCTATAAATAGTCATCGCACAACTTATTTAAAGCTATAAATAGTGATCGCAGTCATCGCACAACTTATTTAAAGCTATAAATAGTAATCGCAGTCATCGCACAACTTATTTAAAGCTATAAATAGTCATCACACAACTTATTTAAAGCTATAAATAGTCATCACACAACTTATTTAAAGCTATAGTCATCACACAACTTATTTAAAGCTATAAATAGTCATCACACAACTTATTTAAAGCTATAAATAGTCATCACACAACTTATTTAAAGCTATAAATAGTCATCACACAACTTATTTAAAGCTATAAATAGTCATCGCACAACTTATTTAAAGCTATAAATAGTCATCGCAGTCATCGCACAACTTATTTAAAGCTATAAATAGTCATCGCAGTCATCGCACAACTTATTTAAAGCTATAAATAGTCATCGCAGTCATCGCACAACTTATTTAAAGCTATAAATAGTGATCGCAGTCATCGCACAACTTATTTAAAGCTATAAATAGTCATCACACAACTTATTTAAAGCTATGAATAGTCATCACACAACTTATTTAAAGCTATAAATAGTCATCACACAACTTATTTAAAGCTATAAATAGTCATCACACAACTTATTTAAAGCTATAAATAGTCATCACACAACTTATTTAAAGCTATAAATAGTCATCGCAGTCATCGCACAACTTATTTAAAGCTATAAATAGTGATCGCAGTCATCACACAACTTATTTAAAGCTATAAATAGTCATCACACAACTTATTTAAAGCTATAAATAGTCATCACACAACTTATTTAAAGCTATAAATAGTCATCACACAACTTATTTAAAGCTATAAATAGTCATCACACAACTTATTTAAAGCTATAAATAGTCATCGCACAACTGTGGAGAAGAATGAAAGGACAACTGCGACTTCAACTGAAGAAACAAATTCGATCTTGATTTTATTTTTAAGGAATTTACATTAAGGAGAATTGAAAAATAAATGTGCTTCGAATCGTACGCTGTTATCCAAAGAAATCTTGCCTCAAGCAATAGAAAGTATTTGAATAAAGAATTTAATGAGGGGGAAGAAATTGTGCAGGAAAGAAGAAAGTATGATTAACAATTATTGGCTGTACCTAATAACACCTAGTTGCTAGGGTGAGATGCCACAAATAGGATGTTTAAATGTTGATCTTTTTTGTTGCAAAAGCTAAGAAATTATTTAACAAAAAGAAAAAAAAGGATATATCTACCTTCATAATGAAGGTAGATATAACCTTTTTTTCTTTTTTTTATAACGTTGAAAGTTCTTTGTATAAATTAACAAGAAGCCAATGAAGTCCATTGTGTTTGTGTTAATTTATATAAAGAAGTTATAAAGTAATTTACTAAAAAGGCACAAAACTGATACATCTGCAGATAGACGAATGTGTGTGTGTGTGTGCATGCATATATATATATATATATATATATATATATATATATATTTATTTATTTTGGTACAGAAAAATTAGTTCTGTACCAAAATCAATAAATATTACGCTCTTAAGTTTTAACTTTAATTCTCAATTAATCGAGCATTCTGCTGGGATTTTTCCTGCTATATTACAAAGTTATATATATATATATATATATATATATATATATATATAGCAAAATGTAAAACAGATAAAAATGCTTCAGACACAATGAAACAGCCATCTGTGGATGACTGACACTTTTATATACGTACTTCAAGTAAATCTAAGCCACACTGAATTGTAAAAACAACGAAACGGCCATCTGTGGATAACCTATATTTTTTTACATACATAATTTTTTTAAATAAATGATTTAGAATTAAGATTCTGGAAACGGTTTTTTTTTTCTTTATGGCGGCAGAATTTGTTAAATCTTTAGAGAATTTTAGAATTTGTAAATTTTCTTTTCGCCCCCTTCCCGTCCGTTCCAGTGTCATTACATTTAAATCATTTTAATTTTCATTTTAACTATTTTAATCGATGTTAAGTAAACATTTTTTACCAATAATTTATGAATTAATCATTTTGCTCTTATTTTCCTAAATAGATTATTTTTTCATCCAATCGTTTCCTCCCAATGCTCTGTTCGTTGAAATGTTTGACCCGCCTAATAAACCAGTATCGTCCGGGCCTTTGGGTCTCGATTTACGCCGGTCTATTGGGGGTTGTCTGGTCCTGTGCAGTTCTAGGAGGTGCACCCTCCCAGGCTTCGCCTCCCCTCTTTGGGGAGGAGTAAGTTTATTGCTTACTGCCTGAGGCGCCCCTACCAGGGAATGCCGACGGGGCTGCCCAGGCAATTTTTAAATGGCCAGAGTGCTCACCACTCGAGCGCTGGCTTATCTAATCCCACTTTCCCGACCTTGTGGGAGGTAGATAAATAACTTCTCTAGTATTAGTCATAGGTAGCTTGTACTTTTGTTTTAATGCTATTTTCTCTCTTCTCAACTATGATAGACTTATTTTCTCCAGTCCCTACCTCTCTCTCTCTATTCCCGTTTTCCTTTCTAACTAGACACTTTTCTTCCGCCTCAATGCAATGCCACCAACTTACACAAAAAAAATTATCATCTTTTCCCTTTGTAATTCCCCAACCACTTCCCACAATGCATTTCACCTAGTCTTTCATTTCAGCATGAGTCAGGGTCGGTACATTTTTTTCATTTTCACCACAACTTTAAAAGATTTTTTTTCTAAATAAATAAAAAGAGATTCATCCTCCATTGTACATATACCATAACGCTATTTTATTTTCTGTACTCTCTCTCTCTCTTCACCTCCCTTTTTTTTAAATCCCTCGTTTTTTCTTTTAAATCCTTTAAGAACGGGCGAAACCGGTCGGCTGGCTTTTTTTTTCTTGATTAACTTTTAATCATGAACGATAAAATTCGTCTTCCCTTCATGCTTGCGATAATATAATTTTGTACTCCCCAAAAATCATCAAATATATATATATAGGTTACGTTCATATTATATTCCAATAACCATGTTTTTATTTTATTATTTTATTTTCACATTTCCAAAAAACATCTCACAGAAATGTTATGTTTTTTGGAAATGTGAAAAAATAAAAATAAAATAAAAACATGGGTATTGGAAAATAATATGAACCTGACTTATATTTGCTCTGTTGTCACTAATTGACAATCATCAAGCTGAATCTTTTAAGGAGACTGCAAAGTAAAAGGGCACTGATAGTATATGCTAATACATATATTGTCATTATATATATATATATGTAATAAATATTTGTTATTGTTTATTATCTATGTACATATACGTTTCGTCCTTTATAATCGGGGCTCATCAGCATAGAGATATGACTATTCACTACTGGTCATGTGATTCGAAAATTGTCAACACTCTCTTATAGAGTATTAAGAGGATCATTATCCTGCCTACCTTCTGCATAGACATCCCTTGGTAATGGACTGCATTGTCATCCTGGATTATTTTAGGTGGCGAATGTCTTATTGCCACACACACTTGGAGCCTTTTCTCAGATAGGATGTGCAAGTTCAGAATCAGAAACTGCAGATGGTTCATAACTTTGGTAATTGAATGAGAACTGGTCTTTCAAGATGATATAAGTGTAACACACACACACCTGTTTTTTTTTTGGGGGGGGGGATCATCAGCTGAAATGTAGAGTATTGATTTACTTCTCTCCAGGAGTTAGGCACAAGGCCAGTTTTTATCTTACTCCCACAAGTAAGATGTGACCCAAGGTCGGGTCGGAAGAGTGGGGTTTAAAAATTCCCTGGGCAGCCCTGTCGGTATTCCCCGGTAGGGGCGCCTCAGGCAGTAAGCAATAAACTTACTCCTCCCCAAAGAGGGGAGGCGAAGCCTGGGAGGGTGGACCTCCTAGAACTGCACAGGACAGACCCATAGACAGGCGTAAATCAAGACCCGAAGCCCAAGACAATACCAGTCCATGGGGTTAAGTATCCATCGGAACAGATACTACACTTTGATCTTAGCCAAAAGGCCAAGAGCCTGTAAGATGATGAGTATTCAAAGAGAAAGCTACAATGTAAAGGGAGATAATTCGTGTGTGGATTGTAAACTAAGTTAAGTGGAATTTTTACTTTGGTTTAGATAATCAGACAGCATACATGCCTTAGTGTTATGAGATAATACATCTTAATATACTTAGTTTAAAAAGCATTTTTTTCTGATAGAGGTTAACCACCAAAAGAAAATCAAACTAATGTAATTCACTATTACAGATCACATTCTAATGCCTGCAAATGAAACAAATTAAAACATTTTTTTTGTAATTCCAAAATAAAAACTAAAGATCTAAAACTGAAAATATCGTTTTCTAACTTGGCCTTTTGGCTAACAAGAAAGTGTAGTATCTGTTCCCATGGATACTACACCCTATAGATCGGTACCGTCTTGGCCTTCGGGCCTTGATTTCGCCGGTCTGTGGGTTTGTCCTGTGCAGTTCTAGGAGGTCCACCCTCCCAGGCTTTGCCTCCCCTCTTTGGGGTGGAGTAAGTTTATCGTTTACTGCCTGGGGCGTCCCTACCGGGGAATGCCGACGGGGCTGCCCAGGCATTTTTTGTAGGCCAGAGTTCTCACCTTCTCGGGCGTTGGCTTTTCAAATTCCACTTTCCCGACCTTGTGTCACATCTTAACGCTGTGAGAGGAAGATAAATAACATCGTTTTCTAAGTGAGAATTTTAGGTCAATATTTTTTTGTTGTTGATAAAACAGACTAAAGATCAATTTGCATGATACGAAAATTTAACTTGCTACCCCCCTCCTCCATTTTTAGATGCATCCAAGCATAAGAGGTTCTGTCCGTTAGTCTGTCAACACTTAAGTCTGAAATAGCATTTGTAGCATTAAAAGTGCCGATTTCTTTGGAGATGCATCCAAGAATCTCCATAAACAGAAAACTGTCCATGCTTAAAAAATGTCAGAAGAGTGAGACCAACAAATGCCAGCGATTGTCCTTTGGACTTGTTGATAGTGCGGTCGAAACACAAACTGCATACTTTTAAATTCAATCGGAGAATCTGTTGAAATTAGGAGCAGTCATTTTGAGGGGATGTATTTTTTTTTTTTTTTTGTTTTATTTATGAATTTAAATTCCTGTTAGAAGTTGGAAAAAGAAATAAATACAAGTTTTCCCATGTGTAGAAATTAAAAGGTTTTTTGTTTAATCTGAAGAGGATAAATTAAAAAATTGAGAAATATTTTGGAGCTAAAAATAGAAGTTTTAAATAAATCATGTTGGCAGTGCCGTGAGAAAATAAAAATGCTAAATTTAATTTTTTATTAAATGTAAATTTAATAAAGCGAAAGCAGATGGAAATGTAAAAGTATAGATCCTGTTAGCACAATGGAGGGGGGGGGGGTGATAAAAGAAAAATAATAAAGAAATAAAACAAATTTAAAATAGAAATGTCGAATCAAAATGCTATATGGAAGTGAAAGGAAATTGAAAATGGCATTTATATGATACTGGGTGGAACTATGAAGTCAATGATGTTGACAATGTTGGTGCTGCTAACCATTTGGAGTCAGCCATTACTTTGACCATGGACATAGCAAAGAAAGAATAAGGGGACAGGAAGTCATTCTTTGATCAAATGAAAAGTCATCTCTCCTACACCGTCACGAATCGTTTGAAATCTTAGCCTTCACACCAAAATTAAGATTGTCAGTTTTCAGAGCGAACATTCAGAAGAGGGAAAAGGAAAGCCAGGTAAGACAAGACAGAAAGAAGTAGAGGGAAAGAGGAAAAAACAGGAGAAAGAAAGATAAAGCAAGAGAGAGGAAGAAAGAGAAGAGACAAAAAGAAATAAAATCCAGTCAAATAGCAATTTGGAAGGAATCAACATTTTCTAAAAATAATTAACTCTCATGAAGGTGAATATTTAAAGTTCTTGCATGGATAACCCCACCCACCCATAGTCAGCACATGCACAGTTCCTCCTTACAGAACTCCAAACACTTGTAAAATATTTAATTAAACTCAGTAAAATAAAATAAACTCTTACAAAAAAAAAAAAAGGAGCCATGCTATGTTCTTCTGAAACAATTTCACATTCAATTTTTAGACAGCAATCATTATCAGCATCATATTAAGTTTTAAGTCCGTTTTAAGTGCTGGCATATGTTGGATGTCTTTAAAAAATTGACTTCCAAACTAAATGAATTATGATTACGCAATAGTTATATTTAATAGGTTTTATTGTTAAATCGAATATATTGTTTAATCATTAAAATTATTTTATTATTCTTAACTTTTAGTTACGAGTAAGCATTAACCTTTCGTTCTTGTTAGCTCCTTACATCAAGTGGTTTCATGCCTTGTCTCGGTTAAGGTTTCCATAAAAAAAAAATTAACCCTCATGAAGGCGAATATTTAAAGTTCTTGCGTGGATAACCCCGTCCACCCAACAAATACAAAATACATTTAATACCAAGTGATATAAATTTACTATTATTAATAAGTTTATATCTCTTTGTATTAAATGTATAGTCAGCACATGCACACTTCCTACTTACAAAATTCCAAACACTTCTAAAATATTTAATTAAACTCACAATGAGAAGAAATCATTAAAATAGACAACAAAAAGCTGAAAGATTTTAAAATATTTCAAGCAAAAAAGTAACAAAGAGTTTTTGATCTTCAAGAGCATTCAAGATGGCGGCAGAGGAGGACAATATCTCCAGCCACACTCCAGCTCATAGATCTCTCTTTGTACAAAATGGAAGACCAGAATGTTCAGAAAACAAAGTTGAAGGCAAATACTACTCAACTGTTGTTGAATAGGCAAAAAACATGAAAAGAAACAAAACTTATGCAAAGGTCAATTTGGGGTCTTATCAAGAGAGCTGACTTTCTTTCTCTTTATCATATCTCTTAATAATTAGATGTGTCTGTGAATGTTTTATTTAGCAAGAAGTTATCAGTTCAAATGATAGCGTTTTGACATGATACAATCTATAAAAAACATCTACATAACTCCATGGGAATACCAGGTGCTTTCACTTTGGAAGTGGCTGAAAAAAAGTCACTTTTACTAATACTCTTGGGAAAGGTATGACCCCCCCCCCCCCCAGCTACAGGTGAAATATTAGGGTAGACTAGATTCTCAAGCCTTGGTAGAGCAACTACTTTAGAGAAAAAAAAATCCTAACACCAGTCCTTTTCTGCATCTTTAATTTCACTGGTCTTAAGTAGGTCAAAAGAATGGTTGGAATTGTGTAACCCTTGCTTCACTCGAAATTCTTCATTGTGCAGACACCTTTTCAGGGGGTATCCAGTCTCTTGAGACAGAAGGAGGCCAGTCACATGGGCCTTTATAAAATGGGCACGGCAGGTTATGTGCATTCAAAAATAGTTCTCACTATTTGGAAAAGGCAAATTCACTGTGAAGAAATAACAGATGGTAACTGACAATTAGTATTTGAAGAATTAAAATTATATTCAGATGGAATATAATTTTTATTTTTAAAAATTATTTTTTAATTTTATTTTAGAAGTGGAGATATTTCAAGTGCATGTGGGTAGTCAAGTTAAAAAAAAGCTGAACTGAAGCTGAATTTCTCAACAGGTGTCTCTCTTTAAAAATTTTCTTAATTCTGTTTTCGTTAGCATAGAGACTACCCCGTCCCTATGCTAAATGCCAGACTATGACCTGCTATTTAGAGGTTCCAACCGAGTGCTCTTTTAAGGATTTTGGCTGTTCTCTTTGTTTTCCGGGAATACTTTCCAAATACTTCTTGAAATTTTTCTTCATGAGGCCTTTAGCTGCTATTATAACTGGGATAATGTTGACGTTTTTGAGGTTCCAGTTTCTTTTCATATCATACATTAGGCCTTGGTATTTTGCCACCTTCTTCCTCTCTGCTCTGTTTAAGCCACTGTCATTTGGAACACTCATCTCAATCAGTGTTGCCTCTCTTTCTGCCTTGTGTGTGTGCGTGGAGAGAGGGCAGTGCAAAATTCAACAACTAAACACAACTTGGATGATGACATGCTACTGATTAATAGTAAAAATACATTTAAAATAATATAACATCAATTTTGTAAAACAAAAATCAGGTATATTTATAAATATGTTAATCATCAAATCAACTGAGTTGATGACAGGTCAATTTTTCAGATAAGTTTTTTTTAATTGGTTTTCCTAAACAACTCCAATCACTTTCAACTAAGTCAAAATTAAGAGAAAGTCACTGAGTGCCCATGTGAGGGAAAGGGGACAGGAAGTCATTCTTTGATGAAACAAAAAGTCATCTCTCCTACACTGTCACGAATCGTTTGAAATCTTAGCCTTCACACCAAAATTAAGATTTTCAGTTTTCAGAGCGAACATTCAAAAGAGGGAAAAGGAAAGCCAGGTAAGACAAAACGGAAAGAAGTAGAGGAAAAGAGGAAAAAAACAGGAGAAAGAAAGATAAAGCAAGAGAGAGGAAGAAAGAGAAGAGACAAAAAGAAATAAAATCCAGTCAAATAGCAACGATACTGCAATTTGGAAAGAATCAACGTTTTCTAAAAAAGAAAAAAAAAAAAAAGAAAAAAAAGAGGATTTCAGTCAAAAAGCAAAAAAACTCGCATACATGGTAGACTCTAGTGACTTTATGGGAAATCTCATTTTTTAATAAAAAGAAAAAAAACAAAAAACGGAATTCAGCCAAAAAGTCACATCTGTAATTTTAATACACGAACAATATTTTTGTATGGTTAAAATTTTAATTTAAAAATTAACTTTAAAATTAAACTAATATATAATACTTATAAACAAACTGTTCTCGTCATTAATTATACACATGCATACACACACATATATATATATATATATATATATATATACACACACATACATATACATACATACACATATATGAGGATAAAATATATAACGTATCATAAGATGAAATGCTGTGGAGACAAGATATATGAAAAAGACAAAAGGAAAAATCTTTTCAAATAGTTATGCACATGCCAAAAACATCCCTTTGTGCGTCTACTTTTTCCTATCTTTTGTTGTTATTCAATAAATTTAAAATCTTCACTCTTTCTGAAGACGTTTGTGGATCAGAACAAAACCGGTAAATCTTGTTTTTGATGATTTCGTCCCATGTTTAATTTTTTTTTCTTTTTATCTTTTCCATACATATATATATATATATATATATATATATATATATCCACAGACATGCGTTTCATATAAGTCTGAGCAGTGTGGCTAGATGTAACAAGATTTGAAATCGGGATGCCAGTGGTTGGCGTCCGATGTTCTACCGACTGAGTAAACGAAACCTACTAGTGGCAGTGAAAGAAATATCGTATTTAAATGAAGCTACAAAAGTTATTTCTATTTCATCATGTTTGGGTGCATGATTTTTCTATACACTCATGTCCTGTACAAATTATATACCCTAACCCGATGTCTTTCCTGGAATAATACGCAGCACAAAAGAGTGAGATCAGTCTGATTGAAGAGTCCAATAATAAGTGTAAACACAGGCCACTAATTTGATGTCACATCTAATAAGGTTGATTCGCACTTTCAAAATTTCAATTTTGTGTTTTCAGAATCACACTGTATGTCCACGAAATAATTCTGAAACAATTGTATGAAATTATATGATTTGCTCTTGTGAGGTGGAGTACAGGATTGGCCTAATGGAGACGCTTGCGACCTCTGGAATTGGTGATGACAAGTTAAATTCTATTGGATCGATTGAGGTCGACAATGCATTAATACCATTAACAAAAGGTATGATCTCCCACCCCCCTGGGTAACACAGCAGTTTGTGTTCAATTCATCGTATACAATGAATCATTTAAAATAGGTATTGTATTAAATAATGGAAAATGTCTAACTTGCCATAAGCCAAGCTAAACCTATTATAAAAGCTTCAATAACAAAGGTTTGATTCAGTTTGAATTGCGAGAAGTCAACTCGTTTTTTTTTTGTTTTTTTTTTAAATACTTGTAAATTCTCAATCATTTATTTTTATTTTGGTTATCATATATTTAAGAAAAAATACCCAACATTTTTATTATCTTTCAAAATTCAAAAGTTATGAATCTTTGACAATGACGTTTCCATAAAAAAGCACATAGACAACTCCATATGAATAAGTCTTCACAATCGTGAATGGCGAAAGAGAATCTGTCTGAAATAAACGAGCAATGAAAATAACTTCTGCAAATCCCTTCACGATTCTATGAGGTATGTTGATGTTTTCGAGGTTGGATAAGTCATGAGGCACTTAAGGTTGGAGTGCTAACACCTGGAATCGTAATCAGTTAAAGAAAGGCTAATTGCAAAGTAAATAAGACTTTGCATCCAGAGAGTAGACTTAGGGGGAGGGGGAGGGGGTAGAAGAAGTGGAAGAAAGTATCACATGGGTAACTCAATCACACACTGAGAATATCCCCCCCCCTCCTCGAGAGACTTATAAAAAATACAAGCTTATAAAAATCTAATAGGATTAACAGCAAGTATTTTTTTTTTAACTACTTTAGTTTATATCAGTTTTTTAGAATTGCTTTTTAATATTTGGTAAGAATATCTTGGGAAATAATAAGTGAATCCTCTTTTCACTAAAAAGGAGAATACATTTTTTGAAGAGACTCTAGTGTCCGTCATTTGTATGAAAACTATCTTCTATGAGAATTCTGTCGCATTATTTTGAGCTTCAACTTTTCCAACTTTCATGGCTCTATTAACTGAAGTTTAGAAAAAAAATCTACCACAGGGGTACCAGAGATGCTGAAGCCCCCCCCTCAACCCCGCTTATTTTTAATAGAATAAAGAACTAATCAAACAAAGAAATATCGCAATTATTGAGTTAATTTAAAAGGACAATGCCATTGAGCTGAAGTTTTCTCAAATTTTATCAATTTTCAAAATCAATTTAATTCTCCCCTTTCTTTTTTCTTCCTCTCTTCAAACATCATCTACTAAAACTTTATTCTGTTCAAATATTTTATTGTATTAAAAAAAAAACCAAAACAAAAGCAAGACAAAAATTCATTTAGAGAATAAATGATATAAAAAGCTTACAAACAGATTTAGTACAAAAAGTCGTTTAACGGAAAGGTATGAGCCTCCCTTATTTTTAAGATCGTGGAAATGCAGGATTCGCTGTACAATGAGGTTTGTTGTCAGCCATCTCTGAAAATGATAGGAAGTTTACGAGACCTAGCTCATGCCAGAATTATTTTCTGGCACAGTGATAGGTAATATCTGTTTTTTTGTTAATATTTCAGAGGAATATTACAATTTAAGAAAAATAACTTCATTTATGCCAGTAATTGCAAAGTCTCCATTAAAATTATGGCAGGGTTGTGGCGTCGAGTTGGAAGGGCAGAATCGTAAGAATGCTACGATTTGGAATCGGATTTTTTCATTTCCGAAGAATCAACAGACTGTCTGAATATTGGAAGACTTTCAAATAAGGAGTCCAAGTGAGATATTTTGAAATTCTAGTAGTCGGAGTCAGACCTTGCACCTTCTGACTTCGCAATCTTGGTTATGGTCTGTCCAGTCTTTTAATCGGGTTAATTTCTTATGGAAAGAACTTGTCTCTCTACATACATTTATCTACATACATATATATACATAATAATAATGGTAATAATCCAGGTAAAAAAATTATACACGTCTGATCGGTTTGTCCGCACGCTCGTATACACACATATACACAATATTATAGTTCACTTGAAAAATACATTAATCCGCTCCGCTTGAAAATAACTGTCGTTTTTTTTTTACACTTAGATCGTGCATGTCCACCTCCCCCCTCCTATTTTCTATTTCCTATCTCTTCTCTCTCGGTCTGGATCAACAAACGTTTTCTTTTCCTTTTTCTTCTCCTTCTTTTCCTTTATGTGTCTACATTCCTATCACTTTTCCCTTCATTATATGCCTCTCTTTCCACCTTATTTTTTATTTATTTATTTATTTATTTGTCCTGTTTGTTTCAGATTTTAGATTTTTTAGATTTTTTGTTTTTAGATTTTAGATTTTTTAGATTTTTAATGGCCCCAATTTTTGAAATGTTAAATTTCTTTTCTTCTCTTTCTTTATCTCCCCATTTCATTCTCTCCAAATATGATCTGAGGTTAAGATCGGATTCTAACTCTGCCTGATGAGATCTCAGTTTATAGTAACTGTTGATCGATAACATCGACATGCCAGTGTCGCAGATTTTTACACAGGTAAATAAAATTATCATATATATATATATATATATATATATATATATATATATCTACAAACAGTTACACATATGAGCCACGTTGAAGCCAGCTAAGATTAAGTTATTAAATAATTCTATCATGTTTTTGAGATTTATAAAGATTTCATAGGTTTATTTTGTTTTAAGAAAAAAACTCCATACCAAAATTATGGAAGTAGCATTAAAATGTGCTGCACACCTGGTGCGTGCGTCAATCAGCCAAAAACGCAAACAACTCTTGGAAATAAAGGTTGGCTATTAGAAGTTTCTACATTATAATCTGAAAAAATTGTTAATCTTGCAAAGCCTGGAATTGTAATTTTGCGATGAACACTTGTTTGAGGTCGGGGGTCTGCAAATCTTGGTACCCTGTTTAAGA
>OY744539.1:62384310-62419310 GCA_963556195.1 Sepiola atlantica | reverse complement strand
CTTTCTATAATCTCTTTAAGAAATTCATCGGAATCATCAGAATTAACTTGCTCTTCTTTCTATAATCTCTTTGAAAAATTCATCGGAATCATCAGAATTAATGTTTCCATCTGTAAACATTCATTCTGATGAATTTCGTCTTTCTCTCATATTTTTGTCCATTGTACCAATTCTTCGAAATGGTGGATTTACGGTAGGATGGGAAAATTCTAACTGTAATGCCATTCACCTGGCTCCACAGGAGTTCACCATGTCCTGCGTCAAGGCGGTCCATCCACGCTGATTAACAGTCAAGTACACGGCATATTTTAGCCATTCGCTTTTCCAGCGGTGAATATAAAAAATGTGGGAGTCAGCTACCAGCTCCATGTCGCAGTTTTGATCTACGTCTTCAGTTGGCAACCTTTGCACTTCCAGCGAATGTGATTGGGGCTACCAAATTGCAGATTATTTCCTCCTCAGGGTGTTGAAGAATGTAACCAAACCAGCGAATGCCGGTGGTGTTAAATCTTGCACAGATGGTGTAGTTTGAGATTTGATCAGAGCGGCGGATGTGTAGAATACATCGTAGGCAATACATGTCAAAGACTTTCAGGATGTGAAGAATTGTGAGCAGGGGCCAGTTTCATAGCAGTATTGTGCATATTAATGCTTGGTGAATCCTACGTTTTGCTAAGTTTTATCTCTTGCCGAGACCACAATCTACTCTGAAGGCGGGAAAAGGCCCCTTTCTTCGAGTCTTGTTGATGAAAGGTAAAGGAAATTTTTTTTTTCAACATGAAGACGAATGGAGTAATGTGTCAGTAGTGCTCTCTCTACCAAAAATCATGGACAGCATCAACACATGCTTAATTAACGCGTTCTTGCCAAGCTTTGAAAAATATTTGCACCTTTTTGCTTTGAAAAATATTTGCACCTTTTTCCTTTGAAAAATATTTGCACCTTTTTGCTTAACTCATAAAACAAAAAACGATATACTTTCATATGTTGTTCAGATTTAATAATTATTTGTTTTTTGTTGAAGTATAATTTTGGTTAATTCGTTCCTCAATATTTTTGTTACGGGTAAGGAAATTCTAGTTATTCTGTACCTGGTGAGAAACATTTAAAATAATTTGTTGATAAAAAAAAAAGTTGGAGTCTCCTTCGGTGCACTACAATTTAGTTGGGGACCCCCATTGAATTTCTCAGGTACCTATCTTGGGGAATCACAACAGTTAAAAGCTATCAATATCACTATGAGGTAGCGGCCGAAAATTCTGTCTTAAAAAACATTCTACTCCTATATGTCAACGAATAAGAAATAAAATACAAACATATATAAACACACACACACACACATATATATACATATACACTATATATATATATACATATATATACACTATATATATATACACACACACTATATATATATATATACACACTATATATATATATATACACATATATACATATATATATACACATATATACATATACACACACATCCATTAACTGATAGTTAGGAGCTCTGACTAAACTGCCAAATCTTAATCCTGGCCTGAGGTACTTGCTTGTTTAGCCACACTGAAGAGCCGTGGTACAGCGAAACAGTATGTCGGTGGATGACTATATATAATATACACACATACACAAATACCTACAGAGATCAAATTATCACAAGTATTTCCACAAGATAGACCCCAAAAATGTTCTTGTATAATCTTTTTTACCATTATTTCAGAATTCATCCAGTCTATTCTTAAAATTGTCTACACCTGTGCTATCTTTAACTTGATTAAGTAATTTGTTCCAAAAACATATTACACTATTAAAATATATATATATATATATATATATATATATATATATATATATATATATATATAAACTATATGCTAATTTTATATTTTGATATGGATTCTCTGGTTTAATAAAACAATTTTATTATATTCTCTTTCTTAGGTAAATCGTGTACGATTGCATGGTAATACCACGAACGAGTTGGTTTTATAAATTTGTTAATTTTATGCCCTTTTCTGCTAATGTAATATGCTTTCACATGCAGTTCATATTTCATAAAAATTACTCCTCCCCGAACCCGTAGTCGGTTTTCTAAATAAATTTTATTCCCTTTTTTACTTACATTCTATGTGAACATGTTTTTTCTTCATTTCACAAATTTAGATTCCTTCTTACTTACAGTGTACAGCACCCCCACCCACCCACCCCACGTTTCTCTGTTCTTGAACTTGACCCAAATACCATTGGAGCTCAAACTAGTTTCATTTACATCAGAAAAAAAATCTCTTATTGAAGAAAAAGTCTGAAATCCTTAAATTGATTACATTTCTGCCTCAAATTTATTGCATGTAACACGACTTTTAATAACGAAAGTTTCAACCGTTTTTTTTAGTAGGACCTCTATAATAAATGAGGAGACAATAAACTCATTCCCCTCTACAAAAGGGGGAGATGATGCCTGGGAAAATGATCTCCTGATGATTATAAAGAAAGATCAAGATTTGAACACTTGCATCTGTAAATGTCTTAAAACTGAGCAATTGTCTTCATTACTGGATGATTGACAGATTTGAAATTTAAAAACTAAATCTGTTTTTTTTTTTAGAGCAAATCCTAAGGTAAACTGGTAGTTTCTTTTGAATACAATTTTTATGCATGGTTTTGTGTTCCATCGGGATTCCTTTATCCGGAAAAAAAAAAAAAGATATACATGTTAGTCCAAAGGTAAGATGATTATAGTGTCACTTTTTCATGTTTATAGTTGGTCTTCCTTCATATGCACGCTTGAACTTGAGTTGAGCACGGTTCTGAAGAAGGGAAGAGTTCCCGAAATATTATATCATACAGAGTTTCCAACAGACCATCTTGATACAGGTATTACATAACATTGTAACATTGTGTAGATAAACAGATATATGCGTTTGTGAAAAATAAATAAATATATATGTATGTATGTATACATTGTATTAAGGGTGAAACTATTTAATTTGTTCCACTATTATAGGTCTTATTTGCTTCAACTTGTGTCTATCCGTCACACCTCTGCATTGTATTGCCTTCTAAGTATCACATTATATATATATATATATATATATATATATATATATAACATTCAATGAATTAAAACATTACAATTGTTCCAAGAATTAGAACATCAAATCCAGTATGACGTACGATCGTTTCCAAAACATTTTGGAAATACCTCATTTTATTTGATTTTATAAATTAATAAAGCTAATCCAAAACGTCTCTTCATCAACGCCTTTAGCAACATGTCTTACAGAACGTCAAAGAAAAAATTAAAAAGCTCGTTGTAGAGAAACATCTGACAGAAAGAGCCACCGGTTGATATGTTTGGGATAAATTTGACAAATATTTCGATATTCTTTCATTTCAGAACCATTTGAAGTTGTCTCCCTGTACTATTTGTGAGTTTGAGAGCTGGAGACCACTGGAAAGCACCGAGATATTGGAAGGGGGACTTGCATTATGATGATTCGCACCAGATTAAAATGTTAGCTGCAGTTCAGTGCTCCTTGAATATCTTGAAGGCCATGAGATGTGAGCAGGAGAATTGCAATGGTGATGTAGAAACAGTGTCTAGCAGGAAATATAGTAGACATTCTGGCTGTCCATTAACAAAATAAGTTGAGAAGCTGCAAAAAGAAAAATGGGTGCGTCAAGATCCAGGGAAAACAATGGACCTTGGAATGGCAGCTATGAAGAAAGCGCTGAACGAGAATCTATGCTACTTCTCATACAAGAGTCACTAGGTCCAAGTACTCACCATCAAGGTCCAAGAGAACTACCTTATGAACGCTAAGAAGCTACCTAACCAAGTCAAACACTCAATCAAACCTCAGATGAAAAGAACTTCTGCAGGAACAGTTGCACAACACGCAGAACAACAGATGGCTAGCTTACAGTCTGCACAGTCCCATGCATTATGAAGACTAAGTTCTCTCAAACTACGTTGATCTTTGAGTCGGGAATGCAGGAAGGCCATACGTGTGGCAGCAGGACTCAGCACGTTTGGGAACACCCAGAAGCGGCTGTCTGAAAAGTTCCACTTCACCAGTTCAAACATTTAGCCCCCAAACTTGTCTAATTGTAACCCCATTGACTATTCTGTATGAGACGCAATTGAGAAAACACCAACTGTACCGCCTGCAACACCGAGGATGAGCTGATTGTCAGAATCAAAATGGTGTTCAGGTGTCTCTCTACAAGACTGAAGACCACGTTCTCCAGGTTCAAGCACTGCTTGGAGGTTGTGGTTGAGGCTCAAGGCGGCTTCTTCGAATGAACTGTATTTGGTAAAAGATCTAAGAGATGCACTTTAAATTTTGAGAACGACACCCACCATACAGCCTGCAACACCAAGGACGAAGTGATTACCAGGATCAAACTGGTGTTCAGGTGTCTCTCGAAGGACACAGTTAAGGCCGCATGCTCCAGATCCTGTCTCGAAGCCATGTTGAAGGATCAGGGTGGCTTCTTCAAGTGAGCTGTATTCAGCAAAAGATCCTCTAAGAGATGCACTTCGAATTTTGAGAATACAGCAATTATTGGCCAAGATATGACACACACACTGTGTAAAATGCAATGTATATAATGTGTGTGTGTATGTGGATATCTGATGTTTATTTCATTTCTGGTAGTCGTAAATGTTGCAACATTTGTTGAAACTCCTTTCATCTACTTTTCTTTGAAAATTGATGACTCTGAAACTGCACGACATAAATACATTTCCTATGACATGTTATATCGTTCTGTATTTCTATTATTTTTTTTATAAAAATATGCTATACTAAAATGTAAACAAATAGGTTCCAAAGATTTTTCCTATTCTAATAAAAAACAAAATCAAATGAGTGATAAGGTGTGTAAGGTCTGACTCAGACTTCTAGGATTCCCAAAGTTCTTAAATATTTGATTCCAACTCTTTATTTTCAAGTCTTCTAATATTCAGACTGTCTGTTGATTCTTCGGAGCGATAGCATTTTTTTTCTTATTCAATGAAAATGTTCCAACAACTTCCATCAATTTGTTTTAACCGTTTCAATGACTGTTTTATCCAATTTTCTTTGTCTTTCCAGCTGCTTTTATTTCCTTTCTGTCACAATTTACAGGCTTATTAGCAACAGAATATGATCCAAATACCAGAAAAAAACATTTTGCTGTATCTGTAAGATAATGAAGACTGGTAAAAATGAATCGTGGACGAGTCCATGGTGGGTGGGACGTCGAGAAAGAAAGAAATCGACTTGATAACTGTTAAAAAAGGAGAAGGTTCCGCAGAGCAAGGGAGACTTGAAACACTAATAGCCAGAGCGGAAGAATGGGAGTTTACCAATGTTTATGGCATCGATGGAGCTTTATTGGCTATGGTACCCAAGCCAGTCTTGCTGTTAGGCTTTCGTATCCGCTGACTAAAAATGCGACTAATAAGCAAGTTGTTACTGTGAACGAATCACCTGACTTGTATTTCATCAAACAGACAATTGGAAATGCTTGTGGAACAATTGCTTCAGTTCACGGTCGGATAGACAATGCAGAGCAAATTGCTTTCCAATCGGATGTATATATGAACGAGTTTCTAGCAGAAACCAAGTCTGTGACCTCATCAAGAAAAAGACTTTCATGAGACAAAAGTATGTCAAAAGATTTTTTTTATATGTGTGCGTAGCCGGCGTAAACCATCCGGTGATGAGAAATAAAGAAAACCAATGTTTTTTCCATCTACGTTCTGTTCTTTGTCATTCTTGTTGGATCTTACCGGGTACCCCGAAAGAACGGGTAATGCAACATATCTACCCTGTGTTGCCTCCACAATTTAATTAAGATAATCAACAAATAAATCAGACTCCGAGCATCTTTACGAGTTCAACTCTGACTCCAAAACCCTGAATAGCATCATATTTGATGGTTTCGGTTGAACATTTTTTCTTTTTTTTTTTTAAATATATATTATTAGCCCATACAGATGAAAATAATTTATTTTTTATTTTCATGATTGTAAGTATGCGTATATAGGTGAAACGTGAACGTTTTTTGTACAAAATTTACTTTTGCGGATTTCTGTAGAAATTAACTATTGTTATGCACTCTGTATATGTTCCCAAATACCCCAGTCAATTAAGAGGAGGAGGAGGAGGTCTATTGGAAATCATCATTGACTGATATAAAATAATTAAATGCAAGAATTAGGTTGGCATCATTTTTAATTCTAATTTCAATGTGTTATGTTACTAGTAAGAATATCTGGCGTTGCCCGGGGGAGTAGTAATATATTTTTATCAATAACAATTGATTTCCTATTGTATCGCAGGTAATTTTAGTGTAAAACTAATCAAGGTAAAACTTACCAAAAAATAAAAAATAAAAATAAAAAATACGCCATTTAAGTCTTACTTAATGAACAAGTATGCAAGATTTACAAAAAAAAATAAAAAAAATACGCCATTTAAGTCTTACTTAATGAACAAGTATGCAAGATTTACAAAAAAAAAAAAAAAAAAAAATACGCCATTTAAGTCTTAATGAACAAGTATGCAAGATTTACCAAAAAAAAAAAAAAAAAAAAAAATACGCCATTTAAGTCTTACTTAATGAACAAGTATGCAAGATTTGCCAAAAAATAAATAAATTATTTCCTTTATTTTTTATTATCAGTTATTAAGATTAAGCCTCCCTTTCTTTGCTCAAAAAAATAAATTTGCATACGTGATTATTCCTTCAGTTATCATCAGGATTAAGCCTCTCTTTCTTTGCCCATAAAAATAAATTTGCATACACAATTATTTAAAACTAGCTGGACACATGCGTTCATTTTTATTATATCGATTAAAGAACTTAGAGTAAGCATACGTTTTACTAATACGTTGCAAATAAATATGGTTCATTTTTTTTTTTCCACGGCTTCGTTTTTATTCTGGCTTATATCTAGAGGCTAAGCTATTGACACGGAACACATGTTTCTGGTGACAACGCTTCGTCCCATGACTTTTGAACGGATCAAGAAGATTAAGAACAGAGAGAAAAATGATCAGCAGAAACACAGATATCCTCGTGGTCATGTGATGTAAGTGTTTAGTTGAAACGTTTTAACTAGCTGCCCCTCCCATTGCAACAGTTCCAACTAACCCCATGCCCTAACACATCATGCACAAAAGTTAAGAGAAAAGATCAATCAGTTACTCATGACCATTCATTTAAATTACCATTCATTAAACACACAATATTAAACATTGTTACCTTATTTAAAGAGAAATATGAATATTTTATACCAACGTTAAAAACTCAGAAGCCCGTAGAATTCGGAAATACCCGACGCCGGACCGTAGAATTCGGAAATACCCGACGCCGACCCGTACAATCCGGAAATACCCGACGCCGACCCGTACAATTCGGAAATACCCGACGCCGACCCGTACAATTCGGAAATACCCGACGCCGACCCGTACAATTCGGAAATACCCGACGCCGACCCGTACAATTCGGAAATACCCGACGCCGACCCGTACAATTCGGAAATACCCGACGCCGACCCGTACAATTCGGAAATACCCGACGCCGACCCGTACAATTCGGAAATACCCGACGCCGACCCGTACAATTCGGAAATACCCGACGCCGACCCGTACAATTCGGAAATACCCGACGCCGACCCGTACAATTCGGAAATACCCGACGCCGACCCGTACAATTCGGAAATACCCGACGCCGACACGTACAATTCGGAAATACCCGACGCCGACACGTACAATTCGGAAATACCTGACGCCGACCCGTAGAATTCAGAAATACCCGACGCCGACCCATAGATTCAGAAATACCCGTGGCCGACCAATAGAATTCAGAAATACCTGAGGTCGACCCATAGAATTCAGAAATACCCTATGCCGACCCGTAGAATTCAGAAATACCCGAGGCCGACCCATAGAATTCAGAAATACCTGAGGCCGACCCATAGAATTCAGAAATACCTGAGGCCGACCCATAGAATTCAGAAATACCTGAGGCCGACCCATAGAATTCAGAAATACCCGAGGCCGACCCATAGATTCAGACACCTTCTGAAACCTCCGACTCTGCAACCGTTTTCAACAAAAGAGGAAATTTAATTCAACAAAACAAGAAAAATATAAAACCTTTTTTGATGAAGGATAAATTTCGCCATTGACTTGATATGTGAAAAGTGCTCAGTACATCGTTGGCCGCACAGCACTAAAAAAATCTAATTATTTAATTTCCATTAAAATTTCAATGCTTTTAAATAATTGAACGTTTTAACTATCACTTCGCATCACATGAAAAACTATTTTTTTTTCTCGCTTTGCTTTTACTTTGATTAACACAACTTTCAGTAAGTTCATATACTTTTAAAAATCTCATCTGAGAGCTCCCAACTGTCAATGCAAATCTATTCTTAAGGACATAATAAATCAGTCACTCTTATTTTCAAAACTATTTACATGCATTTCATTGTTGTCATGGCCTAGAAAATTGTTTTATTAATTACTCCCTTAATAAATAAAACCGTATTTTATTGGCATGAGCGATGGCATTACTTATTCTCTTGCAAATACGTTTCGGCAATTTAGTCCATAGTTTTACGTTTAAATTTGAAAGGATTCAATTAGCTCACAACGTATTCGGCACTGAAAATGTATTATGAAGCCCAATTTTTCCAATCTCTTTAGAACTCAAATTGGCCATGCCAAATCAAAATGGGGGTCACCCCTCTGACGCAGGCATTATGGGGGGAAGCAAAGTTCATTTATAAAGTCAACTCATTACTAAATTCGACGATACAAGCATAATGGGATGAATAACGTCTATTTGTATGAAAGAAAATAGAGGAAGGCGTTGATGAGGAAAACAGAGAAACCTTTTTCATCTTGAACCAATTGGCTGCCAGCTTGTTCTTTTAATGAGAATGCGTGTTTGTAAGCAATTAGAAGGTTGACCAAGTCAGTAAAAAGAAAAATCAGTTTTATAATTAGAAAGATTAAAAATGGAGATGGGAGAGAGGGTCTTTGGAATTATGAGAATTTTCAGATTTTTACATCCCAAATCTCATAAAGAGAATATGAAAGATGAAAGATTTGAATGCTTCTTGTATTGCTTGAAGCATTTTATTTCAAGGTCAAATAAGATGTTAGATGACATCAAAACACATTTTCAGTAATTGAACTCTATGGTAGGAATTTGGCTTTCTCAGTTAAATGGGGTAAATTGTTTAATCTTACAGTCGATCCATCTGGTAAAGAATGAAATGGTGTTAAAAATTAAAAATAAAAATATTGCTGAAATATTTTATTCTTGGAAACGAGACAAGTGAGGAAAGTGAAATAGTTGTAAAAAGCTTGAAAGAGGGAGAGAACGATAGAGAGAGAGAAAAATAAAGAGAGAACAAGAGTGTGAGAAAGAGAGAGAGTCAGACAGAGAGAGAGAGAGTCAGACAGAGAGAGAGAGAGTCAGACAGAGAGAGAGAGAGAGTCAGACAGAGAGAGAGAGAGAGAGTCAGACAGAGAGAGAGAGAGAGAGTCAGACAGAGAGAGAGAGAGAGAGAGTCAGAGACAGAGAGAGAGAGTCAGACAGAGAGAGAGTCAGACAGAGAGAGAGTCAGACAGAGAGAGAGAGAGAGAGTCAGACAGAGAGAGAGAGAGAGAGAGTCAGACAGAGAGAGAGAGAGAGAGTCAGACAGAGAGAGAGAGAGAGTCAGACAGAGAGAGAGAGAGAGAGAGTCAGACAGAGAGAGAGAGAGAGAGAGTCAGACAGAGAGAGAGAGAGAGAGTCAGACAGAGAGAGAGAGAGAGAGTCAGACAGAGAGAGAGAGAGTCAGACAGAGAGAGAGAGAGAGTCAGACAGAGAGAGAGAGAGAGTCAGACAGAGAGAGAGAGAGAGTCAGACAGAGAGAGAGAGAGAGTCAGACAGAGAGAGAGACAGAGAGAGAGAGAGACAGAGAGAGAGAGACAGAGAGAGAGAGCCAGACAGAGAGAGAGCCAGACAGAGAGAGAGCCAGACAGAGAGAGAGCCAGACAGAGAGAGAGAGAGACAGAGAGAGAGCCAGACAGAGAGAGAGAGAGCCAGACAGAGAGAGAGAGAGCCAGACAGAGAGAGAGAGAGCCAGACAGAGAGAGAGAGAGCCAGACAGAGAGAGAGAGAGAGCAACCAACTAGTGATTCTAGATTATCAGTTTAATTGTGCAATGACATCATATGCAAAACAGCATATTGCTTTGAAAGTAAACTTCTGCATTGATCACCAACTCCATCCTATCGTCCCTACAACTCCAATATGAGATGTTATCTGCTTTTGGATGACCTTTTAAAGATTTCAACAATTCTTTACCAATATCAGGATGAAATAGATTGATCAAACTTAACAGCGAGCCTGACGATCAAAATTTATGAATTAAGTTTGATTCATATATAAAAATAAAATCAACTGTCTATTCAATTACTTGTTGCTATAGACTTGGAAACGTCCAAATTGATTTCAACTGAACTTGTATGAAAATAGGTTATGCAAAGTTTAACTAGGTCAACCCACAATGCCATGAAAGATCAAAGAAACTATTTACCATGAAAATGGAACTCCAATAAAAAAGAAAAACGTTCGATTAAATAAAAATTGTAAATCAAGCCTAAAAATCCCCAATTTTTTAATTTATTTATTTATTTTTTAATTTTTTTTTTTAAATTAAAAAAACAAATTTTTTTTTCTTTTCTTTAACAGTTCACCCCAAACAAGGCAGACCGCCACTGTAGACGTAAGGGGCTACAGAGAAAAAGGGTGCGAGTTTGTTTTTTTAGGTGGGGGGGGGCAACCTAAATTGGGAGCTGTGCATCCAGATATGTTTACATTAGTTTTAAATTTCTGCATGTCAGTACCGTCAGGAAAACAGGGAGCAGGGAGGGAGTTCCAGCGTCCAGCAGTACGAGAAAAGAAGCTTTTGGAGTAGAAAGCTCTTCCGCATCTGGAGACCTCCACAGTGAATGGATGGGATTTGGCAGATTGTTGGGTTGGTCTAGTGAATTTGCATCGTGGGGGCACCAGAGCAGCAAGTTCGTCAGAGCACAGTTCATTGAAGTACTTGTAAAACAGGCACAAGGAAGCAACATTGCGGCAGTGGCATAGGGACTGGAGCTTGGTGGATAGTGAGGGACCTTTGAAGATACTGCTCCCGATTTCCATGCAAGTCCATCTACATAAAGAAGTCTTCTATAAAAAATTATAAAAGTAATTTCAAGAGAAATTATTTCTACCAATATCGGAACCGTATTTGAGATATTGAAATTTACAGGTTTCAAACTCTTTTCAACATTTTTGTTGTCGTCATTGTCAGAAGTTCCGGTCATTCTACGTTCTGATCTGTTTCAGGCGTCTTTTGTTGTAATCAGTAATTTCCTTAGAATTTTAAACTAAAACTCTTAATTTCACCGTGGATAGAGACTGCTTTCATTTTGGATTCCATGCTTTTTATCTATCTCTAGTATCAGAAGTTCATTTGTTTCGTAAGTTTCTTCAACAGGGATTGAATTCCCAATTGATACTATCCAAAATACATGGAACACGGGATGAGAACAGTTTTCTCAAATAGATTGGCTAAAAGACTGTTTGAAATTACAAAGTTTCTGACTATGATAAAAAGCAGTTAGTTTAGTGTGTGAAAATGGGTAAATACAGTGAAATTCCATTCAATTGCAACTTATAACTCATTTATTATTTGTTTTTTTTATTATAAAAATTTAGATGTAAACAAAATTTAATCTTTTCTCTTTGTAAACGTTCAATTTTTTCTCTTGTGTCATTAATAGTTTTTATATTGTGCATTTCTATGCATATAAAAAAGTCCAATCTTAATAAAAAAAGGGTTAATATAGGGTTTTAAGTTGTCTTCCACAAAAAAGACTAAAGTTGAAACTTTAGTGAATGAAATTTTTACCCTATTATATAATATATATAAATTTTATTTTCATTATATCTAAAAACTTTTAATGTGGAAACACACATCTTTCCAAAACAATGATACAAAATTTATTTTGGTAGCAATAATTATTAAAAATTATTTTCATTTAAAATGCAACATTTTTGTAAGTAACGGATAAATTTTATTAGACAGACGAACAGCACAGGTAAAGACAATTTTTTTTTTTTGTGTCTTAAATAACTTATATAAGTTAGCAAAACATTTATATGGAACAAAACGTAGATTTAATATAAGGAACGTTTATGTTTTTGTCTTTTAAGGGAAGTGGTGTCTGATCAACTCTGCTGGGAAGCCATGAAATTAAATACTGTCTTGTTTTTAAATTCCCGAAGCAGTTTTTCATGGTAAACAACTGATGATCCCTTAAAATAGTGTTAGAAATAAACTAATATAATAACTGTAAAAAATAAATTGACTTACATGAGTGATTTTCCACTGGATAACTTGGGACTATAAGTTTTTTTTAATTTTTTAATTTTTTTTTTTTAAATATAGTTTTAATAGTTGAGAAACTTCCGAGACTATATATATATATATATATATATATATATATATATATATTGTATCGTATCATTTATATATATTGTATTGTATCGTATCATTTATATATATTGTATTGTATCGTATCATTTATATATATTGTATTGTATCGTATCATTTATATATATTGTATTGTATCGTATCATTTATATATATTGTATTGTATCGTATCATTTATATATATTGTATTGTATCGTATCATTTATATATATTGTATTGTATCGTATCATTTATATATATTGTATTGTATCATTTATATATATATATATATATATTGTATTGTATCATTTATATATATATATTGTATTGTATCATTTATATATATATATATATATATTGTATTGTATCATTTATATATACATATATATATATATATATATATATATATATTGTATCATATTATATTGTGTTTCTGTCTGTTTTTATAATAGTCCAAATCTGAGAGTATTTTTATTGATTTAATATTCGAAGAAAAATTTAGCTTCATCTCTACTGTGCTATGAATCATATTAAGAATATTCAATGTATTAACTGTTGACATAAATCTTATATAAACAGTAGTTTTTTTTTAGAATTAATGTTATTTTCTGGCTTGATCTAATAATTATTGTTTCCATTATGATTAATTTTTATTTATCAGAAGATGACATTACATTTGTAACGATTTTTAATTTGTTCAAAGCCTGCCTGTGAAAATGTAAGATAATGAAGAGTGGCAAAAATGAATCGTGGACGAGTCAATTGTGGGTGAAATGTTGAGAAAGAAAGAAAGCGACTTGATAATTGTTAAAATCGAGAAGGCTCAGCAGTGCAAGCGAGACTTGAAAGGTGGCGGTTTCAGAAACGCGAAGAGCCAGAGCGCTTGGTGATCAGAGTATCGAAGTACCGAAAGAATGTGAGTTTACTGATGTTTATGGGACCGATGAAGCTTTATTGGCTATGGTACACAAGCCCGTGTTGCTGTTAGACTTTTGTGTCCGCTGACTAAAAATGCGACTGATAAGCAAGTTGGTACAGTGAAGGAAACTCCTTACTTGTATTTCATCCAACAGACAACTGGAAGTTCTTGTGGAACAATTGCTTCAGTTCACGCTTGGATAGACAATGCAGAGCAAATTGCTTTCCAATCGGATGTATATATGAACTAGTTTCTAGCGGAAACCCAGTCTGTGACCTCAGCAAGAAAAAGACTTTCATGAGACAAAAGTATGTCAAAAGATTTTTTTTTTTTATATGTGTGCGTAGCTGACGTAAACCATCCGGTGATGAGAAATAAAGAAAACTTTCACCGTACACGGAGTGGAGTTGGTATTCAAACAACAGCAGAACGAGGCCAGCAAACTTATTTTTATCTCATTTTCTACCAAAGTAGATTGCCATTTTACACTTTGGAGCTGTCTTCTCTTAAGTGGTATGCATTTCTCGACTTTTTAAAGTCATTGTTCCCTTAATTTAAAAGGATATTTTGAAAGCATATTTAGAAAGACGTAAACCTTTGAGATACTGAAAGTTATATTTCAATCTCACCCTCTCCAATGTGAGATTTTATTTGCTTTTGAACGATCTTCCAAAGAATGTAACACGGTTTTACAATTTCCAGATGGAATGGATTTTCAAAACTTTAAATCAACCCTTTGGCTAACAAAATTGCTAAATTAAGTTATATTCAAGATAGATGTTAAAATAAAATTAAGTGCTTGTTCGATTGCTCCTCTGCCATAAAATAAACTACTGGATGGATTTCAACCAAGCTTGGTAAGTAATGCAAAGTCTAACTATGTCGGCCCTGAATGTCATTTAAATTGTTTAATCTACACGTTAACACCGGATGAATAATTTACTGTATGCACAGGAGGATTATCCTTTCTAACGGTTAATACCAGTAAAATGAAAAAAAAAAGTCTTGCTTTGAAAACGGTATTTTATGCTGAAAGTTCAGCTCATTAAAATAAAATAAATTTATTAAAAAAAATACATTGTTATTGGTTTTCAAATTTCTAAAAATATATGGAAATAATGTTTCTAAAAGAAGACGACCACGTTGAAGTCAGCGTGGAGAACTTTAAACACATTTGCCCGACAAATTATCTTAATTCGTAATTAGTTAATACAACAGAATGATAAACATTTAAGGTTCATAAGTTTTATATTTAATTAAATTAACTTTAAATAATCACGCATAAGAAGTAGATGGAGAGTGCGATTTGGGAGTGGCGTTTGATAATACATTTAAGGCAAATAATCATATTTTGACCATTGTATCGAGGGCAAATAGAATGATCGGGTGCATGGTTAGGAATATTACTTTGAGGGAGACAAATGTTGTGTTAAGGATATATAAAGCTCTAATAAGAGCTCATATAGAATACTGCACCCAGGCCTGGGCTCCAGCGACTAGATATGGAAATTGGAATGTAATATTGAAACTGGAAGGCATACAAAGAAGGGTGACAAAACTAATAAGTAAAGTAAAGGAGAGATTGGACAAATTGGGATTGACTACTTTGCTGGAGAGAAGAATGTGAGGTGATATGATTGAGACTTTCAATATAATAAATGGCATTTCTAACTATGGTGGACATTTTTTTAGTATTTCTCCTAGATCTGGAAGGTTATTGTCAAGGCAGTTTTCAAAACCTAGATCTGTTAACCAGTTAAGTTTTTTTGCTCACAGAGTAATATGTTTTGGAATAAGTTGCCAGATCAGATTAAGAACAGCAATAGCGTGGATCAGTTTAAGATGAGGTTGGATGAATTCAGAGAAAGTGGTAGGAGGGAGAAATTGAGGGGGCACTTTTGGGAGTTGTCAAATGAAATATTTAACAGAATTTGATCTGGATATCGATACTGTACTAAGAATTTTTTTTATTTTTTTTCTTCTTTTTAACAGTTGAATTGAGAAGATAGTTAAAGAGGAGATGCCCAAGGAGGCATAACAAACAAACAAACAAACAAATAAAGTGGGTGTATACATACACTGAGAATTATCTAATAACTTACGGCATCTCTAGGAGAAAACCAAGGCATTGTGTACTTCACTTTCGGAACTATGTAATACCATCAAAACTAAAGAGACTTTGTAGGCTTATTTGAGAAAAACGCCCAAACGGTGATGGGTAAAGACGATGTCTATTACTTTCATTCAGGTCGCAATCGCAGGATGTAAATCATCTGTTAGCTGAATAGAATTAGAATATTCCATTTCTGATGTTGCAAATTGTTACACTTTAAATCTACGACGAAAAAAAATTCATCCATTTTCATGACTAAAACCCAAAGAAAGTAACTGGTTTTTGCATCTCTGCATTTCTTTAAGAGGATTTACCATCTGTCCATCCATTGGTCTGTCAGGCTTCAGTTTGAATATTATTTTCATTAGTCTGTCATGCACATTTTATTTCCAATGTGTCCAAGCATCTCTAGAAAGAAGAACCGTCGGTCAGGCTGAAGTTTTTTGAATGAATGCATCGGAAGAATTTCCATTTTTCTATTTTTGATGAACGTGCGTTTTTGAAATTAAAGAGATAGACAAAGTCAAATAAATTTGGTTTATCTGCATCCCTGCATCTCGAGGTGAGGCTGCATCCGCGCATCATGTGCAGATTGAATGAACACATCTTAACACAATTTTGACCAGAAATCTTACAAGTATCTGGGATTTAATCAGCTGTGCAATTAGTGTTTATAAATATTTATATTTAAAAAATATTAGAAAAAAGTTTTCATTGATACACACCTATTAACAGGCAAATATGTTTTTTTTAAGAACAGAATTTGAATTATGCTTAAAATTATTAAAAAATCATCTAAAAACGGAATTTATTAATGGCAATTGTGACATTTTTTTTTGTAAACACTAATCAGGAAAAAAATTCTGACAACACAATGGTGAGTATTGATTTACTACTCTCCAGGAGTTAGGCACAAGGCCAGTTTTTATCTTACTCCCACAAGTAAGATGTGACCCAAGGTCGGGTCGAGAAAGTGGGGTTTAAAAATTGCCTGGGCAGCCCCGTCGGCATTCCCTGGTAGGGGCGCCTCAGGCAGTAAGCAATAATCTTACTCCTCCCCAAAGAGGGGAGGTGAAGCCTGGGAGGGTGGACCTCCTAGAACTACACAGGACAAACCCATAGACCGGCGTAAATCAAGCCCCAAAGGCCAAGACAATACCAGTCTATGGGGTACAGTATCCATTGGAACAGATACTACACTTTGATCTTAGCCAAAAGGCCAAGAAAAAATGATGGTTGGTTTGAAAGACACGTTATAATAAAGGTTGGATTGATTCCAGAAAAAAAAAAATTTTTTCTTTGTAAAAGTGAAAGAAAAGTTGACTTTTTAAAAAAATGGAAATTGCTCCAGCCAACGCATGAAGCCACTTGATGTAAGGAGCTGAAGTTGTTTGAATGAATGCATCGGAAGAATTTCTATTTTTCTATTTTTGGAGAACGTGTGTAACATGCGTTGCTTCATCTTGGCCAAATTTGAAGTGTTCGTAACTTATTTAAGATAGAGAAGGCGTCATTGCACTCACTATAGCCTGCAGTTTGTTGGTCTGAATGACACACAACCATTAGCAACACAAGTCTTACACATCTGTTTTATGATATTTAGATAATTATCGAGTAATTGTTTGGGTCTTCTCTCGATCACTTATAGGCTCCAAAACTACTCAACAGAAGTGCATCAAACTTGACAAGAAACATCCTTGATCTGGTATGTTTTAGACAGGAAGTATAAACGTTAACACTAAAAAAAAAAAAACACTTATAGGCTTCAAAACTATTTGAAGAATTGGCCAAAATGTTGCATGAAAACCCCTTGGCATGACGTCTGTGTCGTAGGGATTAAAAATTATACTATTTATTAATATTACTACTACTATCTGTAATACTATACAAGCTTAAAAGTATTTAACAGAATTGCACCAAATTTGGCACGAGAGTCCTTGCAATTCTGCATGTGTCAGGAGGATGAAGGGGAAAGATTCTATTACTACTACTAATAATTATAAATACTTATAAGCTCTAAAACTATTGTTTAGAATTGCATCAAATTAGGATTAAAAAACCCTTGGGATAGCAAATGTAATAAAATTAATATAAATCAAAATCATGATACTTCAATAAAGCCCCAACAGCTTTCCACGAGAGATAAAAATATATCTTAATTCATTTACATTTGACAATGACAGTAAATACTGATGCCTACATGTGTTATGCTTTGGTGAACAGTTTGAGCAAACAATACTGTCCTTTTGTTGGCATAAAGTTATCAAAACATGTTTGGTTCCAAAGATTTTCAATCAAAAGACCAAGGTTAGAATGGGTTTCTATTTATGCATGAATGCGGCAAATGCAGTTGATTCTATGATAAACGTACCATAACTCACAGGCTTCAGAAAAATGGTAAGGAATCAGATACCAACAAAAATCTCAAATGCATAAAAGATAAGATTTGATAGAATTGCACAGCAGCTGCAAAGATCTACTTAAACGAGATAGAAGAGAGCAAACCACAATCCAGCTTGAACGCCTCATTAAATTAAGTTGAAATCAACCTGACATTCTACGATAAATGTATCCGTACAAAATTACCATTGAATGACAAAAACGCATTTACTATTTTTGTGATAAACCAGAATTATAAAATGTATTATTGACCGACAAGAAAGAGTATTGATTTACTCCTCTCCAAGAGTTAGGCACAAGGCCAGTTTTTATCTTACTCCCACAAGTAAGATGTGACCCAAGGTCGGGTGGGGAAAGTGGGGTTTAAAAATTGCCTGGGCAGCCCCGTCGGCATTCCCCGGAAGGGGCGCCTCAGACAGTAAGCAATAAACTTACTCCTCCCCAAAGAGGGGAGGCAAAGCCTGGGAGGGTGGAACTCCTAGAACTGCACAGGACAGACTCATAGACCGGTGTAAATCAAGCCCCGAAGGCCAAGACAATACTAGTCTATGGGATGAAGTATCCATCGGAACAGATACTACACTTTGAAAAATTTATTTGCAGAAAATATAAAAGATTTATCTGGTCAATAAACTTACAGATACGTTTTTGCACCTTATCAAGAATCCTCAAATGGGACAGAGATTCAACAGCCCAAATATGACAACAGTACTCCATACATGGTCTGATAGTAGATTTGTAGAGATAGAGAATAGCATCAGGTGTGAGAAAGTGTTTGTAGCGATAGAGAGAACCGACCTTATGAGAAGCAGAAAGAGCAATGGATCTAATGTATGGACCCCAAGAAAGATTTGATGAGAGAGAAAGACCAAGAAGTTTCAGAGTCGATTTCTCCCCAAGAGCAGAGCCATCCATGAGAATACTAGGAAGAAAAGGGACACGCCTACGATTGAAAGACACAAGCTGAATCTTAACCGGATTAAACGGAACAAGCCATTTCGTACCCCAATCCACGACTGAACCCAGGTCAACTTCTAGATGAGCTGCATATTTTGACTGATCTGAGGGAGATGGGCGAGTAACTCTGGAAGGGACAAAAGTAAAATTTGCTCCAGTCATGAAGGATCTTCTGACAGAATAGATACTACACTTTGATCCTGTTTTAGATTGCTTTTGATTATTTTAGTATCCAACCATGCACTTATTAAACGGTCCAATTGAGAAGCAGATAAATACAAAAGGAAGAAAGCACAATCAAGAGGTTTAGTTTTCAGAAAAGGAATTTAAATTGAAAGTGAGTTCCCTAATCACAAAATGGTAGGTAAAAAATTACTATACAAATTGGCCAATGAGGGAAAATTAAGCTTTTACCGATTTTTTTTCTTTCCCACTTATTTGTTGTTAAAAAGGAATTTCCTGCTGAAGACCCTGGCACAGACAGAAAACAAATTGGTGGCTGACATTGAAGATTAGGATTTCTAAATTTCATCTCAATAGAATTCAGAGGTTGGGTGGTCGGGAGGGGGGAGGGGTAGGCAGAATCGATTTCAAATCTTCAAAACCCCAAAAATCGAAACAAAAAAAGCAAATGTCACCAACTTTGGCCACATGAAATCTAAACAAAAAGAAACAATTTGGCTTTTTTATGAAAATAAATCTTTTGAGAAGTTTCTAAACTAGGTTTAATATAATTAACGAGAGAAAATAGAATTGGAAGGCCAACTTGTAATAGGCACTTAGATCAGATAATCTTGGTTAGTTGTGAGGAAATTAGACGAAAGAAATACTTTTGTTTGTTTTGTAACATATCAACAGTTTGGAGTTATTTAATGATGAAACAAAATACCTAGTGTATACAGGTGATTGAACAAAAGTTGCTATTTTAGCCATAGCTGAGTGGAATTGTTGGTCGTTTTCCAACAGTATTGGCAACTAACAATCATTTGAACTCAGCATAGCCGATTCCATAAGCTGTGATGGTATCCATTATGTCAATCAGACCACCCCTTTGCGTTTAATGTGATAAAGGCAGTATTTGAGCTGTGATGGCAATTACCGAGATAAGAAAATTGGAGGGGGAAAAATGTGGTTTAGTGAAGATTAAGATTACATTTTCAACTTCTCATATCCCATAATTAGATAGTATACAATATTGCACAGGGATATAAAAACAGAATTATTCTTAAAAAGAAAATGAAGAATGCAGGGTATATGGGCAAGTGGTCGAGGCCTAAGGCTTGTCCAAGAGCGCAGAAATTTGAAACCAATCCGGAGTTGATCCACCTTAATTGGTATTGTTATCTGCTCAAGCATTTGTGGATCCGTGTCGGATGTGATCATTTTGTGAAGATTATTCTTGTCTGTAAGCAAGACAACATTTACCCGAACTTACATCCTCTCTCGTAAAGGAGAGAAGCATCACTAGTGAACACGCACAAAATAATTAATTACCGCACCTCCAGGCGGATTCCTAGCGGATGCTTGAAGAAGAGAAGAAAAAGGCGGCAAGCACACAGCTGGTTTCTATTCTGAGCTTTCAAACAATCAAGAAGGCTATTAACATTGCTGAAACAACAGCATCTCGAGTGAACGTCATTCAATACGCGTGCGCATAACTTTTTCACCCATGTTTACCAAGAAAGAAAAAAAAAGAAAAACATTTCTATCAGTGGTTTTGGGGTTTTTCTATTCATTGAAAAATTATAGAGATTTACTCAGTTAATTAGATTGGGAGATTTGGTCAGAAAGGAACGCAAATCTCATCAGCCATTGATTATAACGAAAGAACAAGCTTTGAATTTGACCTTTATTTGCACTAACCTGACCCATGGAAAATTTCACGCATCAATTCAAATAGTTCTGAAAATGATGCAACCTTTCAGACCACATGTTCTATAACACTCGTCCTATACCTTCTCAATCCTCCTGGTATGATATACTCTGGATGGATTGAGATGGCTTCCTCCAAGAGAGGAAGTTTCTAGGGAATATTAAATTCACAGGCGGTCCTCAGTCACACTTGAGTGGGGGGGGGGGAGAAAGAAAGAGAAGAGAGTGGGGGGGTAGAGAGAGAAAGAGAAGAGAGTGGGGGGGGTAGAGAGAGAAAGAGAAGAGAGTGGGGGGGTAGAGAGAGAAAGAGAAGAGAGTGGGGGGAGAGAGAGAGAAAGAGAAGAGAGTGGGGGGAGAGAGAGAAAGAGAAGAGAGTGGGGGAGAGAGAGAAAGAGAAGAGAGTGGGGAGAGAGAGAGAGAGAGAAAGAGAAGAGAGTGGGGAGAGAGAGAGAGAGAGAGAGAGAAAGAGAAGAGAGTGGGGAGAGAGAGAGAGAAAGAGAAGAGAGTGGGGAGAGAGAGAGAGAAAGAGAAGAGAGTGGGGAGAGAGAGAGAGAAAGAGAAGAGAGTGGGGAGAGAGAGAGAGAAAGAGAAGAGAGTGGGGAGAGAGAGAGAAAGAGAAGAGAGTGGGGAGAGAGAGAGAGAAAGAGAAGAGAGTGGGGGGAGAGAGAGAGAAAGAGAAGAGAGTGGGGAGAGAGAGAGAGAAAGAGAAGAGAGTGGGGAGAGAGAGAGAGAAAGAGAAGAGAGTGGGGAGAGAGAGAGAGAAGAGAGTGGGGAGAGAGAGAGAGAAAGAGAAGAGAGTGGGGAGAGAGAGAGAGAAAGAGAAGAGAGTGGGGAGAGAGAGAGAGAAAGAGAAGAGAGTGGGGAGAGAGAGAGAGAAAGAGAAGAGAGTGGGGAGAGAGAGAGAGAAAGAGAAGAGAGTGGGGAGAGAGAGAGAGAAAGAGAAGAGAGTGGGGAGAGAGAGAGAGAAAGAGAAGAGAGTGGGGAGAGAGAGAGAGAAAGAGAAGAGTGGGGGGAGAGAGAGAGAAAGAGAAGAGAGTGGGGGGAGAGAGAGAGAAAGAGAAGAGAGTGGGGGGAGAGAGAGAGAAAGAGAAGAGAGTGGGGGGAGAGAGAGAGAAAGAGAAGAGAGTGGGGGGAGAGAGAGAGAAAGAGAAGAGAGTGGGGGGAGAGAGAGAGAAAGAGAAGAGAGTGGGGGGAGAGAGAGAGAAAGAGAAGAGAGTGGGGGGAGAGGGGAAGGGAAGAGAGTGGGGGGGAGAGGGGAAGGGAAGAGAGTGGGGGGAGAGGGGAAGGGAAGAGAGTGGGGGAGAGAAAGGGAAGAGAGGGAGGGAGAGAAAGGGAAGAGAGGGAGGGAGAGAAAGGGAAGAGAGGGAGGGAGAGAAAGGGAAGAGAGGGAGGGAGAGAAAGGGAAGAGAGGGAGGGAGAGAAAGGGAAGAGAGGGAGGGAGAGAAAGGGAAGAGAGGGAGGGAGAGAAAGGGAAGAGAGGGAGGGAGAGAAAGGGAAGAGAGGGAGGGAGAGAAAGGGAAGAGAGGGAGGGAGACAAAGGGAAGAGAGGGAGGGAGACAAAGGGAAGAGAGGGAGGGAGACAAAGGGAAGAGAGGGAGGGAGACAAAGGGAAGAGAGGGAGGGAGACAAAGGGAAGAGAGGGAGGGAGAAAAAGGGAAGAGAGGGAGGGAGAGAAAGGGAAGAGAGGGAGGGAGAGAAAGGGAAGACAGGGAGGGAGAGAAAGGGAAGACAGGGAGGGAGAGAAAGGGAAGACAGGGAGGGGAGAGAAAGAGAAGAGGGGGTGAGAGAAAGAGAAGAGGGGGGGAGGAGGGGGGAGAGAAGGAGGAGGGGGGGGGAGAGAAAGATGAGGGGGGAGAAAGAGGAGGGGGAGAAAGAGGAGACTTTATTTAGTGAGAATACACATCAGAGTTGTGATACAAGAAAACCGAGCAACTCCACCTAATTCCATCATTTTCAAGCTACATTAAATTATTTGCAATTACAGTTGAATATTGAAATTGGAATAGTTTTAGAGTTGAAACTATAAAAAATCAAACGCTATAAAGTTTGGATTGACCAGAGATCTGAATCAAACCGTATGAATTATGTAACTTGGTCTGAATTGAACGCAACAAAAAAAAAAATTGGTGTTTTCCAATGGTGTAAGTCCAATGCTTGTTCACAACCATGCTCCCTGTATTTAGCATGCATTTACATTTATTACAGAATAAGAACGAACATTTTTATTTTAAACATAACTAATTGGCAAGCATTTTGTTCAAATATGTTTTTACTAAAACAAATGAACAAAGTTTTAAAATGAACGAAATGAGACAAAAAGAGATTTGGCAAAACAATACTGACCTTAAACGATTGTACGGTTCCTTTAAAGGCATCCAAGGGTATAGCATAAGTAAACATTCTGCCCACAAAGGCTGTAGTATCCCCAATTCCCCACATAAGGGAAACTGGTTGTGTCTTGGTATCGGAATGAGAGCCATCCAAAGAGTTCAAGTAACTCTGAATGTCGTTGAGCCGAAGTTCTAAGCTTTCTACTCCAGTGGTTGCATACTGAAGAGATATACAGGCAACTATTAAAAGCCATGGAAACGACAACTTATGTGTAAAGAAAGAAACTGAACGGCTGGAATCGGATAAAGTTCTGCATCGCGATGGAAAGGATTTAGTCCTGGCACAGGACAAACCCATTTTATTGTTGCTTAGGCGTTTTGGAGTAGATTCACAATTGTAAAGTCTCCTTTTTCCACGCTCGGTCTGGCCGCCACTATTGCTGCCAGCGCTGGCCTGCTCCAAATAGGACATGTATCTGGCCCCTGTGGTCATAGCAGGAGGAGATACACTCGCTGTGTACCCTCCCTTAAACTCTAACCAAATCCTTTGAGAGAGAGAAAAAAAAATCAGTAGATGTGGCAGGAATTAAATTTTTCTATTCCATGTTTTCCGTTTAAAAGATGTGTATTGCCTTTTTGAACCTGTAAAAGAGAAAAGAAAATAAGTTTTGATAGAAAAACAAAACAAAAAAGATTATTTTGTATCATATTCAACAATTGTCCAGGTTTTTAAAACGAGTTATAAAATTTAGATTTTTCAAAAAACTGTAAATATGAAAGTTTACATTAAATGCTCCATTTATTGTATTGAAAGCCAAAATGGACAGATTTCGAGGTTAAAACACCAACACTTTTCTGGGTTTCAATAAATGGACACTTTTGCATTCGATATAAACTTTCAAATGTCATATTTCTCACAAAAAAATATGCAAACAAAAATAATTATAATTGTTGAAGGAAAAACTTAGGATATTTCTTTAAAAAAAAAGAAAAAAAAAAAAATAAAGAAAAGAAATGATAAAGTTTTACTCTTTTTATTTAAAGAAACAAAATTTAAAAAAAAGGGATTTTAATGTAGGAAACTTAAGGATTCAGGGGATTTTCTTTTAAAGAATTGAATTTTCAATTCTTGTACCCCTCCGCAACTCTGCACAATGAAGACAGTACATGATTTTATAGAGACAGAAATGAGAAGGCATCATCTGAAATATGGTTTGAGCTAATGGCAACAGACACACAGACACAAAAGTTAAAATGACGTTGCTTCATAGATGAGGAAGTAAACAAAATTATCTGTAGAATTCAATTGAACAAAATCATTTTAATGTCTTGATTTCGTAATTTTATTAATACTGTTTATATATATATCATATACTAGAATACCCGTCCCAGGGCAGGTAAAAGTAATTCCATTGAACGGAACAGATTTGCACCACTTTTATATCTCCTTACAAAGATTACAAGCAAAATATAATAATGATATTGAATCCTTATTCTAATTTTGATCAAAATCCATTACATAATTTTGATCCGAGAAAATGTTTAACATTTATGGCTTACGAAATTAAGATTCAGAGGAGCTGGCTTAATTGGTTTCTAATGATTATCGCTTAAATTTAATGCAAATCTGAAATATTTAAATTAGGAGGTTGTGACCTTATTATGCCTTTTGAGATACTCCAAAAAAACTGGAATTTGGGAATATTTATTAATTGATGTCTGATATATATATATTTGAATTTCACAAAAATCAGTAGTATCTGAATTTTCGCAAAGGGCTTCCACCCCTGTTTTACAAAATTAAACTAAATATAGCTCACATCACCTCCCCCCCTCTTACAACAAGCAGCTGTGTTCCAAAATTCATAATGATCGGTCAATTAGTTTAGGAGTGGATCCTGTACATACAAACATATAAACATACCCAACTTTATATATTCGTATATAGTAAATGATAATTTGTATTTCGTAGCTCCATGAGATTGCAAATCATCAGATGTGTCTCCGACTCACGACTGACATTACTCAAAAAGCAAAACCTAAAAACTTCATATTTATACGCGTGCTATCGCATTCTGCACATCTTATTCATCCTGATGTAAAAGTGCATTTTCAAGCGGGTGCTCAGAAAGTATGCAGCAAGTTCAATTGAGCAGTTAAGCATTTTTTGTTTATCTAATCAGCGCAACATACATATTTACGTCAGCATTTACTATAAATGCTCCGATGAATTGGCTACTCTGGTGCCCCCCCTCGACACGTAAATTCACTAGACCAACTCGACGATCAACTAAATCCCATCCATTCACTGTGGAGGTCCCCAGATGCCGGAGAGCTTTCTACTCACATAGCTTCTTTCCTCGTGCTGCTGGCCTCTGGAACTCCTTCCCTGCACCCGGTTTCCCCGACAGTACTGACATGCAGAAATTTAAAACTAATGTAAACAGACATCTCGCTGTGCAGATCCCAATTTAGGTTGACCCCCCCTCTAACCTTCTCCCTTTTCTTTTCAGTAGCCCCTTACGTCTACAGTGGCGGCCTGCCTTGTTTGGGGTGAACTATGTTTAAAAAAAAAAATTTAAAAAAAAAATTATTTTTGAAGTTTATAATTTGGTATTTTTACTTTAAACAGTATTCACGATTTCTATTTGTTATATTGCAAAGACGAACTAATTTCAGATTTCACAATTGCTATCATATTTATGCATTAATTAAAAAAAGAAAATGCTGATTTCATATTTTTCTGACCATTGAACAAAGAAATCATTTCCTAGAAAGTAAAAATCCCAACCAATTGACAACTTGGAATAAGAAAATTGGTAAAAAAAAAAAAAAAAATTTGCATTAATTAAAAATGGATTCTTATACAGAATAAATTTTTTTTCCCCTTTTATTATACTTAAAAATGAAGATATTTTTCATCAATTTTAAGTTGACGAATAAAAAATATTATATTAAAGCCATTCTTAATAAGATGTCTCATTTTGTTTTATATTCTGATGTAGGGATACATAAATCACAGTCTAAGTTTCAGAGAATATTCAGATTTAAATCAATACTATTCCATAAAAAGAATCGAGTACTTTCGGTTATCACTATTGTAGAAAAAAAATGAATAGCTTCATTTAAATATGATATAATTTCTACAAATGTCACTAGCAGTTTTATTTGCTCAGTTGGTAGAGCACCGAACACCAACCACTTGGATCCCTATTTCAAATCTCAGTATGTCTAGCCACACTGATGGATCATAAAAACGACGAAACACATCTGGATAACTATGTATATAAACATATATATATACACACACACACATGCTAGCCGTCATGCTATCGCCTTCGTTGTAAATAAAACTTTCGATTTATTCATATTAAACATTATTAACATTTGGATAATTTCAATACAAATGTAAAGAAAGGAAAATAAATTTGCTTTTTAACTTGCAATTTACAAATAGATCACAACTTATTGAAATTCAAGTCGTTTCATTTAATAGACCCATTTGAACAGAAATGATAAATATTTATCCAGCAAAACAGAACTATTTGTATTATAAAAGAATCATTGAATTAAAAAAAAAAACAATAACAAATAATTAATTAATAAAATGTCGTTATTCAAAACCAATATGCAAATAAATTAACCTTATGATTGATATCACGCATACATAAGTATATAAAAAGGAGAGTGTGTCTGTCATGTAAAGTTGAATTAACTAAATATAGGACATTTTGACTACCTTTAGAGCCCAACTTTCACATTTATTCATTTAGATATATATATATCTCATAACCCCCCCCCCCCCAAAAAAAAGAAAAAAAACATGATCGTCCAATTTTTATTATATTAATATCCCACACATGGGCGGCTTCATTTACATTATTTCACCACACTAATTCATTCCCGACGAAAAACGCAGGACGTTTGAAATATTAAATTATCATGAAAAACATTATTTAACAAAAAAACGACAGCGTTTCATGCTTCAACCACCACCTACTCATCATTATTAAAACATCTCTAGAAGCATATGTGAAATATCAATCTCTCTCATATATATATATATATATATATATATATATATATATATATGGACTGATAAATTACAACAAATATTTTTCATCAATGTATTTATCTCTTATGAACATTTCATGCCCTGTTCAATAAATTCAATATTTGTTTATTTTTGTCATTTTTTTGGCAGCGTCTGTTATTAGTTCATTATTTTTCCCCATTGATGCGATTGATCAGATATGGAATCCCCTGATGTCTGATCAATTACCTCAACATGTGCTCGTTTTCATGTCAGCATTGTCAACAGTCTCTTTTTCTCTGAATGATATAATTTTTGCCTAGCCCTAAAATATAAACACAAATACCCATGTCTACCTACTTTAATAAATCTTGACACTAACAAGGCTGACACAAACAAGGCTGACACAAACAAGGCTGACACAAACAAGGCTGACACAAACAAGGCTGACACAAACAAGGCTGACACAAACTAGGCTGACACTAACTAGGCTGACACTAACTAGGCTGACACACACAAGGCTGACACACACAAGGCTGACACACACAAGGCTGACACACACAAGGCTGACACACACAAGGCTGACACAAACTAGGCTGACACTAACTAGGCTGACACTAACTAAGCTGACACTAACTAGGCTGACACTAACAAGGCTGACACTAACAAGGCTGACACTAACAAGGCTGACACAAACTAGGCTGACACTAACTAGGCTGACACTAACTAGGCTGACACTAACTAGGCTGACACTAACTAGGCTGACACTAACTAGGCTGACACAAACAAGGCTGACACAAACTAGGCTGACACAAACTAGGCTGACACAAACTAGGCTGACACAAACTAGGCTGATACAAACTAGGCTGACACAAACTAGGCTGACACAAACAGACGGAATAAATAATTTAAAAAAACACCATAACGATAACATGCAATAATGCAAGTTATTTTTTTAAATAAAACTAAAATTGTTGGCAAGTATTAAGAAATCAAACAGATATCACCATTTATTTGTTTTATAAATGAGCAGAAAGAGAAAGAGCAGGGGATGGAAAGTCAATTTCGGGAAAATAATTCAGAGAAATTGATGTTTGGAGCTAATTTGAGGAAATTCTTAAAAAAGGATCTTCTTTCACATAACATTCATCAGAGGAATAGGGTTAAAATTTCACATTGCATGAAATCCTTACAATGTAAAATATCATTTTGCTGCTTAATTCTAACATCCGGTTTGTTTTTAAGCTTTCTTTTAGTTTTCAGAAGAAAACAAATTCATCATAAGTATCTTATTTTCCATGTAAAAAGGACGCTAACATACATTTATTTATTAGTTTTCACACACACACACACACACACACACACACTTGGTTGACTGTTGAGCCAAGCAAATTTTCAAGCAAGAAAAAAAATGACAATACGAAAATATTTTACAAACAAGTTTTCCACTCTTAGACGAACAACCCTATTCATTCAATAATGTACAACAAACTCTTTCATTTATATATAGTATGCTGTGTTTATATATAGTATGCTGTGTTTATATATAGTATGCTGTGTTTTTCTATAAGAGAAATGACCAGAGTGCTCAATTACGTATGTAAGAGAATTAATTTTATTTCAAATAACATTATACATTAGTTTGATCGTCCATCGATATTTGCGATTTCACGGAAAGAGTAGCAATCCATCCCGTAGCGCTAAAGAATACAAAGTGTGACCGCTCTTTAGCCTAGTTTGAAATATATATATATATATATATTATATTATATTATATATATATATATTATACTACCCCCCCCCATGTTAGCCTAGGGTTGGGGTGGACAATAGTGAAGTGTCTAAAACACAACAACAGCAACAGTTGATTTCTCACTGGCAAGATTACAAGTAGAACTGAAGAAATAAAAGCGTCGACATTTTACTGTCATAATGTGAATTACTTAAAAACAAAACACACACACACACACACACACACACACACACCTTATTCTATAAAACAATTTTGCTATTTGTGTGAATTCAAATCCAACAGTTACAATTGTCATAAGCGCGAGTTAAGTATTACTTAAAATATAAAACAACAAATGAATGCGCTCAACGTCTTTACCTAAAAAAAAAAAAATCCTGCAGCAGTAAAACAGCAAAAGGGTTTAACAAATATTGGACGATTCGTGTTTAATTATTTTAAATCTTAAAAATACAAATAAAAAAAATTATTTAAATGTTTAAACCAAAAAAAGGTTTAAACATTTAAATAATTTTTTTAAAAATACATTCGTTTAATTTTATATTTATTTTAAAGAAAATCTATTAAAAAAAACAAAAACAAACGAATTTCGTTTCTTTACGTTCTAATATACTTCAGTTATATGAACTTAACCGATAATTGTTCCTAGTGACCCCAGATTGAATTGAATGGAAAATTTCAATAGTGTCTTTAGATGCCTTGAAAAATTCAACCCTTATTCAAACTTATTTGAATGTTCCGTTAACATATCGATGATTTCTATAATACAAATATTGACTTTTAGTAAAACCTAGTGCTGGAGCACTGACATTGATTGGCTGATAAAAGTTTTTACGCAATGCCTGTTTTGCACATAATCTCATTCTCTAAACGACTGCCACCCTGGTCCCAAAAGAGCAAGTTTATATCATTGGAAGCAACAGTCGCCACAGTGTTGCTGTTCTATCAAATGGAAATTAAAGAATGCCATGTATGTGTTTATAATCGTATTGTATCGCACTTTCATTGAGACATGTTAACAAATTGTCATCTATCAATAATTTTTCTAGATTTTAGCAGAAACGATGACATTGTAGATAATTAATTGAACAAAAGTTGCTACTTTACTCATGTCTTATGGAGGAGTGCAAGTCGATGCCTTTCTCACAGTATTAATGCGTAAATGATTACAATAGAGACGACGAGATTTGAACTCGGCACTGCCGACACCATAATATACCACGAATGGATCCATGAGGTCAATGTGGTTCAATCAAAGAGAAAAAAGTCACAAGAACCACTAAATGTTATTGTGCAAATATTCAAATGCGAGTGTACACCTTCCGTCAAAAATGACCAAAAAAGGACCCTTCGCCAGTGTTCGCATGAATATTCATATAAAATAATCGGTGAAGTTAAAAAAATATATAAAAATGAATAAAAAAGAAAAAAAAGAAAACGAATAAAGGCGAACCTTTACTTTAGGGTTAAAAACTCATAACACTTTAAAAATTTCATATTTTTGGAAACTTTTTCCAGCCGAGGACTTTTGGAATCATAGTGAATCATATTTCATAAAAAAATTTTTTATTATTATTTTAGATTTTAGAGGGGGGATCACTTTCCTATATAAATCTAACGCAAATTGACCACCCACTTCTTGGCCAAGGTCAGGGTAAAAAAGCTCATAGCAGTGTCTAAAATTTATATTTTTGGAAAATGTTTTCAGGAGAGGACTTTTGAAACCATACTGAATCATATAAACATTTAAAAAAAAAAAAATTTTATGTTACATTTGTTTTTGTTTATTTCCTAAATTTATTTTTTCGACATAAAAACACATTTTTGACAACGCTTCGGCCGATGTAACCCCCAACCTTATTCAGAAACTTAGGAACCTTCTAGTCGAACTTGGTAACACAAACAGAATTTCCAACTAAACCCTTTATTTAATCCATAGAGGTAGATTGTTCTCATTCCGTCAGCCATGATCGGGTAGAAGTGCTAGTGCTAATTTGTTATTCTTAGTTATGATCGCCTGTAGTAAGGATCGAACCTTCAACCCCCTCCAAAGACGGTTACTTAGACCTATTGATTAACCGACGCTCTTAACCGTTATGCCATGGGGTCATGCTGACGGAATGAGAACAATCCACTCCCGTTGATTAAATAATGGGTTCACTGTTCGGTTAGAGATTCCGTACAGGTCCCCAAGTTATAAAAGATGTACCTGAAGAAGGTTACACATGTCGAAAGGTTGTGAACATAACAATCAAGATGAGAATAGTAGTCCGAATAAAAACAAATGTAAACATTTTTTTCCCAAAAATATAAATTTTAAACACTGCTATGAGCTTTTTTACCCTGAACTTGGCCAAGAAGTGGGTGGTCAATTTGCGTTAGATTTATATAGGAAAGTGATCCCCCCTCTAAAATCTAAATGTTTAAAAAGTTTAATTTTTTTTTTTGGGGGGGGGGGTATGATTCAATATGGTTCCCAAAGTCATCGGCTGAAAAAGGTTTCCAAAAATACTAAATTTTGAACGTGCTACGAGTTTTTAACCCTAAAGTAAAGGTTCGCCCGAATAAATCGGTATAGAAAGCCGAAAGAAAAGAAATGGAAATAGATTTGCTTTCTCAATTCTCCTAAACATTTGAAATGGATTCGTTCGGCAGGTTTTTGTTGTTGTTTTTTACTGGCTAACTTTTGTGTGACGAGACGGATACACACACAAATACACATTGGGCTTTATTATAGAGTGGAAGCTATTTGTTATGACCAGAACAATTACACAAGAGTGTCAAGTGTGTGAGTGTGCTTTCACCCCCCCCCCCTCACTCAACGTAATGAATCTCAATCTCGAACCCTACTTGAAGTCGTTCTCGCTAATGATGCCGACTTAAACAGAGCTGAGAGGGAGACTATAACTAAATACCAAGCTCTTATGTACGACATGAAAATAAACTGAAATCTAGATCTCCATCATCCTATAAGCAGAAGAGCAACTGGGCTCATGAAAAAGAATTTCATAAACTACCTAGCGAATATACCCGATGAACCAAGTGCAAGAGAGATACAAACAATTGCGCTTAAAAGGGCGGTTAGAATCCTAAAATGAGCTCTTGGGTGGAATCTCTGAAATAGCGATTGCAAATATTCACACTTTTTGCAGTTCCTATTTACTTGCCTCCCCACGAGGACCCCCCCTCCCTCCCATCCGGTAGGATGCCCCATCCCCAGCAAAAACAAAAAGATAATAAAATTAAAAATAAATAAATAGTTGCTTTCATCTTAGCAAGAGAGGCGTCAAGGCTGGCACAAACTCGGTCTCACAAAATCAACTCGAGGCAACAACCCCACCAATCATCGTACCTTGCTCTGGATGACCTTGTACCAGACTACTCAGAGAGAAATTAAAATTAGGACAAACTACTTCAGACAATAACAAAATAAAAGTGGAAATGGCGTTTTCGTTGTTCACATCAATTTAGAAGAAAACGGTCGAAAAGAACTAAATGACCGATTGGTATTATTTACTCCTCTCCAGGAGTTAGGCACAAGGCCAGTTGTATCCTACTCCCACAAGTAAGATGTGACCCAAGGTCGGGTCGGAAAGTGGGGGTTGAAAAGAGGTAAGTCCGTGTGCATAGAAAATGGTCTCACTACTCTAAACTGAACTAAAAATTAAAAAAAAAAAAGCTGCCATACAAAATAAGAATGGCACATGTTTTTGAGATGAAGAAAATACAAAACTTTAATCGATATGTTAGCTGCTTCCTCGACAAAGTAGAAAAAGGTATAAATTCGGACAGTCGTTCTTGGCCAAGATCAAAGTGTAGTATCTGTTCCGATGTATACTGCACCCCATAGAACGGTATTGTCTTGGCCTTCGGGGCTTGATTTACGCCGGTCTATGGGTTTGTCCTGTGCAGTTCTAGGAGGTCCACCCTCTCATGCTTTGCCTCCCCTCTTTGGGAGGAGTAAGTTTATTGCTTACTGCCTGAGGCGCCCCTACCGGGGAATGCCGACGGGGCCGACCAGGCAATTTTTAATGGCCAGAGTGCTCACCTTCTCGGGCGCTGGCTTTTCAAATCCCACTTCCCCGACCTTGTGTCACATCTCACCTTGTGGGAGGTAGATAAATAACGTCTACCTGTAAGAGCGCTACAACCAAACCCACGTACCAAGATCAACACTTTTTATAGTAAAAATTGACAAGAAATCCAATGATGAAATTCCATTTGTAATTAATTTACAATAATATCGTGGGTCTGCGTTCGCGCCGGAAATTCATAAACACAAATGAATGATTTTACTTGCCTTTTGCCTTTAAATTTTTAATTCAAGCCAAAAATTATTTTATATTCGTCAGTTTAAAGGCTTTAAAATTCAAATTGTCACGAAAGTTCTGAGTTATGTTACCTCTTGGGCGAAATCGACATGTAGTATATGTTCTTTCCTCGGTCAAAGGAAGCCATATCCTTCTTGACTGGGACAATTTTTAGTTTTGTCGCATCCAAAGTACTCCTTTTTTGGGGGAGGGAGTTAGATAAACCTCACATAAAAAACGACCTATGCCTAACTTTGTCCTCGTGGGGAGGCAAGCAAATAGAAACTGAAATAATGTGCACGTTGGAATTTCAGAGAGACGAATAAATTGGTCAAAATTAAGAAAAGAATCAAATATATGCTTCGTCTGTGCGCCAAAATGAAAGGAAAACATTAATTTTCTCACACATCAATGGCATATTAATGTAATTAACAAAAAAATATTTGATTAATGAGTAAATATAATAAAAAATACAAATAAAAACATTCCATTAACCCACCACTAACCCTAATTCCAGAATGCCAATCAAGAGAAAAAGAAAATACTCTTTAACCCAGGGGCGGGCAACCTCCAGCCCGCGGGCCACATCCGGCCCGCGAAGGCTTAGCGTCCGACCCGCCACCCTGCTATGCTTTATCATTGCAATCCGGCCCGCGGACCTCCCAGTAAAACTCATCATTTTGTGACAGACGTAAAAGTAGGTTTCGATTAAGATTTACAGTGGGATGAAAATGTATAAATATCAGCGAGCGATGATGCATGTATATTTCATTTTTCTTTAACTATTAATTTCAAATCCTTGGCCTGAGATAAAAAAAAAATAGAAAAGAGAAAGAGAGAGGCAAAGAGGAAACGAGAGACGAGGAAAGAGCATGGAACAGAGAACCTATGTGGGGTGTGTCAAAACAAATGCTGGATCAACTTGCTACTTCCTCCGTCATTATTTCTTATGATTCCAAAATGGCTCTTCGTCGGCGCCTTTTATAACATCACATACAGAAGTCTCTTGAGAAAAAAATATCAGATTTGTAAAGTGTTCAATGAAAGTTTTCTACAATTTATTCATGTAAACAAAATATAGTAATTCTGAGAGTTCGTTTTTCACTCCGGCCCGCGATCTCCTTCCAAATATCTCATCTGGCCCTCACTCTGAAAAGGTTGCCCGCCCCTGCTTTAACCCAAATGTTTGTTTTTTTGTAAGTAACTAGTTCAAGAATTTCGAAACAGTCAAGTTATTCATCGTTCTTGTGAATTTTGAACGGGAAGAGGGGGGGGGGGCGTAATAACGATACTCGAAGTTTTATACCTAATAAAATTTGAAAATCTTAAAAGAAAAAAAATATTTTGTTTTCAGTGAAATTTTATATATATTTTAATTTTCTACACAAGATAAAATTAGCATCGCATTCAGTCACCCAAATCATTTAGACTTAAATGGGGTTTGACACTACTTCGGAACATTTTTTATGTCAACTATGTTTCAGTAAAAAATAAAAAAAAATAAAATAAATATTAAAAAACATTTTTATAACAAATTTCATAGTATACGTGAAACGCCGAAATGAAAACTTCCTGAAAAAAAAAAAAAAAAAAAAAAAAAATTATATATATATATATATATATATATATAAAATAATAGACACCATCTTTATAAATAAGCCCGAGAATGGTAAGTTATCATTGATAACTCAAGTTAATAATTTCATAGTTAAAAAGAGAACCATTCTTTTTTTAAAAAAAAAGGACCAAAGAAAAAAATAAAAGGACCGAAAAAAATATTTTACCATTTT
>OY744539.1:62289334-62374334 GCA_963556195.1 Sepiola atlantica | reverse complement strand
TTTATAAGAAAACAAAAATAAACTAAACGAAACAAGCTAAGAATTAAAACGAAAGAAGAAAAATAAATTATTTAGAAAGCCATTCTTAATATGCGGAGGGGCTTTATTAACTATTCTGTACTTTCACCTAACAATTTAATAAACAAAAGTCTACGGTAAAGATTAAATTTAACTTGAAAATTCTATCTAAAAAAAACCCTGGTATTTTTTTATACAGTTCAGTAAATTGCATAAGCATCCAATAAACAAAACAATAAGCATTGTATTTTTTCACTTTTTCCATTTTAAATAATTGTAAAAAGTTTCAGGTTTGTTAGTGGCGAAAGAGTCGTGGCCTACGTAAACTATAGTTTTACGATAGCCGTGAAAGGGCGCGTTGTTTGTTTGTTTGTTTGTTTGTTTGTTTCTGGTGAAGTTGAAGAAAATACAGATTTAAAAAGATTAGGAAAACTTTGAAATTTAAAAAAAAAAAATTAAAAAAAAAAAACTTAATTGGTTTTATGATGGAAAAACAATTAAACCTAGTCAGCGTAATAAGGTTGAATTTTCGAGTTTCGATTTTATTGAAATCCGTTTTGTTTGCGGGTCGGAGCACACGGTGACACAGGTAGAGCGACTGAATTCAAATAAATGGAAATGTGAAATTAATACACTAGAACAAATCATTATTCTACGTTTGGAAGTTTAACCTACAAAAAATGAAAAAAAAAAAAAAATCAAGTTTAATAAGCGAATGGAAACGATTTGTTTAGACGCGCATTCTTTTTGGGGGGACTCGGCCGCAAATTGGAGAGAAAGAAAAGTTTTGAGAAAGAAAGAAAGTGAATAAAGTTTTACAAAAATGGGAGAAATGAACAACACTTTCGTTTGTTCTTCGTGGAGTAGTTAGTAAAATATGTAACCTTGCGTATCTACTAATATTGTACTAGTATTAATAGTTAATACTAGTCAACCAGAAAATAGGAATGCATTGTTTTGGGGTTTTTTTTACAGTTGAAATTGTGGATGCAAAATAAATCTACCTTAAAAAATTGTTTTAGAGAGTTTTTCTTTCTCGGGATGCCGGCTGTCTAAATATATATACATATATATATATATATATATATATATATATACGGCACAATTACGTTAGTTAAGCGGCGTCGAGCCTGGCCAGTACTAAATGGGTGACCATTTAGGAATACCAGGTGTTGTATGTGCTCTCTGCTTATCTCGGCATTGTTTCCAGTCGTCTTGTATTACTACTTGCCATTGGAATCAAGCGATACTGCTTGAGGCGCCCCTACCGGGAAATGCCGACGGGGCTACCCAGGCAATTTTAATGGTCAGAGTGCTCACCTCTCGGGCGCTGGCTTTTCAACCCCCACTTTCCGACCCGACCTTGGGTCACATCTTACTTGTGGGAGTAGGATAAAACTGGCCTTGTGCCTAACTCCTAGAGAGGAGTAAATAAATCAAGCGATGCCGACTCAGGAGAGCGGTTGTTGGGATTGCGCAACCCTTGCAATTACAAATTCACGCGCGGGCAGCCCCTGGCGGGGCACTCATACGTCGAAAAATCGACGGGAGAGTCCATCATATATATATATATATATATATATATATATATATATAGAAAAGAGGGTAGTGCAGTATTAGTGCAGTTCCAACGAGAGAAAAGTGCAGTATTAGTGCAGTTCCAACGAGAGAAAAGTATATATATATATATATATATATATATTTTTTAAATCGACGGTAAAAATCGGTCATTTGTAAAAGGGGTGGAAAAAGGGATACGAAATGTTAAGCAATGGAAGAGGGAGATCAAAAGGGGGAGGGTGCCCTTCTTGTGTCTCACCCCATATATGTGGGTGGGGGACAATAGAAATGAAACTGCGAGAATTTACCTATACAATAAACAACCATAACATTTAATAAAACGATGTCCAGTCAGGTCAATCGACTAAAGCGATTAGCAGGGATTGATTGAATTCAAATAGAAACACAGACCATCACAAAAAAGTAGAAGTAGTTATTGTTAAGGTGGGACTTCCTAAAGTTTGGCCAATGATCAGCGATCGCTAAAATCATCATCATAATAATACGTTGTAACTTATTATTATTAATTTATTATTATTATTATTATTATTTATTATTATTATTATTATTATTTAGTGATCGCTGGTCAAACTTTAGCAAGGTCCACCTTAACAATAATTATTTTCTTTTAAACATTTTTTTTGTCATTCAAAAAATAAAATCACACTGGTTTTAATTTTAATGAATGTTTCATTGTTCACCTTAAAATATGTTTCAATATTTTTTTGTTAACATCGAAATACATTTTTGTTGTTGTTAAATGGGGGGGGGGGGCTTTAATAATCCTAAAACAACGAAAATAAAATGAAGGTTAAAGTTGTGAAACCCGGGAAAAAGTTTAAATCTGAGTTTTTTTTAATGTTTTTATGTTTTTTTTTTGTTTTTTTTTTACAAACTTTTACTATAAAAACAGCGATAACACATTTACAAGTTCTTTGTAGAACAAAATAGAAGTTGAAAAATAACCGGTACTTCTGCAGTTTACGAACCGGGCTGAAATAATAACGTTATAATTTAGAAACCCATTCTTTAACATAAGGAGGTGGGGGTTGGTTAACTATTCTGTACATTCAGCTAACAATTTAATAAGAAAACGAAACTGTAAAATTTGAATTTAACTTGAAAACACTATCTAAAAAAAAAAAAAATAGCCCGGTTCGTAAACTGCATAAGCACCAAATAACCTAACAGGAAGTATGACCAGGTAGAAATCCACGTATTAGGTGTAAAAACAGATTGTAATTATTATACACTAAAATAGGGGGGGGGGGTAAATAAGATTAGTAATAATAATTAACAAACAAAATGAATCGTCCATGATTAGGACGACAGAGAGAGAGAGAGAGAGAGAGAGAACTCGAAATAAGAAGTAAAATCCTTTTAGAAGAAATAAAAAGAAACAAAAAAAGTACCATAAAAACGGTAAACTTGAGATGATCGTCGGCTTCGATTAATAAACCATTTTTTTTTTTTGTATTTGTTACTCCATCCGTATGAATTCGTCCTTTTTGGAGGGATTAAACCGCAGTTGCTTGTGCCCTGTGTAAAATTGTAAAAAGCAATGGGACGATGTTTGGTGGTGGCAGTTACAAATGCCGCCGCTCAGCCTTCCTTTTTTCCAACTAGCTGCGGCCGACGATCGGACGGGCAATTTATAGCCACTACTACCACCACTACTACTACCATACAACTACTATTACTGCTACTACAATGAAGTAGTACTACTACCACTACGACTGTGGCGGCTGCTGCTGCTTCCAAGACCGAGTCCGTTTTTCAGCCGAGAGAGTGAAGGGGGAGAGAAGGGGAGGGGAGTGAGGGTGAGGGGAGTGAGGGGGGTGAGGAGTGAAGGGGGAGTGAAGGAGGGGAGGGGGGAGTGAAGGAGGGGGGGGGGAGAAAAAGAGAGAAGAGAAGACCCTTATTCTCCTTCCTATATAATTCTTTTATTTTCCTTTCATTTTATTATTATTTTTGTCATCTTCTTCCGGGGATTCCACCAACGAAAATCCACCTACCAACATTCTTTATTCACATTTTTTTTTTAAAACACGAAACAACGTTCATATGTTCGACCCAGAAATTACGATAGCAGCGTTTGAAAAATACCCCCCCCCCCCACCCCCACACAACACACAACAAAAAGTATTAATAGTTTTAAATTTAAACTTTTGTTTTCTTTCTTTCTTTTTTTCTTTTTTAATTACGGATCATCGTAGGCCGGTAAGAACATTCCTGAGGAATGAGGATCAAGTGACAACACGATCCATCCTCTAATAACTTCGTGTTTGTGAATGTCTGGACCCCTTTTTGTTGACAAAATGAAAAGAGATAAGATATCAGAGGAGAGAGAGGTATTTAACCACACATTCTCCCATAACGTCCAAAACACTATGTGACTCATTGACGTAGATCAGGGGCGGGCAACCTTTTGAGAGTGAGGGCCATATGAGACTTTTGGAAGGAGATCGCGGGCCGGAGTGAAAAACGAAATCTCAGAATTACTATATTTTGTTTACATGAATAAATTGTAGAAAAATTTCATTGAACACTACAAATCTGATATTTTTTCTCAAGAGACTTCTGTATGCGATGTTATAAAAGGCGCCGACGAAGAGCCATTTTGGAATCATAAAAAATAATGACGGAGGAAGTAGCAAGTTGATCCAGCATATATCCTCAGCCAGGGGAGGAGAGATCTTAGAGGCAATTTTTAGTTTTGCCTCAACCCAGAGTGCTTCTTTTGAGGAAGCTGAATTTCCCCCCACATTAAAAACCGACTTCTTTTCTAACTTTGCCCCTCCCCCTGGGGCTTTAGCACGTATGACACATTCAAGGCGCAGGGCTAAGACAAAAACAGTCCAATAATTCTATCTCTAACAGCCAGGTTCTACTGATTTGGTTTGTCCATTTTTACAGGATTTATGTAAATATCGATTTGGGTTTTTTTTGTGTCTTTTTTGTATCTTTTATGTCAGATCAACACTTTTTGTTGAGTTATTTAAATAGGCTGAAATAACAAAATATTTATTCCAAACGATTTGATTCATTAAACCGTACAGGTTGCCATTTTAAAACCCAAAGTCGGGTAGAGGGGATTTTGGGTTCATACCTTCCCAAACAGATTCGATATTAAATGTCAACACAATAACCAATTGAACACGGGATATATCGAAGTGGTTAGCTCCTAAAAGGGCTGACAAATTTTATCGACTAGTTTTTCGCAACGGTGACAGGGCAAATTAATCTAACGTGCAAATGTGTGCAAATATTAATTATATTCTGATTTTTACGGATTGCTGATTTTTACATACCCTCGCTTAACCCTAATACTAACCCTAAGTCCGGATGGCAATGCCCCCCCCCCCAAAAAAAAAACTCAGAATGAACCGAGAAAGAGAGTAGTTATCAGAAAAAAGCAATTAATAATTATTTGCAAAGCAATCCGCAAAAAAATCAGAAAACAAATTAGTATTTGCAAAATAAAACTGAAAAAGAAAAAATAAATCCGCAAAAATCAGACAAATTAATATTTGCACAAAGTTGCACTGTCTGTTAATTTACCTTGCCACAACTGCGAAAAATAGACAAAACTAGTCGATCAAATGTGGCAATTCATTTTGGGAGCTAACCGCTTCAATATATCCTGAACACTAGCACCTATAGACAAGTTAGGCATTTCCTGTCTTTCACAGAGGTTGGGTTTGGCGAACCTGCGTCCGTAACATTTGGGCTACTTCTTCCATCCCGCCCCTTCGTCCATCAGACAGCCTCCTCATCCTCATCCTTCGTCATAATTGATATTATTTTTACCATGGAAAAAAAGAAAATAAAGGAAACAAAGCACAAGTTCTGCTTATATATATATATTTTTTTTTTCCTCATATAAGTAAAGTGTTAAAATCAAGTGTTGGTAGGGGCAGAGTGCCAGCAAGTCTACATACTTCGACACTCGGTAAACATACCAAACTCCCCTTTTTTTCGTGTAGGCAATTATTTTTTTGCATTTTTTTTTCAAACCGAAAACGGTTTGGCGATTTCTATTTATCTTCCTCCCACAGCGGTAAGATGTGACACAAGGTCGGAAAGTGGGATTTGAAAAGCCAGCGCCCAAGAAGGTTAGCACTCTGGCCTACAAAAAATGCCTGGGCAGCCCCGTCGGCATTCCTCGGTAGGGGCGCCTCAGGCAGTAAGCAATAAACTTACTCCTCCCCAAAGAAGGGAGGTAAAGCCTGGGAGGGTGGACCTTCTAGAACTGCACAGGACAAACCTACAGACCGGCGTTATCAAGCCTCGAAGGCCAAGACGGTACCGGTCTATGGGGTGTAGTATCCATCGGAACAGATACTACACTTTCATCCCAGCCAAAAGGCCAATGGCGATTCTCAGTGGAGATCAAGTGAAAGCCAATCTCTCCACTCTTCCAGGACTCTCCTCCTCTGGATTCAAGTGTATTTTAATAATCCGGACAATATTCAGTTCTACAAACGAACCATTCTGCAAATGTGCTAATAATTCCATGAGGAGCGTTATTATCGCACTGACACCGTATTAAAAGGTATGAACCCCCTACCCGCTATGGGTAAAATAAAAACTTATAAACGAACAGAATAGTTAACACTGGAGTACTCGTACTCACAAAAAAATAATTTATATAAAACGCATTAGAATGAAATTCTCTACCGAACAGGGCACGGAGCAGGGGTATACATTCATACACCCCCGGAAAACGCCGAGTGTGCCTGCTAGTCATAAGTTTTATTTACTTGCCTCCCCACGAGGGAAAATGGATAAAACCCAGCTCCCTGAAGAAAAGACTGGACTTGAACAAAATAAAAATAGCCTCAATCTAGGGATTCCACACCTGACCAAGGACAGAATATATACGACACTTTGATCCTAGCCTGAGAAGTATACGATTATTTAAACACAAATTGCTATTTTATTTATTATCGCTGGTTAGAGTTAATTGTGGCTCAACACTTCTTTCAAAAGGTATTTGAGCGCGTAAATGACCTAAACAAATTCGATTAGAACTCTGTATAGCTGATTCTATAGTCCGCAATGCTATCCATTAGACAACAACCCATCTAGGCTCAGTGGTCGTTAGTAGTCATGGCAACAATAATCTATATATTTGTAGTGTTCACACCGATATTCACTATACATCCAATAAGTGTGACCTCTTCGGAATTTTCGTAAATGCTGTGTTTCCGATAAGATTTCAGAAACTACACAAGATACATTCACAAACTTTACGCCTTTAATATATATATATATATATATATATATATATATATATATATATATATATATATATATATATATATATATATAAGGTTAATACAACAAAAGATATAAGATGCAACTAATATCTTTAATTAGTGAACATCCGGATAAAAATGAAGCTCAATATACTGGATAGAGCATTAATAGCATCAGATAAAATGAAAGAATGTGTGTGTGTGTGTATTTAGGCAGCATGCTTTCATTCATGCAGGCATTGTTAAATATAACACAATTCTGTTTGATTATGCTTTTTTTGTTTTTTCAATTTTTCTAATGATCTTTGTGTAAAAATCAAAAAAATAATAATACAGGGTGGGCAAAAATAAGGGTCCTATTTTTAAAAATTCATAACTTTTTTATTTATTGATTTAAAAAATTTTTTTTTTTAGAATAAGTAAAGGACCCCTTCCGAAGCAAGCATGAGCCGTATTAGCCCTAAGGAACGTACCCTCATTTAGAAAACATTATTTTTGCTTAAAAAACTCAAAACAGTGTAAAAAACAATACTTTAGTTTTTGTAAGTTTTAAGAAGTGTTTTTCGGCTAAAATTTGTTTTGTTTATTTCAAAAAATCTCGGAAGGGTCAGTCTACACACACATAAAGTTTGGTGAGTTTAACTTTTATTTTGTGGAAGTTATTCAAATTCAAGTTATTCAAATTTAAAGATAGGACCCTTATTTTGGCCCACCCTGTATATGTATAACGAAGATTTTCGATTATTTATGTGATAAAAACAAATGAACAAAAAAGCTGGAAAGAAGAGAATTTCAAAAAAACAGCCGAGAACGCGTACGTGAAGTCGGTTAGACATCAAAAGAACGCATCAGTGCAGATCCAGAAGAGACGTTAACAATTTAAATTCCGGTACGCCAGAATTAACGTCACATGATGAATTGTATTAAATTAAGCATTTTAAAATGTTGTTACTGGTTTCGTACATAATGTTATTAATTCACACCCGCACACACACATATAATATATCAGAAAATGTGAATTCGAGCATAAAACTACTTGTATACTTCTAAAACAGAACGTTTTATTTAGGTCAAATTCACCAAGCACAGTGATAAGAGAGAGAAAAAAAGTGAGAAGATTATTTCTGCTCAGAAAGAAAAAAATGCCTTTCACTTCTGTTTTGCAAGTTTGAAATCAATGGACGGACATAAAAAGGAAATATCTCACAAACACATCCTAAGAGGCAGTTGGTATGAGACCGGTGTGGAGAGAGAGAGAGAGAGAGAGAGAGAGAGAGAGAGAGAGAGAGAGAGAGAGAGGAGAGTATTTAAAATAACAATGTTACACACAATGACCTCTTATTTTGTTAGCCATGGCCCAAGTAACTCCGGGTAACCCAACTAGTAAGTATTACGTAGGTACGTGCAAAATCAAAAACATTTTAACCCTCCCCTCATCTTAAAATTCACCAAAATTGAGGAAATCAACCAATTTTAATGAAATTTTCAGTATTTATTAATCAATGATCACGTAATATAATGAAACCATTATTAAAAAAAACAATCTTAGCGAAAATGTATTATTTTTTTAAGCAAAAGATACCTGTATTAAAGTTATATATTTATGTATTAATAAAAAAAATGTATGAATTCGAAAAAAAATTATGAAAATAAAGCACTGTAGATGTTTTAAATATTTTTAAAAAAAGGTATTTCGCATATATTACGAAAAAGGTCCCTAAATTCCGTGTTAATAAAATCACTATAACTCGAAGAAAAATTAATTTCTTGAATTGGCAATGTTATCATTTAATAAAGCATTGTTTAATCAATATTTTCGCCCCAAAATAATATTATAGCAACATAAATTTAATCTGATTTTTAATGATTAGAGTTTTGGGGGAAAAAAAAAATAAATAAAATGCGATGTAATTATATTTCTCTTTCATACATCAGCGTAAGACATTTTTTATAATCTTGAAAATAAACAAAAAATTGAAAAATTTGAGAATCAGGATCATAACGAAATTTTTTTTTTTTAAATTGAATAATTTCTACTAACGATTGACTTGGGGACTTATGGTAGCCATGTTATGTAATAAACAGGCTGGATTAGGTCACCATCCACCACTCACTCCCCCTACACCGTCCTCAAAACTTTATTTACAGAGATTCAACAATTTTGTTAATTTCACAATTCATCGTCATTTATTTGGAAAGATAAAACTTAAGTTTGTATTTGCTTTGTAATATTTTTTCATTAATAAATATTATTTAAAAAGTTTAAAACACTTATTAAAAATAGAATTCAAATATGACATTTTCTTTCAAAATTGAATTCTATTTATTTATTAATAACATTTTTTTAATGTTTTAACTTTTTTTTCAATGAATATTGTCAGTATAGCCATTGACTTTAATTTACTTTTTCACACTTAAAATAAAAAAATTACTATTAGCTTTATTTTAAAAGAATTAATGTAATGTATCGTTACGACACATGTAAGAAATTCTTACATGTGTTGTAACAATAAATTAGTTATGTATTCTTTAAGAATTAATGTAATTTAAAATTACATTAATTCTTAAAGAATAAATCGAGTAATTTCATTGTTCAAGATTTTAATTAATCATCATGTAAAAATAATTAATAAAATCGACGCAGTTCGTAACGTAAAAATTTAAAATTTAAAAAAATAACTATTACGCCAGTTTGAGCCTTCCATACTTTGAAATTTTGTAGCCGTATTCTCTGTTTACAATTACAACACAGTTTCCGGACATGTTTTACCTAACTTTCACTTTTTTTTTTGATAATTAAGCAATTTTTAGTAAAAAAAAAAAAGATGTACATTCTTTTGTAATTCACTGTCTTAAGACTTTAATTTAATAATTATCTTTGAAACAGTTCCAGAAAACTGATATTTACTTTTCCAGCGAGTTTTAAACATGTTTTATTGAATCTTCAGTTTTAACTGATTTTTCGCTGTTTTAGTAACATTTTCCATTTTAATTTTTTTTCGCACGTAAATATACATTTGTTTTCTTTTAGATATTAACTTAATGCTTTTATCTTTCAAACACAATCATACGTTAAACGAAAACTACTTAAAAAAATTAAGAAAAGACACTTTTAAGAATAATAGTCAGTACAAGCGACGGCCATTTTTGCACGGACCTAGTATTACGTTAATAAAAAATAAACCCCCATTTTTTTTAATCAACAGTAAAATTGTCATTGGTTCCGGTAATTATAATCCTTACTATAATAGAGCTTCTGTGTGTCTGTAACAAAAAACTAGAAACATTATTTAATAGAAACATATCAATAACAATATATATATATATATATATATATATATATATATATATAAATATATATATATATATATGGCACAATCACCAAAGTTAAGCGGCGTCGAGCCTGGTCAGTACTAAATGGGTGACCATTTAGGAATACCAGGTGCTGTATGTGCTCTCTGCTTATCTCGGCATTGTTTCCAGTCGTCTTGTACTACTACTACTTGCCATTGGAATCAAGCAATGCCGACTCAGGAGAGCGGTTGTTGGAGATTGCGCAACCCTTGCAATTACAAATTCACGCGCGGGCCGCCCCAGGCGGGGCACTCATACGTCGAAATTGACGGGAGAGAGTCCATCATATATATATATATATATATATATATATATATATATATATGTGTGTGTGTGTGTGTGTGTGTGTGTGTGTGTGTGTGTGTGTGTGTGTGTGTGTGTGTGTGTGTGACCGGTGATATTCCCAGTTGTGTTTTTGTTTTAACAAACATAACTACAAACATGGAAACCATAATAACCTTTTTTTTTTACGTATTTCATTTTTCAGCTTTAGGGATCCGTGACCTCCAAAAAATGAAACTTATATAATTAGGCAGAAAATAAATTTTCTTACGTTTGGTTAAAGTTATTTGTTGTACGTTCGCGCTGTTAACTACATTACACTTTCGGCGAAATTGTCAATGAATGATTTGAGTAAAAAATATTATCGTAAGTTAGGAAACATAACTAAATAACCGACGCCTTTGCTTCTGGTTGCGAGTATTGCATAATCAAGAAAGATCCGAGAGAAGCGGAAGTGTAAGAATAGCGGATTTGTTATTCCCTATTCTTAATTTTACACACGAAATGAATTAACGAAACCTTTTTACAACAACAAACGAAAGGGGTTTATTCAGATCAAAGGTTACCTATACCATTTGGTATGGGTGCAAGAAACTTAGGACAGTGTCCGAAAGAAGAAGAAAATAAGCCCTTAGTGCAAACATCTTCAGGCGAAGTTCAGCCGGGGTTTTTACGCCGCCTAATAGACCGGTATCGTCCGGGCCTTTGGGTCTGGATTTATGCCGGTCTATTGGGGGTTGCCGGTCCTGTGCAGTTCTAGGAGGTGCACCCTCCCAGGCTTTGCCTCCCCTCTTTGGGGAGGAGTTAGTTTATTGCTTACTGTCTGAGGCGCCCCTACCGGGGAATGCCGACGGGGCTGCCCAGGCAATTTTTAAATGACCAGAGTGCTCACCTCTCGAGCGCTGGCTTATCTAATCCCACTTTCCCGACCTTGTGTCACATCTTACCTTGTGGGAGGTAGATAAACAAATTCAGGCGAAGATAGCAGGCACTATGAACGTCCAGTGGACAAGGAGGCAGGAGAGAGGCTGAGCCGATCCTTCGTGGCTGGTGTCAGGGTACCGCCTGATCATCGTCTGCAATATTCTAAGAGAGCTCAAGTAGTCCCTTAGGGAACTAATGATATCAATGCGTCCTGCGAGCTGATTGGCCAAACCAGCTCACAGGGACACTTATACGCAATACAAAGTAAATCTAATTTATGACTGCTATAGATGCTGTACAGTTTCTTCGCAAACGTTAACCGAAAACAACAACAAAACACAACAACAAAAAACAACAACAACAAACAACAATAACAAAAAAACAACAGCTTTGTTCTTCTTTTCCAGGTCCATCGAAAATCATTTTTCTACTTTTAATCTCAAATCATCCATTACGATGTTAAATCGTTTCTTTTAGAAAACAAATGATTCCTGTTCAATTAATATTTCTCTTTTTTTTAATATATTAAAGATCGTGTTCCGCCTTTTTTTTTTCATAATGAATCCGCGTCGACATTAAAAATCGAACCGCCACTTTAATATCTAAATAACAGCAAATATATGTCCAAAGACAAAATCAAAATAAATGAATCCGTCACAAACATCACCTCACATCAAATAATCGATAATGTAGATAACGGCTTATTCAATGAATTATCGCATTATAATAGATATTTCTTGTCCGTAACAGGAACTGTGTTACACTACTGTTATGTTACGCCACACTCAATGATTTATTTCCCAATTAAACTAGAAGCCTTGCCCTATTTTAATATTAATACCGCTGTCACTATCTTCATACCAGCTGATTTGAATTTCATTCAAACTACACTTTATCATCAATACGTATTATTAACATTCACTTTGGCTAATAAATTGGAAAAACTACAATAAAAACACATCAAGATAGGATATTATAACCATTTAAATTGTACACTAATAGACTATTCTATCGTATATTTCAATGTAATACAAACTTATAAGTTTCAATTTTATCAATGAATAGAAAATTGGAAAAACTACAATAAAAACACATCAAGATAGGATATTATAACCATTTAAATTGTACACTAATAGACTATTCTATCGTATATTTCAATGTAATACAAACTTATAAGTTTCAATTTTATCAATGAATAGAAAATTGGAAAAACTACAATAAAAACACATCAAGATAGGATATTATAACCATTTAAATTGTACACTAATAGACTATTCTATCGTATATTTCAATTTAATACAAACTTATAAGTTTCAATTTTATCAATGAATAGAAAATAAAATTGATAACATATGTGGATATTTTTAGCGGGTGAAAATAAAATCTTGGCGAATAAGACGTTAACAAATTTAGTCATCGTCTGTTTTATGTTGGTAAAATTAAAACAACCGATTATTTTATTCTTGAAGAATAGAGAAAGAACGAATACAGACGAAAAGAGGGTGTGGGGATAAAGAATTAAAATAGAGAAAAGGAGAGAAAGAACATTTAAAATGTACATAGAAAGACTAAAACAGAAAGATGAGGAGAAAAAAGAATAAACAAGGAATTGGAAAGAAAGGGTAAAAGAAAGACATACAGTTTAATACAAAGCAGACGACAGCTAATAACTTGTTTCTTTGCGATTTTTTTTAAAGGATATATACATTTTTTAAGTAATTAAATAAGTCTTAAGTTATACATATCAGTGAAGCTAGTTGCGTGACTCTTTAGTAAGGGAATGTGTTTTAGTAAGTAATGTTATTTCTTTTGATAATCTTGTAAGGAGTAATTTTTTTTGGTGCTGATATCGATCCTGACCCAGTTTTCATGAGGTTCGACTCGGAAGCGTTCGGCTGTCCTACGCAAACGCCCGACATTATAAAAATAGCCTGGATCGAACCTGGTGGAATTATCCAGTAGGGCCGCCTCAGGCAACCGACAATAACCTCCTTTCCGAAGGAAGAGCTAATGTCTGGGAGGATGCCCGCCTGAGATCAAGCAAGACTATATGAATCTATTTTTAGTCTGAATGCTGCGATTGACACGTATTACGTATTGATGATTAACATTAAAAACAAGAATTATCTGAAATACGAGTTGAAAAACTTCAGGCAAGTGTGACTTGAGGAGTGACGGAGTTCCAGTTACAGACAAACACATAATCTCCATTATAATAAGATATAAAAAGAATAGCGCTTAGCAGAGTATTGGTTTACTCCTCTCCAGGAGTTAGGCACAAGGCCAGTTTTTATCTTACTCCCACAAGTAAGATGTGACCCAAGGTCGGGTCGGGAAAGTGGGGTTTAAACATTGCCTGGGCAGCCCCGTCGGCATTCCCCGGTAGGGGCGCCTCAGGCAGAAAGCAATAAACTTACTCCTCCCCAAAGAGGGGAGGCGAAGTCTGGGAGGGTGGACTCCTAGAACTGCACAGGACAGACCCATAGACCGGCGTAAATACACCCAGAATGCCAAGACAATACCAGTCTATGGGGTGCAGTATCCACCGGAACAGATACTACACTTTGATCTTAGCGCTTAACAGAGTAGGTGGGATGGCTAATTTACAAGAAAGATTTTAATAATTACCCGATATCATTGATTCATAAATGTGTTGCTTTATTTTCATACATATCGCATACACAAAGCAATAGATCTGTGTATACATTTCAGGAGAAAGAGAGAACAAAAACTAATCTTTTTATACATGCGTTCATTAAATATTTGCACCCGGGGGATGCATAATTTGATAGCATCATTAAATGCGTGGAAAGAAAGTAATAAAGACAAAGGCGAGCTCTCGTGATTTCGTCTGGCCTCGGTGTGGGTGATTGCAACCGGAAATAGACAATGAACAGTGCTAATAATATGATGTTATGACCATAGTGAAAAAGGACATGGTGTTCCTCATTCAATCCTGAACAACGTCGAGTCTTCCTTCCAGTGTGTATATATATATATATATATATATATATATATATATACACACACACATATATATATACACACACACACATATATATATACACACACACACACATATATATACACACACACACACACACATATATACACACACACACATTATATATATATATATATATATATATATATATATATATATATATATATACTGGCAAAGAGGACTCGACGTTCAAGATTGAATGAGGAACACCATGTACTTTTTCACTATGGTCATAACATCATATTATTAATTTCTTTCTTTTTTAATGCCCCTCTCCCCCCCCCCCCCATTATACCCCCTAACATAGTCAGAAAGAAACTGACATTTTGAAAAACACTCCGAATTAGTGTCTTATACATTTGGTTTCAATTTCATTGAAATCGGATATACGTATTTGAAGTTTTAAGAGTCTTCTGCCCCCATCTATCTTTTAGAGGGAGTACATAGAGATTGGACACATCGAGCGGCACATAGAGACTGAGGACAAATTACATTGCATTACCTGGAAAATTTTATAAATATGATTTAAATTTCATAGAAATAGGATATATTTAAAGTTTTAAGAGAGAAAGTCCCCCCCCCCCAACTCCCTTAAGTAGACAATTAGAGATTCTGGACCACTTCTATTGTCTTCGCCCGAAAATTCTCTACATAAATAGACTTTCAGTGTTTATGTTGATTCTTTAACCTTTCTTTCTAGAGGGAACAAATACACACATTAACTGACATTGACATATATACATATTTTTAAATATTAAAGTGTTTTTCACTTACAGACGACGTCGTTTCCGGCTCTTTTACCTTTATCAGTGGAGTGGCGGTTGCAAGCGGGCGAATGGGCTCGAACGCAGTTAGTAGATTCAAGCTAGAATCACGAAACAAATGCCCAGGACAACACGGTCGCGATAAATTGACACAGACAGTAATTGAAATCAAGATACACTAACCCGGGAGAAGTGTCATGTCGTCTACAGTGTTCAGCGCTCAAGTAGAACTAGCGATATATATATATATATATATAGTCTGTTTTTTAAAATATTTTTACCGCCAGTCTACATAGGATTTACTTTAGGGCATATGCACTTCATTTGGAGACAGAATGGAGATTATGAGGTGGTATCCTTGTTTCTCTGATAACTTTAAATGATTACCCTCTGTGTATATCTAATAACTTGACCCCCATCCTTTTACAACACTAAATAGGACTTACTTATCTACTGAATTTTCCCGCTACTGAGAGATTCACTTTGCCTTTATTAAACTTTATATAACATCTGTCCGTTTCCGTATTAATTTGTCAAACGGTTTTTTTCTCGTTTGTGCGTGTATATATATATATATATATATATATGCATGCACATATACATATATATATGCATATATAATATGCATGCATATATATACTATGCATGCATATATATACTATGCATGCATATATATATATATATGCATATATAGTATGCATGCATATATATACATATATATGCATGCATATATAATATGCATATATATACATATATATATATGCATACATATATATATATGCATACATATATATGCATACATATATATATATGCATACATATATATGCATACATACATATACATATATATATGCCATACATATATATATGCATGCATACATATATATATGCATGCATACATATATGCATGCATACATATATGCATGCATACATATATATATATGCATACATATATATATGCATGCATACATATATGCATGCATACATATATATATATATGCATACATATATATATGCATGCATACATATATATATATGCATACATATATATATGCATGCATACATATATGCATGCATACATATATATATATATATATATATATATGCATGCATACATACATATATGCATGCATACATATATGCATGCATACATACATATATGCATGCATACATACATATATGCATACATACATATATGCATGCATACATACATATATATGCATACATATATATATGCATGGGCCACATCTTACTTGTGAGTCACATCTTATACATATATATATATATGCATGCATACATATATATATGCATATATATATATATATATATATATATATAATTATATATTTGCTTTTTGTTTATTATTCATGTACGTATACGTTTCCTTCTTTTTTAATCGGTACTCATCAGCATAGAGATATGACTATTCACTACTATATATATATATATGCATGTATATCTATATATATGCATGTATATCTATATATGTATGCATGTATATATATGCATGTATATATGTGTATGCATGTATATATATATGCATACATATATATGCATGTATATATATATATATATATGCATACATATATATGCATGTATATATATATATGTATGCATATATATACATATATATGTATGCATATATATATATGTATGCATATATATACATATATATGTATGCATATATATGTACATACATATGTATGTATATATATTCATACATATATATATATGCATGTATATATATCCATGTATATATATATGCATACATATATATGCATGTATATATATATATATGCATACATATACATATATATGTATGCATATATATGTACATATATATGCATGTATATATATATGTATGCATGTATATATATATGCATGTATATATATATGCATGTATATATATGCATGTATATATATGTATGCATGTATATATATATGCATGTATATATATATATGTATGCATGTATATATGTATGCATGTATATATATGTATGCATGTATATATATATATGCATGTATATATATATGTATGCATGTATATATATGTATGCATGTATATATATGTATGCATGTATATATATATGCATGTATATATATGTATGCATGTATATATATATGCATGTATATATATATGTATGCATGTATATATATGTATGCATGTATATATATATGTATGCATGTATATATATGTATGCATGTATATATATATGATACATATATATGCATGTATATATATGCATGTATATATATATATATATGATACATATATATGCATGTATATATATGCATGTATATATATATGCATGTATATATGCATATATATGATACATATATATGCATGTATATATATATATATGCATGTATATATGCATATATATATATATATATATATATATATATATATAATTAACTTTTTACCAATATCCAGGGGGTATGAATCCGAAGGAAGTTGAAACCGGGTTTATGAGAGTGCTCAATGAAAATTCAGAGCAAAATATATTTTTTGTTGATGATTTTATTCCATTACTTGCGACAGAACATATTCTGTTTCGTTAACACTTGCAAATAGCGTCAACATCGTCAGGCTACAAATGGAATCAAATTAAAAAATATTATCACAACAAAATTCACTACAAATAATGAGCAAGCCGTAAATAACTACATTAAAATAGAATAAAAATAGAATGCAGAAGTAGCAATTAATACCATAAATTAAAATTATCAAACATTTTTATCTACATAATACTTACCTATTACAACAAAAATGACAGTTATAACTGTAATCATAATTCAATTCTATTCTCATTTTAAATTTAACTCACCCTGCCCCCCCCCCCCGTCGCCCGGCTGGAATTGAGGTCACTATGGCCCAGACACGAGAAAACCTCCCACGCAATTTTGAAACATGACTTGTTGGGGTCCCCCCTCCCTTCTCATGTCTCATGTCTCCGTCATAGGCAGAGCTCCATCTCTGTTCCCCCCTCCCCCACCCAATGCATCTTCAATTTCCTGTTGAGGTAAAGCTAAGATCTATGCCATTTGATTCCATTTGTAGCCTGACGATGTTGACGCTATTTGCAAGTGTTAACGAAAAAGAATATGTTTTGTCGCAAGTAATGGAATAAAATCAACAAAAATATATATATATATATATATATATATATATATATATATATATATATATAGATATATATATATATATATATATATATATATATATATGCATGTATAGAACACAGTTCGAGTTCGGAACGGCTTGGTTAACCGAATTTTTGTCAGCCATTCTCGTGTAGACAAAGAAAATCTCCGGTTTTTATCAAATCTATCCGTCACACATTCCGATGCAAATCACAGAATGCACTTAAAATAGAGAATCACTTGAAAAGTCTTACAAACGGAAAAAGTGTTCTTGGTTAAAATTTCACTTTTCAATCCATTGAATTATGTGTTTTAATGTAATCGCATCATAACCAAGTAGAGTTTGCATCGCTTTAAATCAAAATCTTTCAAACGATGCTGATAAACTATTCGATATAGATAGTTTCCGTAAACGAAAAATACTTAAATAAGCAATAGTTGTATTTATTCTTAGCAAAAGATATAAATATTAAACTATTGTTTTTCACAAAAAATTAAAAAAAAATTTTTTTTTGTAAATCGGATTTAGAAAAAAAAAAAAACAACAACCAAAAACAACTTTATGATAACTGAGCAATATTTTTGTGTGTCTGTTGGTCACTTATAGGCTCCAAAACTACTCAACATAACCACACCAAATGTGGTATGAAGCACCTTTGGAACACTGTGTTCCTATTACAATTAAAAACAATAAACACTTTTAATCCCTAAACATATTTAGATGCTATAAGATCACTCCTCAACCCCGGGTCAGTGCACACTCCCTAAATATTTAATTTAATTACATATTACATGAAAACAAACAGAATTTTTAGTGCAGTGGATTATTACGTATCCTTGATTCACGTTCAAATAGAGTTTAGCCACTCGGACTATTTTGGTTTGCATTTAAAGGACATTATTGTCACAGTCGGTGCCGGATTTGGAAGTAAGGTTCTGTTTTTTTTTTTCACCGGTGAGCCCCTCCCCCTTCCCCTCGGCGAGAGATGCATGAGTGCTTCAAACAAAATTGAGTAAAGAGGTGAGGAGGATAATTCGTAAAATGTCAGAATCTCCCTCCTCCTCAGATCATGACAGTTTAGGGTCAAATGCTGTAGGGACTAAAATGCATAAACCCGACAAGCATTAAGTTATTTATGGACATTTAAAAAATATTTTAATATTTCCAGACCCTCTTCCAATTTAGAGACCATAGATTTCAGCCTGACAAATGGATGGAACTCGACATAATAATTCATTGTTGCGTCCAAATAAAATAGTTGAAGTCTTTAAATAAGCATTTTAAAAAAACTAAAGGAGGAGGAAGGGGAGAAAAAAACGACTAAAAGTATATATATATATATATATATATATATATATATATATATATATATATATATATATATATATATATATATATAATTACACATTTTTTTAATGGATTCGTCTACACACTTTCAAATGCAGCAACATTTTTGTAAGTAACGGATAAATTTTATTAGACAGACGAACAACACAGGTAAGGGGGACTTTTTTTTTAATAACTAATATAAGTTAGCAAAACATTTATACGGAACAAAACTTAGGTTTAGTATACGGAACGTTTATGTTTTTGTCTTTTAAGGGAAGTGGGGTCTGATCAACTCTGCTGGGAAGCCATGAAATTAAATACTGTCTTGTTTAAACAGTTTTTCATGGTAAACAACTGATGATCCCTTAAATAATGTTAGAAGCAAACTAATATAATAACTGTAAAAGTTAAATTGACTTACATGAATGATTTTCCACTGAACGACTTGGGACTTACGGTTTGTTTTTAAAAACAATTTTTTAAATATAGTTGGTTGAGAAACTTCCAAGATAATATATTAATATATATATATATATTAATTTTGACTTACATAAAAATAATCCATGGGTACGTGTTTCTGGCTATTAGCCGTCATCAGAATGGCTAACTTAGACAAGGATCGAACCATCGATTAAATTGTTTGTAGTCTGACGTTTTACCACCAGACCACGACGCCTTGGCTGGAATATGTACGATTTTTTTTCGCCTAAATATTAAGTTTACGTATTTGTTATTGTTTTTACTAACGTTTTGTATTGTTCCACTTCCTAAGCGGTAATATATATATATATATATATATATATATTACTTTTAAATAAATAATATTTAATTATTGTTACCTACATACGCTAGCGTTTCAGGCTCTCACTCTCATCAGTGCAGGGATGATAATCTTGGACGATCGCATGGCTTGAACCCCGTAAGGAAGCGCTGTAATCACACGGGACATTACTACATTCAAGAAGGGAATTTAAGTTCTATTTATGCGAAAGGGGAGGGCATATCAAGAAAGACTGACTAGAGATTCTACGAACGTTGTCGGAATATGCCTTATAGCTAAGTATCAGTCTATTTTTAACTTCACCGAACAGGGCTCAACTTAAATCTTATCAAAGGGGCTTATAACAATATTAATTTTAAATAAATACGCTAGCGTTTCGAGCTTTCGCTCTCATCAGTGCAGGGATGATAATCTCGGACGGTCGCACGAATCAACCTAGACTCCGTAAGCAAGCGCTGTAACCATTAGGCCACATTCAAGAAGGGTATATATATATATATATATATATATATATATATATATATATATATATCTCATGGACAGCGGCACCGGGGGAGGGCAGGGGGGGCTCACCCCCCCCCCACACTTTTTGACTTAGCTCCGCCCACTTTACGGTCATCAATGATGAAGTTATATATGCATGTGCTTAACCCCCCCCCACTTTTTAGGAGAGCCCCCCCCCCACACACACACACTTTTATAACTGTCCCACCAGTCCTGTATATATAATTCTCAGAGAGACAGTTTGTTAATGAAGTCAAACGCTAAAGGGACATACGAAATATGATACATGAAAAGGGGGGTGAAAATCACAAACCGTCAATTGTCCAAAATAAAATCGAAAGTACACGTATTGTAAATGTAAATATCAAATATGGGGGGGGGGGAGAAACGTATGGAAAATGTGGGAGCTTATACATGCGGTCGGATGTGAAAGGCGTCTGATAGGAACAGCATCAGAATTTTGAAAATTAAGCCAAGGCGAAAAGTCAGTCGGACCGCATTCAACTGGCTTGAGGCCCAGCCTGGAGAAGAATATATCCAATTTGTAAATTCGCATGTGGGTAGAATTTAGATATAGTTTTGCTTACCAGAAGTTAAAGAGTGCATTCTCGGTTGGCTAGTAATTATTCCGGGGAGATAACTAGGATCTGATCCAAGGGAGATAACGCTTTGATAACTCTGAGCTAGCAAATGCATATTTAAAACGTAAGTTGTTATGGGGTAGTAATAACCAGCTTTATTTCTTACTATTACATTTTTTTTATCAATTCATGTAATTTTAAAATAAAACTCTTTTTGTACAAACTGAATAAAACACAAATCATGTTCATACAATTTTTGCGTTTTCCTTCAGTAATGGGAGGAAAATGACGAAATCGCGACTAGGCATAACTACTCGATAAAATTCTTCGGATTTCAATATGTCTTCTTAGTATAATTAAACAATTTAATCAACGATTTCAGGAATTTGAAATTCGTATTTGCAGACTTAAAAGAAATCTTTTGGGTGAAAAGAATTAATTGAACGGACATTTTGAATTCGAAGAGTATTCACTTGTTTTACTTACATATATCTATTTGTTTTAGTGCGAATGAAGTTATGGGCAAAGAAAGAGAAACTAAATATTAAACTGTTGATGAGATTAATCATAAACACGGAGGAGGCATGTATATGTGCAAACCTAACAGGACAAATGAATAAAACTGTTTGAACATAATGGCTGATTTTCATCACTCCTTCACTCAAGCATGCGCGAAGAGGAAGAGGAGGGGAGAGGTTATAAAAAGATATTTTTATTGTCACAAAAACGATGATATATTCTTTTCTATTCTGGAAAACAACGAGTGAAAGCCTTCCTTTCTTTTATTTCTAATAAAAGAGAAAGGAATTTGTTTATCGTTGTGGAATTTAGAAAATACTTTTGTGATGACAAATTACTTTACAAAAGAAGCAAATAGTTAGAACTAAGCCGATGCAATTTTATTTTAATAGTCCTAAATCCAATATGGCCGCCATGCTATTTTTAATGCAGAAATTGGAGCGTCCGCACAAAAGATTGAAGCTAAATGGAAGGCGCTAAAGAAATCGTTACCGTTACCGAGACACAAAAATGAGTTTATAATAGTTACTGTTGCGAATGTGAACTAAGAACAAAATATCTACATAATGCAAAGGATACATTTTATACATTGATGGATTCGTAAAAAAAGTCTATAAACCAAAACGGAATCTAAGCCAAATAGTAATACTCACCTCCACCCCGTTGAACACCTACACCCAATAATTAAAAAAAAAAAAAACACGAACATACAGGGATTGGAACAGATACCATGAATTTGTCTTTGCCTCATGTAACAATACGACAAAAAAAAATGATTGTTATATTATTTTGAGTTTATTTTCGTTAAATTTTTTTTTTAAATTGTAATTTTTTATACGGCGGCCATCTTGCATTGGGCCCATTAAACGGAAGATTAAACTTACATTATAGTGAAACCACAACTCAACGGTATTTATCTACCTCCCACAGCAGTAAAATGTGACACAGGGTCGGAAAGTCAGCACCCTAGATGGAGAGCACTTATGTCCGTCAAAAAATGCCTGGGCAGCCCCGTCGGCATTCCCCGGTAGGGGCGCCTCAGGCGATTAGCAATCAATGGGTGAGAAGGCAAAGCCTGTGGTGGTGGACCTCCTAGAACTGCACAGGACAAACCTACAGACCGGCGTCATCAAGCCCCGAAGGCCAAGATGATACCGGTCTATAGGGTGTAGTATCCATCGGAACAGATACTACACTCTGATCTTGGCCAAAATGCCAAGATCAGTATTGACGCACAGAGAGATGGCGATAAGAAATAGGGGTGGGGGGAATAAAGATAATAACAAAAAGTACGAGAGAAAAGAGTAAGGAAGAAAAGGACAAGTCTGGAAAAATGGGGGGGGGGTATAAAAAAAAAGTATGACCCGAAGACAGAGAGGAAAAAAAGGAATTGGAGAGAAAAGGGGCGGGAAGAAAAGTATGATAACAGAGGGAAAGAACGTTAAAGAAACAAAGGATAGAGAAAAGAAAAGGAGAGAAAAAAGGAAAAGTGTAGAATCAATTGTAATAAAATCTTCTTTTTGCATTGGCGAAAGATAGGTCTGTCATGGTGGCGTTCTCGAAGTCTTCTTTCGTAGAACGGAACAAAAGCGAATCAATTTTCCACAATTTGATAACTAAATTCTTCTTCATCTTTCGAGAAACTTTTGTTGCGTTGAAACAGTTGCAAACAACGCTTTGAATTGCCGAAGCGTTGCTGTGAGTGAACGCGACACCCACTTTAAACACAGCTTTCTCATTGACAAATGTACATGCAAAATGGTGACATGTTCAACTCCTCTGCTATCTCATGCAACTTCAATTTACGATCGGCCAAAACGAGTTTTTAGACTTATTTTTATGTTTTACGGGACAACTGCCGAATTTGCGCGACCTGGGCGTTCAGCATCTTTTGTGTCTGTACAACCGCGTTTACAGTCAACGCAGCACCTCTTAACCGTTGTGTCCGACGGCACAGAGTTCAAATAACACATGTTTTCTTGAAAAGTATTTTTCCAATCAGAATCCAATGTTTCATCAACAAACAAAATTCAGATTTTTCTATTGTTTACAAATTTGTAATAATAGCTTCATTTAAATAACTGTAATTTGTAAACTAATAATCCGATTGACACGTGCAATTTGAAGGTTAGTACTTTATAAAAATCAGGATTTTTAAAAAAAATTAATGGCGCCATTTATATGTCAGGACCTGGACTTATTGAGTGATGGGTTTATACATTAATTTTTATTTTTACTAGAGTGTCCTGTTTACCATATAAAATACATAACGTCAAGCTGATCTCGGAGTGTTTGACATACAAGTAGTTGTTTTTCCTTTTTAAGGGGACCAGTGTATTTAAGTATATTTACCTCCCCCCCTCCCATTGCTGCAACGTAACATATGACGTTAGTTTATAGTGAGAAATCCTACATCCCTCATTCTGGATAAGTGTAACATTTACCATGATCGGACCCGACGAGGCTCAACTGATCGGTAATACATCAACTCCCTCCCGAAGAAGAGGGATAATGTCTGGGGGATAATCTAATAGAACCGAACCGAAACTATACTCAACTCTGACTAAAACGCTAATACCTGTTTAGAATGAAATGTATGCAACAGATGAGGTTCATTTCTGTAACCATAAATGTTGCAAGGTTGAAATAAACCTTCACATCTTTTCTTTGGTAAGATATCTGCATCGCCACTTGAATGATTCTGAAGCTGAATGAAACAAATACATTTCCTACGATATTCCCGGTGTCATCTGGTATTTTCTTTTCTTTTTTTTTTTCATTTGAAAATATTCTTTGCTAAAATGTAAGCATATAGATTCCAAAGGTTTATTACCAATTCTTAATTTGAAAAAAAAAGTTATTAAATGTTTATATAATATTTTGGTTCAATCTTTCATTTAAAATGTTGATAAAAATTAATTTTATTAAAATCTGACCGATTTTTTCCATTGTGTTTCCTTTGATATGGAGTTTGATAGTAATATCACTATACCGAATGATTTGGGTATTGCAAACGAAATTTCATACGGTTTCCGGTACACAAGTGAAACCGGAAAACCCCCGTATTTTGCTAAAAAAGAAAAGAAGAAATGCTCAATAGAAACGAAGAAGAAACATAATGAAATCAATAATCGGGAATTTTTTTTTCGGTCTCAATGGCGACATGCATACAATCTGCCAGAGTCGACCAAAGTTGCCATGTACGCAGCCCGTTTAAGTCAACAAAATACAGTGGGTTAATTTGACCTTTAAATTGACTTTTCCTTTGACTAGCTGGCGTACGAGATCACTGTGTGTGTGTGTGTGCGTGTGTGTGCGTGTGTGTGTGTGCGTGTGCGTGTGTGTGCGTGTGTGTGCGTGTGCGTGTGTGTGTGTGCGTGTGTGTGTGTGTGTGTGTGTGTGCGTGTGTGTGTGTGTCACATGGTTTAGATGGTGTTCATTTTACGTGCTTCTAGAAACGCAGTGAAAAAGCAGATTTTGTCAAAATACATGGCGATGGATGCAACAAAAATTGAACGTCAATTGTCACTAACGCTATCGTGGTAGATAACTACAAATTTACGTCGTGGGGGCACCAGAGCAGCAAGCTCATCAGAGCACAATCCATTGAAGTACTTGTAAAACAGGCACAAGGAAGCAACATTGCGGCGATGGGGCAGGGCTGGAGCTTGGTGGATAGTAAAGGACCTATCAAGTTGGCGACTTTTTTTTGGGACCTTATCTAAGACTAGCGGATGATGCCCCAGCCCAGATCTGTTAGTTATATTATTAGCCACCTGAAATATAATTCTTAAAACATCTATTATTTTTCTCTTGTAATACAGGGTGATTCATAAATCACTTAGCTATTTATTTTTTAAATTCTAAAGTTAAAAAATACGGTAATACAAAACAGAAAGTTTATTCAACAAATTCATTTATGGGAGTTTTAAATTACAGCAAATTTTCAAAATTTCCACCTTCGTTCTACATGCATAGATCCATTCTTTTTTGCAAGGAATTTACGACTTTTTGTAGCATATTTGATTGATTATGAAATAAATATACAGGGTGATTCATAAGTCACTTAGCTATTTATTTTTGAAATTCTAAAGTTAAAAAATACGGTAATACAAAACAGAAAGTTTATTCAACAAATTCATTTATGGGAGTTTAAAATTACAGTAAATTCTCAAAATTTCCACCTTTGTTCTGCATGCATAGCTCCATTCTTTTTGCAAGCAATTTACGACTCTTTGTAGCATATTTGATTGATTATGAAATAAAAATACATATAGAAACAAATATATAAACGAACAAATCTAAAATAACAAATAGCAGTAATTAGAGAGTAAGATAACAATCATCAAATGTTTATAGTATGTTTGTGCTTCATATGGTAATCTTTTTAAATAGCTAAGTGAAGTGACTTATGAATCACTCTGTATAATAAAATTATCATTCAGCAAATAGATGTTACATTTTAATCACAAAATACAAACAGAAAATTTGCCTGCGAAGCTAATATTCACTTAAGTATTGATTAATAGATATAATCTTGTCACATGCAGCCCTCGTGAGAAGGCAGATAAATAATAAATTATATTAATGGCAGAAACAAATATGAACACATTTTTTTTTCAAAAATATTTACTGAACTTTTAGCGTAAGTGGAATACATGTAATTAGTAAAAAATCAAGTTGAATTAAAATTGTGAAATTTATTTGTGAAATTAATAACATCAAGTAATTATTTGATTTTTCGTAAAAGTTAGATTTTTTTGGTTTATCTCTCAAGGAATAATGTGATGCGTTTTCAGTTTTTACCATTAACAAAATAATTTACGAAATACAACAGGTTTAAAGGACTTACAATAAATAACTTTTATATGCGTTTTTCATTCAACTTTTCTTTTTTTGATAAAACAGCAATATTACGTTGAATTATTTTTATTTTACAAGATCTTCATTATATCTTTTGTTATGAGATTAAAATAAGCTAAATTCTTTTGTCATTACTGATACAATTTCATTTGAAAAACGTTTTTGACGTTTTTGACAAAACATAACCTAAAAAAATTGGAAACAATTTAACGAGACAAATAATGACCATATTTCAAATATTAATATCTCCATTTTCTTTTCATCAAAAGTTCTTTACAATTATTTTTAACCAATAATCAATACTTACACCATTTTTTTGTCTTTTTTTTTAGAGAGCATACATTTGGAAATATGTCGTCTTATGAAGTAGTAATGGTAGCATCAGCATCAGTGATAGTAATTGTTTGTTTGGGGAAGAAGAAGGGGGGAGGGTTCAGAGTGGCCGTGTTGTTTGTAACGCCAGTATTTGAAATATTGGTTTCGCCTGGACGTGAACATCGATAGCAAATAACGCAACTGCCCGTGAGATAAAAAAAAAAGAAAAAAAGAAAAATTGAAAACAATTTTTCTTTTCTTTTTTTTTTTATCTCAGAAAAGAAATGATGATGGCTGAACAGACGCAATGCTCGACCAACAATTCACACATGACAGCGTCACTGATCAAGTTTATAAGCATCGGTCGAATTTCAAATGCCATCGAGTGTAACACCATCTTTATGGGAAGAATGCAACAAAACCCAGTAAAAGATTCTAAACCATTTTCTCTTCTCTCTATCTTTCTTAAACGCGACAGATGAGCTACACGAGTGAAGTAAAGGCCGACTAATGATATTGTTTCGGTGAAGAAGTGAAGTAATGCATAATGATGTGTATATCGATCGACGAAAGAATCAGAACGCAGAATATCGAACGATGAGATTTTTAAACTTTAAAAGACGGAAACGATTCGTCTTTGTAAAGCGAGAAGGCGACAAAGGATGGGTGTAGAGAATGCGTGTTTAAATAGGAGACCAATAGCAGATTCATATCGTAAACGATTGCGAGTGGACTTGGCGTATGCAGTCGGGTGGGGGTAACTTCGAATGTGTGTCAAGTGCTCACGAGTTGCCGACCAAGTTATAGGAGGTTTTCTTGCTAGACAGCAGGTAGGAAAGTAGCGGATCATTCCTTGTTGTTTGGCCCGCCCTGAAATGGGGAGTGCTGGCAGAAGGTTTGCTATTTGGGCAATGCACCATCGCCATTGAGCCTGATGATGAAGCAAATATGGCTTTGGATATGCGGGGGGACTGGCGAATAAAGGTTCCTGCCATTTTCTCATTTTCTGTGGCGTTTCTGTGAGTCAAATGTTTCATTTGTAAGAAATCTAAACTTTTTGAATGGATTAAGAAATAAGAAGAACTTTTGAGGATTAAAATATATTTTATGAAACTTCCGGAAAATAGTTATTTTATTTAATAGTTATATTTAATAGTTATTTTGTTTTTATAAAACTTCCGAAAAATAGTTATTTTATTTAATAAGTACTTTTTTTTAATAGTTATTTTATGAAACTTCCGTGGAACAGTTATTTTATTTAATAGTTATATTAAATAGTTATTTTGTTTTATGATACTTCCGTAAAACAGTTTATTTAATAGTTATTTTGTTTTATGTTACTTCCGTAAAATAGTTATTTTATTTAATAGTTATATTTAATAAGTACTTTTTTTTAATAGTTATTTCATGAAACTTCCGTAGAACAGTTATTTTATTTAATAGTTATATTAAATAGTTATTTTGTTTTTATGATACTTCCGTAAAACAGTTATATTTAATAGTTATTTTGTTTTATGATATTTTCGTAAAATAGTTATTTTATTCAATAGTTATATTTAATAGTTATTTTGTTTTTATGATACTTTCGTAAAACAGTTATATTTAATAGTTATTTTGTTTTATGATATTTTCGTAAAATAGTTATTTTATTCAATAGTTATATTAAATAGTTATTTTGTTTTTATGATACTTTCGTAAAATAGTTATTTTATTTAATAGTTATATTTAATAGTTATTTTGTTTTTATGATACTTCCGTAAAGCAGTTATATTTAATAGTTATTTTGTTTTATGTTACTTCCATAAAATAGTTATTTTCTGAAATGGATGATTCAAAAGTCCTTTTTTAGATAGTTACCATGTCATCGTACTATATACTATATTGTTTTTTTTTAAATTAATTATTATCATTATTATTATTATTGGGCGTTTTCGAAGTAAATACTGGAAAATATCCTTGAATTCTGTTTATATATATAATCTTTATAACGTTCACATTGAGAATGGAAAAAATATGTTTTAAAAACAAATGCGATTGTATTTATTTAAACGCTATTTTACACATTGCTATATACAGGGTGGGCAAAAATAAGGGTCCTATTTTTAAAAATTCATAACTTTTTTATTTATTGATTTTTTATTTTTTTTTTTTTTAGAATAAGTAAAGGACCCCTTCCGAAGCAAGCATGAGCCGTATTAGTTCTAAGGAACGCACCCTCATTTAGAAAACATTATTTTTGCTTAAAAAACTCAAAACAGTGTAAAAAACAATACTTTAATTTTTGTAAGATTTAAGAAGTGTTTTTCGGCTAAAATTTGTTTTGTTTATTTCAAAAAATCTCGGAAGGGTCAGTCTACACACACATAAAGTTTGGTGAGTTTAACTTTTATTTTGTGGAAGTTATTCAAATTCAAGTTATTCAAATTTAAAGATAGGACCCTTATTTTGGCCCACCCTATATATATATATATATATATATATATATATATATATATATATATATTATGACACAGCTGGTACAATTCTCGAAGTTGCAATACACCCACAGATCCAGCATACATCAGGGTTTCATATCCATGGATCTGTGGGGTTACTCGTCATGTTAAGAATTATATATTTGTAGGTCCACTACGTCGTGCAAAATCGTTTATTCAATCTGAAAAAAAATGTACGAACATAGTAACGATTTGCATGATCGGAGTGAGCCAAAATGACCACTACTACTACTACTACTACTACTACTACTACTATTACTACTACTACTACTACTAATAATAATAATAATAATAAATCTTTAAAAATATCGAGCATACTACTTTCACTGCACAAAATATCCTTCAAAGTTACGAATTATTAATATAAAGGTGGCTGTAAACTCATGGCCCCCCACTGCATGTCGGAGGTACGAAGATGGCGGCATGTTACCGAACGTTCGTGGGTACCAATTATGGTATCCACGTAGCGTGTTTACTTATTATAGAAGGGCCATGAAAAACTAAAGGTTTCAATCCTTATACCTTTTAGATAAACGTTACTATTGGCGTCACGAATTATTTTGAATGAAGTACAGTTGAGAAATTACACACAGAACAATATTTTTGTTTTCTTACTCATTTGTGACCTATTTGCGTTAAAAGATAATCTAAGATATGAGTAGAAGTGTGCCCATGTCAATCGACCACGTGAGTACCAATATGGCGAAGGTTTAAACTTAACATGTGTATAGTAAATAAAAATGGAAATGACATGAAAGGAAAGATTATATTAGAGGAGAAATGTTTGGGGTCACCAGCGAGCAAGTGCCCGCTGCACATGTATGGCGTTTTGTGAATCAATGACGGAAATGAAAAGAAAACATTACTTTAGACAGTGAATTAACAAGTGAAAGAAAACATTATTATAGCAACAAAACATTTTATAACAAACAATTTATTTTAGGTAAGACATTTGTAAAGCTATCCGTTTACATAGATTATAAGAGTTCGTTTTTCATGAGTAAACTGTTCTTTCTAAAGTTTTGTATGTGAGTCATAGAGCGTATGTGTGTGTATATGTGGCAATGCGATAATGTGTGTGTGTGTGTGTGTGTGTGTGTGTGTGAATACGGGTTCTTTGTGCGTGCGAGGAAGGAAACACGTGTACATACTTTTGAAGAGTGCGTTCTTTTTGTCTCCCTCGCACTTCTCGTGTGTGTTATTCGTAGTCTGTCTGGATGAATAAAAAAGACAGATACAAGCCCTCCTCGTTATCTTACAGGGGTTGCGAAGACGCGTTGCTTATCGACGTTTATTCAATCTTTAAACAAATGTACGAACATAGTAACGATTTGCATGATCTAGTGTTCCTAAATGGTCACCAGGCTCAACGTTGCTTAACTTCGGTAACAGGAACCGGTGTATAAACGTGATCATGCCCCTGTTTTTGTTTCACTGTTAGTTACTTGAATCCCCCTTCTTTTTATTTATGAATTTTCCAACGAAGGCTAAGTCTGCGATATCTTGGATTTAGTTAGTTTCATTGGGAATTTAAACTGCATTTTCCTTTTTCTTTTGTTTAAAATGACTCAAAGCTTTTTTAGACTATATATATATATATATATATATATATATATATATATATATATGTATATATATATATATATGTATATATATATATATATATATATATATATATGTATATATATATGTATATATATATATATGTATATATATATGTATATATATATATGTATATATATATGTATATATATATATATATATATATGTATATATATATATATATATATATATATATATATATATATATGTATATATATATATATATATATATGTATATATATATATATATATATATATATATGTATATATATATATATATATATATATGTATATATATATATATATATATATATATGTATATATATATATATATATATGTATATATATATATATATATATATATATATATGTATATATATATATATATATATGTATATATATATATATATATATATATATATATGTATATATATATATATATATGTATATATATATATATATATATATATATATGTATATATATATATATATATATGTATATATATATATATATATATATATGTATATATATATATATATATATATATATATATATATATATATATATATATATATATATATATATATATATATATGTATATATATATATATATAAATATATATATATATATATATATATATATATATATATATATATATGAGTGTCCCACAAGGGGATAGCCGTGCGTGTAATTGTGAAGCAAGGGTTGCGCAATCCCAACAACAATTCTCCTGATTCCAATGGCAATCAGTTCAAGACGACTAATTGGCCTGATTACCCTGCTAATGTGTTTCTGCGATAACTCCTTTGTTTCTAGTTAGTAACAAAAAAAGTGTATCTAAACAACGCAGAGAAAGAAAAGGAATAGAAATTAACGCCATTTGCCTTCTAGCGTCCGTTCGGATCGCATTTGTGCTTCGCCACAAACTCACTTCTCTAATACACTTGGTAAAAGGTAGGAATCTATCCACCCCAATGTATGGATGAACTACTAGGGTAGACTATACCCTAAAACCTTTGTAGGTCAACTAGTCTACAAGATTGAAAATCCTGCATGAACACACGTACTTTTTTCGCTTATCTCGGCATTGTTTATTATTGTGTTACATTTTCGTTGCCATTTGACATCAGAAACAATGCCGGCTAGAAGTGCGATTGAAGATTCCGAAACTCTTGCTTTAATGTGAAATGGCGCAGCGACATTTTCTGGGATATCCATTGTTTCTAGAAACAGAAGACCAATATTTATCATCTTTGTGTTTTTTTTTTGTTTTTTTTTTAACGATTAGTGTTAGATTAAAATCAAAAGTGTGAATTTAAAACAATGACGACAATTTATAAAAACTAAACGGGAACTCCCGTTTCTGAATGACGAATCCTATTGTTTGCAGATTTTAAAGGCAAAATGAGTTTTTTTCTTGGATTTTGCGTCGCGCATTGACCGCCCAGTTTCGTTCTCATAGTTAAAAATACGTTTTATCGTAATTAAGTTGATGTACCAAAATATTTTTTTTAAAGAGAATTAAATAAAGGAATATATATAAAAAAAGAAAAATAATCGATTGAATAATAAAATCTAGGATTTTTTAAAACTTTAGTCCAGTATTAAAGACGAAATACTTCCCGTTTTTTTTTTTTTTTAATTTTCTTAATTTTCTTATTTTTTGGAATGCGATTTTAAAAACTTTAAGTTATCTATATTTCTTCTTTATTATTTTTAGAGAGGTTTTAAAATTAATAATTATTAATTAAATTTATATAAATCAGTGTAACGGAAAGGTATATTTGTTTAATTACAGAATTAATATGATATTACAAAAATTTAGCTAAAAATATAAACAGTTAATTTGATGATCCTACATGGAAAAATAAAATTGTTAGCATTTTTTACGGAATCCACGCGCGGATATAATCCGCTAGTTTTGTTTGTCTTTTCTGGAGACCGTTGTTGATAGTATGCGTTTTCTTTATGCTTTTGGTCCACCATACTTGATTTAAGAAAGTAAGCATGGTTTATCGTTAAAATGGCATGACAAGTTAAAAATACTAAAACAAGATAAGATGTACTTTGTATGACATCAATCTGCTTTTTTACACATGAATTTGGGAATTGTTCCTTAATAAAAGTTTAAAAGTAAAACGAAAAATATATTTTAGCATTTTTAATTTAAGTTTTATAAACAAACTAGCAGGTGTACCCGTCCCCCTCGTTTTCCCCTCCCTCTCTGTGTTGGATAATGCCTCTATGAGAATGGACGTATCTGTTGGAAATCGTTGGTTTGACTTGCGCGAATTAACGCGGGGTGGACCCGGCAGTCGAGTGCAGAATAGGGCCTGTTCTCACAGTCAAAAAAACACAGAAGTGTCAAGTTCACCGCGTGACGAGACCCCAGATCAAGGATCAGTGCAACTGCGAGAGGCTCTGTGACGTCACAGGTCTTTGCGTGGGAAATAGAGGGATCCGTGACGTCACTCGTTCTTTGTGAGAAGTGAGTTTTAGCCAGTCTGGGTTTTGGAGGCGAACCGATGAGACGTGATTGTTACCATGTAAATTACAACAGATAAGGGAAATATTTCCCTTAGAAAATACAGGCGAAAGATATCCTTTCCCCCCTTCCATGAATGGTTATGGAAATAATTGTTAAGTAACTACGATAAAGTAGTGATTTGCTCTCTCTCTCTCGACGTAGTGAATATCTCCCAGCTGATTAAATAACTAACGATTGTAATAAAAAGAATTGCAAGTAAAAAGATTGTTGTTTGGTGAGTCGGTCAGGAAGCTTTTGTTGCAGACAACGGACGGCGTGGTTCACGGCAGGAAGGAAAGAAGAAAGAATTCATCCACTCTACGCGACGAGGGAGAAATCTAAAGATATGGAAACAATATATGAACTATGTGATTTATGATGTTTTAAAAATGACGAGTATTAAATGTGAACTGCCACGGCCCTAATAGGGACAGTATAACAAACGAGAAAAGCCGCAGCCCCAAGTAGAGGGCTATGCAGCATTTGCAGTCTACCCCGCCCCCTCTCCGTCATGAAGAAATCAATGTTTTTTTAACCAATTTTTCGATATTTCTCGTCTGAAAGATGGGCGATTCAAAGATATCAACTTTACGGTTCCTGTCGAGTACCTTGGGAGCCTTTTGCAGACATACAAACAGACAGACAACTGCCTTTTATATAATAGAAAATTGTCCGCTATTTTTCGCCCTTGTTGTTTTGTTGTTGTTTTCCCAGAGACGTTTTCTGTGGGCATGATAGAACCTGGTAGTGCCCATATCCTCTCCAGGACACATACAGCATCTGGTGTTCCTAAATGATCACCAGGCTACACGTTGCTTAACTTCGGTAACAGGAACCGGTGTATAAACGTGATCATGCCCCTGTTTTTGTTTCACTGTTAGTTACTTGAATCCCCTTTTTTATTTATGAATTTTTCAACGAATGCTAAGTCTGCGATATCTTGAATTTAGTTAGTTTCATTGGGAATTTAAACTGCATTTTATTTTTTATTTTTTTCTTCTTTTGTTTCAAATGACTCAAAGCTTCTTTAGACTATATATATATATATATATATATATATATATATATATGAGTGTCCCACAAGGGGCTGGCCGTGCGTGTAATTGTGAAGCAAGGGTTGCGCAATTCCAACAACACTTCTCCTGATTCCAATGGCAATCAGTTCAAGACGACTGAAAACAATGCCGAGATAAGGAGAGAGCACATACAGCACCTGGTATTCCCAAATGGTCACCCATTTAGTATTGGCCAGGCTCGACGTCGCTTTACTTCGGTGATCTAACGGGAACTGGTATGTCAGCGTGATACGAAAAAGAAGGAAGAACGCAAAAAGGAAGAATCCAAATTCGAAAGTGGAATTTAAACATTAAAAATCATTTTACAAAAACGTTCATAAATTTTAATTGAGGGGTTAAAAAAATGATCTATTTTTAGCAATGATCTCATTTTTCAAGGTGTCAAATTGTAAGTTAAAGTGGAGAAGGAGAACAGTTGCAAGTCCGGATGTTATAGTTCGTACGAAGGGGGGTAAGGGGTAGGTGGGCATAACATGAAGAACGAAAGGGGGAGGGGTAGCTTCATTGTAATATCAAGGTCTGCCTGCAAAAGTTGGTTTAACGAATTTCGAGGATTTGTGTTTTTCTCTTTTTTTTATTAAGTCTGTATAGAATAAAATTAGTCAACATTAAAATTAAATTTGATAATGATTAAAAGTAAATGATAACAAATATTAATAATAATAATAACAATACTACCACCACCACGACCGATAATAATAATAATAATAATAATAATAATAATAATAATAATAATAATAATAATAAAAACTACACGGACACTTCAGAAGACTGACAAGAGAAGAAACTAACGAAAATAGCTGGACATGGCTAAGAAAAGGGCACTTGAACAGAGAAACGGAATCTTTACTGATGGCTGCACAGAACAATGCAATTAGGACAAACTACATTAAAGCTAAAATAGATAAAACTCAGGAAAACAGTAAATGCAGACTCTGGACAAAGAGACGAAACAATAAATCATTATAAGAGAATGTAGCAAACTAGCCCAAAACGAGTATAAGAACAGACATGACTGTGTGGGGAAAGCAGTACATTGGGAACTGTGCAAACAACTAAATTTCGAATATGCAGACAAATGGTACAAACATAAGCCAGAAACAGTACTGGAAAACGAAAAACACAAAAGCATCTGGGATATGGATATACAAACAGACAAACCCATACAAGCAAGGAGACCGGATGTTATAATAATCAACAAAAAGGAAAAATCTTGCAAAATCGTAGACTTCACCGTTCCAGCAGTCCACAGAGTGAAAAGCAAAGAAACAGAAAAACGAAGCAAATACATGGAACTAGCCAGAGAACTGAAAGGAATATGAAGCATGAAGAAAGTCAGTATAATACCAATAATCGTAGGAGCACTAGAACCAATCCCCAAAAACCTGGAAAAACGACTGGGAAAAATTGGGATCAAAGGAATCATTGGAACTATACAAAGGACAGCAATGATCAAAACAGCTACAATCTTAAGAAAAATTATTGAATGCGGAAACTAACCCGCATAAGCTACGAAGGATCATACGGAATCTAACACAGGAAGAAAACAAAACTAACGAAAGAACACACCACAAACAAAGAAACAGAAAATGTAAGAAACATCACTTAATAAGCTCTCTCTTCCCCCCAATAAATTACAGCGGCCTCAACTGACACAACACAAAAATGGACCAATGAACAGAAATAGCAAGAAACACCATAAGCTCACCCCACCCCCACAAAAAATAAAAATAAATAAAAAATAATCAGCTCCCCTCAAAAAATAAATAAATAAAAAATAATCAGCCCCCTCCGCCCAAAAAAAAAAAATAAATAAAAATAATCAGCTCCCCCCCACCCAAAAAAAAATATTTAAAATAAAATAAACAACTTAAAAAATATATAAACAAAATGGTATCAGCCTAGGTTGACACAACACAAAATATTTGCATAGGGTCAAGGAGGATGAGAAGACCGAGGAGGGACAGCACAAACCAGACCTCCACTGGAAGTGCAGAGACTGCTGGGACCTCGGGGAGGCTTATTGCCACCCAACCCCCAGAGAAGACCAATGGTCCTTACCAGCGAGAAATCAATGGTAAACGGCTGTTGTGATACTGCAAATTTATTTGCGGTGGCTATCGAAAAGAGGTGGAGAATACTGGAAATCTGGGGAGACTTGTTGTCACTCAGACTCCAGGGAATACTACCGGTTGTCGGTGAGCAATCACTGATGACCTGTGTGAGAACTCTTAGTGAGTAAATAATAATAATAAAAGGAAATATTGGTGATAATAATGCTCATAAGATATTGGTAATAATAATGATAATTACTAGAAGTTGTTTGTATAATTAAATCAATAATAATACCAATAATGCCAGTGATAACAGTAGCATTAAAAAATAATAATAATGAAATTAATAATTATAATAATAGTAAAAATAATCATAATAATAATAATAATAAAACGATAATAATAATAATAGTGACGATAGTAATAATTATTAATTATAAATCGTAGCAGCAGTAATAAGAACAAAGGTAGTGATGACAATAATAATAATAATAATAATAATAATAATAATAATAATAATAATAATAATAATAATAATAATAATAATAAAATGGCGTAACAGATCAAGAAACACCACTTGGTGAAAACCCACAGGCAGAAGATTGGCAAAACATACACACTGAAACTGAGTAGGTTGAAGACTATGAAATCACAGAACTCACGGAGGAAGAAGCAAGAGAAGTGGAAAACATCAAACGGCTCATGACCGAGAACAAAACAAAACAAAACTCCCATCCCTAAGGAACGAAGATTGGAAGAAATTAAAATTAGAAACATTGAAAGTAAACAGAATCCTAGTGTACATCTTAACAGATACAATCACAGACCTAAACAACTTGATATATGCGAGAGAGGGGGGGGGGGAATCAATAAGTATGAAACTAAAAAGAACAAAAAGACTTGCCAAAAGAATGGACCGACAAAGCCTGGATGGGCAATCAGACTGGAAACCCAGATCACCTAACTTCGAAAAGTAGCTAAAACCGTAAACAGGATAGAAGAGAACAGGAACTATGGAAGAGCGGAAATCTGATTAGCAAGGAAAGACTAAAAACAAACATGAAGAACTAAAACAAAAGATAGAAGCAATAGAAGGAAGACTGAGACGATAGAGAGATAAATCGGTACAGCACAAACAGAACAAGACCTTTGAAAACAATGAAAGCCAGTTTTAGAAAAACGTAAATGGAGAAAGAACAAAAGCAGAACAACTGGACCCGACAAAGACCAAACACTTCTGGAGCAATATATGGGAAAAGCCTAAAAAACACAACAAAGATGCCAAATGGTTGAAAAACGTGAAAGATGAACTACAGTCAATTGAAGAAAGAACAGAAACAGAAATCAATGAAGAAACGATTAAGACAACTCTAAGGAAAATGGCAAACTGGAAAGCACCAGGCCATGATGGAATACATGCATCCTGGTTTTAAAAATTCACGACCCTACATGAAAGGCTAGCACAGAAACTGAGAGGATGTATCCACAAAACAGATATACAAGAGTGGATGAGTAAAGGACGGACAACGCTAATACAAAAAGACACCAAAAAGGGAACGATCGATCCCAAGCAACTACAGACCAATAACCTCTTTACCAACAATAGGAAAATCCTAACGGCACAACAGAAAGAACAAATCTACCACTTCTTGAAAAATCGTGAACTGCTCCCCAAGGGACAAAAATTATGCCGGAAAGGGAAAAGAGAGATGCATGTTCTGTTATACATAAGTCAAAAGCAGAAAAAAAGAACATAGCCATGGCATGGATTGAGCAAAAGAAAGCCTACGACAGAATCCTTCAAGCATGGATAATTGAATGCTTAAAAATGTAAAAGATACGCGACAGGATTATTAATCTTATTAAGAAAGCAATGGGAACATGGAGATCAGAACTAAAAGTTGGAGGATAACACTTGACTGAGATAAAAATACAGAGAGGCATTTTCCAAGGAGATTCCTTATCACCATAACTGTTTATCATATCCATAATGCCACTTAACTACATACTCTGGAAATGTGATGCCAGATACAAGTTTACATACAGAAGAAAGAATAAACCACCTCATGTACATGGACGAAGTGAAGCTATTTGCAAAAAACAAAAAGGAACTTGAACAGCTGATAAATACGCCCATAATCTTCAGCCAGGACATTCAAATGGAATTGGAATGGAAAAGTGTGCACTGCTAGAGATTAAAAGGGGAGAACTGGAGACAATAGAGGGCATAAAACTGCCCAACCAAGAGATGAGGGTGCTAGGCGAACAGAAGAGCTATGGATATTTGGGAGTTCTACAGAAATGAAAGAATATTTGAGAAGAACAAGGAAACTTGTAGAAACGAAATTATACAGCAGAAATTTAGTAAAAGGAATAAACATCTGGGCAGTATCACCAATAAGATACTCTGGACCATTCATAGGCTGGACTTAAGAAGAACTCAGGCATTTTGACCAGAAGACTAGAAAATTAATGACCATACACAACGCACTACACCCAAAAGATGATACGGACAGACTCTACATGAAAAGTAACGAAGGGGGAAAAGGACTGGCAAGTATAGAAGACTGTGTGGAAGACACAAAGAAAGAGCTGGAGAAATACATAACACAGAAAGGCTGACCACTGTAGCAAGAGACACAGTCATAATGCACAACTCGGGAAGAACCAAAATCGGAAACAAAAAGACAACAAAAAGAAAGTGGGAAGAAACCCAGCTACATGGACGTTTCATAAGAATCACAAGAGAAGAGACCAACCAACATACATGGGCATGGCTCAGAAAAAGACACTTGAACAGAGATATGGAATCTCTACTGACAGCTACACAAAACAATGCGAGTAGGACTAACTACATTAAAGCTAATCTAGATCAAATCCAGGAAAAAAAGTAAATGCAGACTGTGTGGACAAAGAGACGAAACAGTAAATCACATAAGTGAATGCAGCAAACTAGCCCCAAAAGAATACAAGAACAGACACGGATGTGTGGGGAAAGCAGTACACTGGGAACTATGCAAACGACTGCATTTCGAACACGCAGACAAATGATACAAACATAAACCAGAGACAGTAATGTAAAACGAAAGTCACAAAATCCTCTGGAACATGGAGGTGCAAACATATTAACTCATATAAGCAAGGAGACCAGATATCATAATAGTCAACAAGAAGGAAAAATCCAGCCAAATCGTAGATTTTGCCGTTCCAGCAGTTCACAGAGTGAAGATCAAGGAGACAGAAAAACGAAGCAAATACATGGAACTCGCCAGAGAATTCAAATGCATATGGAGCATGGGAAAGTCAATATAATACCAGTAATCGTAGGCGCACTAGGAACAGTTCCCGAAAAACTGGGAGAAATTGGAATGGAAGGAATCACTGAGACAATACAATGTACGGCAATGATCAAAACAGCTGCAATCTTAAGGAAAATCCTCGAATGTAGAAACCAACCTGCATAAGCTACGAAAGGTAACCAGTCACATGGAAGATACAATAGGATGAAAACAAAACCACTGAAAGAACACCACCGCACGAACCAGGGAACAGAAACTGCCAGAAATTTCATAAACTGCCCCCCCCCTTAAAAAAACACCAGCATCAGATGATACCACACAAAATAGTCGTGAAGGGTCAAGAAGGATGGGAAGACCGAGGAGGAAGAGCCCTAACCAAACCTTCGCTGGAAGACTGCGGAGAGTAGTGGGACCTGGGAAAGCCTTATTGCCACGCAAATCCCAGACGATACCAATGGTCGTTACCAGCAGGAAATCAATGGTAAGCAGCTGTTGCGATACCGCAAATTAATTTGCAATGGTTATCGAAAAGATGTGGAGAGTATTGGAAATCTGGCGAGGCTTGTTGTCACTCAGACTCAAGGGAACACCACCGGCTATTATTAGTGAGCAATCACTGATGATGACTTGTGTGATAACTCCTAGTGAGTACAAATAATGATGATAATAATATAGTAATAATAATAATAGTAATCATAATAATACCAACAACAATGGTGATGGCAATAACAGTTATATTAGTAGTGGTAATACTAAAAAGGGATGGTGATAATAATGGCTGTAATTCTAATGGTAGTAGTAGTACCACTACTACTAATAATAGGACCGCTAGTAAAATAATTATGATAATCACTACTACAAAAATAATGATAATTGAGATGGCGATGACAAAAATGGTTATGGCAATGGTGAAAAAGATTAATAATAATAATAATCACTTTATAAGCTCCAATAAATTACACCGGCCTCAACTGACACGACACAAAAATGAACCAATGAACAGGGTTGTCGGTCCTCTGCAGTTCTAAAAGGTGCACCCTCCCAGGCTTTACCTCCCCTCTTTGGGGAAAAGTGGGTTCATTGCTTACTGTCTAGGGTGGCCCTGCCGGGGAGTGCCGATGGGGCTGCCCAGGCAATTTTTAAACAACCAGAGTGCTCAAATTCTCGAGCGCTAGTTTTTTCCCACTTTCCCGACCTAGTGTCACATCTTACCTTGTGGGAAGAAGATAAATAGAAGCAAGAAGCACCATCAGACCCCCCCCCCCCCAAAAAAAAAAATAAAAAATAAAAAATTAAAGATTTAAAAGATTATATTAAAAAAAAATGGTACCAGCCTAGGCTGACACAACACAAAATATTTGCATAGGGTCAAGGAGGATAAGAAGACCGAGGAGGGACAGCACAAACAAGACATTCACTGAAAGTGCAGAGACTGCTGGGACCTTGGGGATGCTTATTGCCACCCAAATTCCAGAGAAGACCAATGGTCCTTACCAGCGAGAAATCAATGGTAAACGGCTGTTGTGATACTGCAAGTTTATTTGTGGTGGCTATCGAAAATAGGTGGAGAATACTGGAAATCTGGGGAGACTTGTTGTCACTCAGACTCCAGGGAATACCACTGGTTGTCGGTGAGCAATCACTGATGACCTGTGTGAGAACTCCTAGTGAGTAAATAATAATAATAATAATAATAATAATAATAATAATAATAATAATAATAATAAAACAAAAAAGAGGAAATAATAAAAGTACTGGTGATTCAATAAACACGAGAGAAATTTAAGAAATTATAATATACATATCATATGGTTAGATTATAAGGATCACCAGTAAAACTAGTATTCTTGTACACTAGAGCATGTTATGTAAGTAAGTAAATAAATAAATAAATAAATCAATGACCTATTTAACCCTTAAGCTAAAATTTACAAACGTTTTTTTGAATTATTTTAAATTTGACCATGTGACTTTCCGGTCTTGAATTTGATTTCTTTTTTTTTTTTCGTCTTTCTTATTTCTTTTTTTTTTCGTCTTTCTTATTTCTTTTTTTTTTCGTCTTTCTTCTTTCTTTTTTTTTTGTCTTTCTTCTTTCTTTTTTTTTCTCGTCTTTCTTCTTTCTTTTTTTTTTCGTCTTTCTTATTTCTTTTTTTTTCGTCTTTCTTATTTCTTTTTTTTTTCGTCTTTCTTATTTCTTTTTTTTTTCGTCTTTCTTATTTCTTTTTTTTTTCGTCTTTCTTCTTTCTTTTTCAATATGAACACCTAGATGAAAGATCAGATTTTTCCGCCTCAGGAGATGTTAGTTTCTATTAACTAAAGATCGATAACATCGACATGCCAGCGAAGCGGCTTTTGTACATGTCTGTATAATTAAAAAAAAAATTATATATATATATATATATATATATATATGTATGTGTGCGTGTGTATATAAATGCAAACATTGTTAAACATGATAGACTTGTTCTTTATTATACATGTTATTTATCTACCTCCCACAGCGGTAAGATGTGACACAAGGTCGGACAGTGGGATTTGATAAGTCAGCACCCTAGAGGAAGAGCACTATGACCTTTAAAAATTGCCTGGGCAGCCCCGTCGGCATTCCCCGGTAGGGGCGCCTCAGGTGATTAGCAATAAACTAACCACTTCTCAAAGGGTGAGAAGGCAAAGCCTGGGATGGTGGACCTCCTAGAGCGGCGTAAATCAAGCCCCGAAGGCCAAGGCGATACTGGTTTATGGGGTGCAGTATCCATCGGAACAGATACTACACTTTCTTCTTAGCCAAAAGGCCGTCAAAGCATTTTTTTTCAATTATTTCTAATCATTTTTGTGTCAAAATAAGAAAAATTGATGAATGTTCTATATGTATCACTAGCACTTTCGATTCTTTGTCGAATCATCTTCAGATGATATATATATAGTAAAGTCATAATTTGTAAAGACACTAAAACTAATACCGCCTGAAGATGATGTGACGATTCAAATCGAAAGTACTTGCAAAAAAGAAAAAAGAATGGAACAAGAAAGCCATGGATCATATTTACATCAATTCGACCGAAACATTAGATGGACAATTCGGAAAATTGAAAAAATAAAAAAAAGTCGCATCAAACAAAACCACTCCGTGTTATTTAATAATGTTTGCATATATATATATATATATATATATATATATATATATATATATATATATATATATATATATATATATCATCTAAAAGTGATTCGACAAATTTCTCGTGGCCGTGTGGGCTTGGATGTTAGGCTCATGATTCTAGACTAAATCTACAAACTGTGTCCGAGCCCATGCGACCGCTTGCAACCGCCACTCCTGGGCTGATGAGAGTAGAACACCCAAAACGAACGCCGTCTGTAGATATAAAACACTTTAATATTTAACAAATATTTATAGTTAATGCTCTTTAAGATTTAATAGTCTTAATAGTAGAGCCCTGTTTGAAATTACAAAATTGTTGTCATTCTGCAATTAAGCAAGTTCTGCTCGAGCGTTGAACACTATCGACAACATGACGCTTGCCCATGCCTCTCCGGTAGTGTACATTCATTTCAATTACTATCTGTGGTGATTTCTTGCGGCCGTGTGAGCTTGAGCCTATGCGACCGCTTGCAATCGCCACTCCTGCACTGATGAGGGTATAAAACGCGAAACGACGTCGTCTGTAGATATCAAACACTTTAATATTTAATAAATATTTATATATATATATATATATATATATATATATATATATATATATATATATATTAGGGTAAGGTACACGATAGTTCATGAAAAATGAAGTGTCGTGATGGACAAAATGTGTGAAAAGATGACAGACGGAAAACAAGTCAAAATGCAGGAGAAAAACAAAAACAAGAGATTTTTTTGACCGGTTTCGTTCGTGGGGAACGTCTTTAGAAAATGAAGAATACAGAAAATATAAAATAAAATTATTTTCTGTATTCTTCATTTTCTGAAGACGTTCCCCACGAACGAAACCGGTCAAAAAAATCTCTTGTTTTTGTTTTTCTCCTGCATTTTGACTTGTTTTCCATCTGTCATCTTTTCACATATATATATATATATATAAAGAAAAGAGAAGTAAGAGTGATAAACATGTACGAATGTCCAGATTTATTTCAAACTTCGATTGTTCAATGCAAGGTACATTCTGTAATAAACTAATGTTTATTATTCTTTCCTTAAGCCAAGGCTTTTCAAAGATCGAAATCTTATCATCAGAGGAGATAATGATAAGATTTCGATCTTTGAAAAGCCTTGGCTTAAGGAAAGAATAATAAACATTAGTTTATTACAGAATGTACCTTGCATTGAACAATCGAAGTTTGAAATAAATCTGGACATTCGTACATGTTTATCACTCTTACTTCCCCTATCTTTATAATTGCTCTATCTCGTATATTGAGCTTTAACCATTTCACTATAGGTTCTATCTACTAAAAGTTCACTTTTAGTTTATATTTGATATATATATATATATATATATATATATATATATATATATATATATATATATATATATATGGATAATGAAAAAAAGAAAAACTAAAAATATTATTTATGTATTCATTAACGTTTCGTCTTTATTTCAAGACTTCCTTGGGATGATTGACTTGAAAAAATAGCACACAAGTACAAATATTTTAAAAAGCTTGATCCGTTTGTTTTTGTTCTTTTTAGAACGAAGCATAGCCGTTTTGATTTAATATGTATACTGCGTCTTTTTTGCTTTGTTTTTTGTTTCAAAACGAAAACAGTCTTTAGGATTCAAAATACGTGGTGCGACATATGACGGGAAAGGCATGGTTTTGTTCTCTTTTTCGAACAAAACATAGCCGTTAGAATTTGAAATGGGTAATGTCTTTGAAATGAAATGGATGGTTTTATTTGTATATTTTTTATTTTTTATATATATTTTATTATTTTATGTGCAAAGTTATGTTGGGGGTGTAGTGTAAATAGTTAGTCTGGATCTCAATTCAAATTTTGTTCGGATAGAATAAGTTTTCTGATTAAAGGAGATAAATTGTAAAAGCCATTACATTGTTTAATTGTGTTAGAGTTTATAATGAGTGTTGATTCAAAAAGTTTTCGCCGAGATTTATTTTAAATGAATTTAACGAGTCTAAAGTTAAAAGAATGATCGTGTTGTAATGTATGGGTGAAAAGTGCGTTCAGAGAATTATTTTTATATGTCTTTTATGTTCACGTTGAGTTTCCCCTACGTATATCTGATGACAATTATTGCATGGGATAGTGTATACATCTGCATTAGATGTGGTGTTTAAAAACAAATATTTTGTTGTTTTTAATGTTTGTTTTATAGTTTGTGATGTAGTTTGTATTGTTGGAATTACTAGTTTATTTAGGGTATTGCAAATTATTTTATTGGCATGGGTATGTAAGAGAAGATGTCTCTTTATGAAAGAAGTGTCCGGTGTACGAGATTTTTGCTTCTTGCGTTTTGAAAATATTTGTAGGGATTTTTCTTTGTATTTAATATGAACTATGTGGGGTATTGCAATGCTTTCAGTGAATTTGTGATGTATTTGAATTCTTAGTCTAAATATTGTGGACTACAAATTCTGAAAGAATCTGAGAACAAACCGATTATCATGCCTGTTTGTATTTTGTTGTTATGGTGTGAATAAAAAGTATATAGTCATTTTTGTGTGATGCACTTTCAAGGATAGATTATTGTTGGATTTTATTATAAGTGTGTTGAGAAATGGTATCGAGTTATTTTTAGGTAATCTTTATGGAGGGTTCGGCTGTGTTTAATTTGTTTTTGAGATTTTCAATTTGTGTGTCTTCGAGTAGAAAAATAAGAATGTCGTCAATATATCTAAAGTATTCAGTATTCAGGTAATCTAAATTTGAATGGGCCAGATTCTAGGAATTCTAAGTATAGACAGGCGAGTACTCCACTCAGAGGGTTGCCCATAGGGAGTCTGAACTTTTGGTTGTAGAAATTATTCTCAAATTGAAAATACGTCATGTCAGTGATAAGTCTAATTATCTCTATTAGAGTGTTGGAGGGGAGGGGGGAACGATAAGTTGATGTTGATCCTTTTTAGGTGCATATGGAGTAAATTTAAACATGTTTTAATGGGGAGATTAGTATATAAAGACATTACGTCTAAGCTGTGTATAGTTTTGTACATTAATGTTTTTATTTTATTTTGTTTAATAAGTATCCTGGGTTTTCTTTAATTTGGGAAATGCTGATGATGCTTATTAGTGGGATTAGAATATTGGCTATGGCTCGTGCGATCATATATATATATATATATATTTATATATATATAATGCGATACCTCCAATCTGTTGGTTGAATCCATTCAAAGCATTTTTACCAGTGATTTATTTATTTATTTTCCCCCGTCTGTCGTATATAATTGCATACTCCCCCTCTCCCTCAACACCAAAAGCCCAGGGTCATTGCGACATTAGCAAAGCAGTCACCGAATAAGGGTCAGTTGAAAACTGTGGAATGTAAGGCTTTTATAATGACATCCCAACTCCATTTTCCTGCCGGTTTTAAACTAAAAATTCAGCTTCTTTGCTAAATCTCAAATACAATGGCGATGGAAGACGGAAATGAAACATCTTGACTTCTGCCATCCAATTGCGAGCGATGAGGAAAAGGATTGGTTTACGGTTTTTTCAAGCTCATCTCTAACATTATTGGGGACGCATACCGAAGGGAAGGGAGAAGGAAAAGGGGAGCTGGGGGAGGCGGAGTGATACACACTGCCGTCATCTATAGTAGACTAACAAAGAAGAACATACTACGAAAAATACGTGGGTGAAACTTTGAAACAGGGACAGGAAACCGGTGAGAAATAGCTTAAAGAAGGCTACAATCGCTAGATGTGTCACTCAACGATGCCGAGACGGAGGGGTCGGATGGGGAGGGGGTGGGCATGAGACGAGGAGAAGAAAGACGTCGGGATGGGTTCAGTAAGTTAATCAAAAGGACAAGCTTATCCTAACCTATTTTACAATTACCTCCCGACACACGACAACAAAGAGACTCTTCTTAATGAAAAACATTGATGAAGAAGAGTCCAATGGCCATAATTGATGCAGATTAAATGAGTTCAGGATGAAACTTTCCAAAATACGAAAGTAAATCTTTTTTTTTCTTTTATTGTACACTATTTATTTATCTACCTCCCACAGCGGTAAGATGTGACACAAGGTCGGAAAGTGGGATTTGATAAGTCAGCACCCTAGAGGAAGAGCACTTTGACCGTTAAAAATTGCCTGGGCAGCTCCGTCGGCATTCCCCGGTAGGGGCTCCTCAGGCGATTAGCAATAAACAAACCCCTTCTCAAAGGGTGAGAAGGCAAAGCCTGGGAGAGTGGACCTCCTAGAACTGCACAGGACAAACCCATAGACCGGCGTAAATCAAGCCTCGAAGGCCAAGACAATACCGGTCTATGGAGTGTAACATCGATCGGAACAGATACTACACTTTGATCTTGGCCAAATATTATTGTATACTAGTTTAAATCCATCCGTCAAAAACAACAAGAAAAAAGTATGCATCGCCAGTGTTAGCCGCACTAATATTCATATAAACGCATAGAATTACGCCAGTAATTTAATGTGTTATATAAAAATTATTATTTGTACTCACTAGGAGTTCTCACACAGGTCATCAGTGATTGGTATTACCTGGAGTCTGAGTGACAACTAGTCTCCCGAGATTTCTAGTATTCTCCACCTCTTTTCGATAGCCACCGCAAATAACCTTGCAGTATCGCAACAGCCGTTTACCATTGATTTCTCGCTGGTAAGGACCATTGGTCTTCTCTGGGATTTGGGTGGCAATAAGCCTCCCCAACGTCCCAGCATTCTCTGCACTTCCAGTGAAGATCTGGTTTGTGATGTTCCTCCTCGGTCTTCTCATCCTCCTTGACCCTATGCAAATATTGTGTGTGGTGTCAACCTAGGCTGGTACCATTTTTAACTTTTTTATTTATTTATTTTTTTTTATTTAAAAAAATTAATAAATACTTTTTTTTATCTTTTATTGTTATTATTTTTTAATTTTTTTAATTTTATTATTATTATTATTTATTTTTTATTTTTTATTTTATTGTTATTATATTTTTTTTATTTTTTTTATTATTATTATTATTTTTTATTTTATTATTATTAATAATAATAATAATAATAATAATAATAATAATAATAATAATAATAATAATAATAATAATAATAATAATAATAATTCTGATGACTTACAGAAAAATACATTTTTATTTAGAGTGAAGGATTTCTTTCTGAATTCATTTCAGACGAGACGGGTGTCTGATTTTCTGTTTGCTTTTCAATGTAAGTTTTTTTCTAATGGAAGTCTTTCTAATGCTTTTTTGAAATTTTGAATAGGATAAGACTGACCTAACGCAAATCGAAAAAGAAAAAGACGTTTATAATGGCGTAAAGAAGAAAACACCAACCTTGACTTTGCTTTCTTTTAATTTTCTCCCTTTGATTATTGTGAGATGGTGAGGGGATAGACATTTAAAAAAAAAAAAAAAAGCAAGAAGGTACCCAGCCTAGCTGAGGTAAGGATATTCAAGTACACTGTCACCCTTGGCAGACATCAGCACGAGAATCCATAAAGAATACAATACATGCACACCGGTCGTCGCCACCGTGTTAAGAGGACATTTTCACAAGAAAATGCATAGCCAAAATCGGTCGCGAAATACAATCGAAACTCACATTTATCGATAAACGGTTAACATATTTTAAAGCATTAAAAATTTGACGGTCATTCGTTGAACGATTCGTCTTCAAATTAGACAATGAGATCTCTATTTTTTTTGTCTCTTTCGGAATCTACTATAGACTAAAATAGTGTACATTGTGTATGGTAGTGAGAGAGAGCTTAGAAGAGAAGGAGAGAGAGAGAAAGAAAGAAAGGAAGACAGAGAAAGAGAGAGCGAGAGAAAGGGAGAGAAAGATAGAAAGAAAGAAAAGAGAGAAAGAGAGAGAGAAAGAAAGAGAGAAAGAGACAGAGAGAAAGAGAGAGAGAAAGCGAAAGAAAAAAAGAGAGAAAGAGAAAGAAAGAGAGAAAAAGAGAAAGAAAGAGAAAGAGAGAAAAAGAGAAGGAAAGAAAGAGAAAGAAAGAGAGAGGGAGAAAGAGAGAGAAATAAAGAAAAAGAAAGAGAAAGAGAGAGAGAAAGAGAGAGAGAAAAAGAGAGAGAGAAAAAGAGAAAGAGAGAGAGAGAAAGAGAGCGAAAGAGAGAGAGAGAGAAAGAGAGCGAAAGAGAGAGAGAGAGAAAGAGAGCGAAAGAGAGATAGAGAAAAAGAGAAAGAGAGAGAGATAAAGAGAGAGAGAGAGAGAGAGAGAAAGAGAGAAAGAGAGAGAGAAACGGTTTCGAGTAGATAAAAGCCCGTGTGTGGCTGCAATCATCAAAAGGTGCTTTGTTATAAAACGGGGTCAGGAGAAAAAAAAAAGATCATAGAAGAAAAAAAAATCACCAACAGGGTGTGTTGAAACGAGTAGTAAGTATAAAGCACAATAACACGTCAGTGAATATAAGGGTTGCCCTGTTCCAAGCAAGACTTTCTTCAAAATGGTAGCGAAGTTTTTTGACAGAGTTGTACAGTGTTTCTAAGGGAATAATGCACTACACACACATACCTTTTTGTAAAAATGTCATCTACAATTAACACAGAGATAAGTAAGGGAGTAATTTCTAACCAAAACTTCGCAAGGAAGAGGAAGGGCGTTGTAATTATCGGGCAGCCCTAGTGTGCTACCTCCGCCACCCCCCCCCCCCCGGCGCCCCTGAACCACTCAACCAACTGAAGATACTGATAGCTTGGTATAAAGTAAAAGAAAACAAACAAAATAATTAGTGGAATTAAACTACATTTGATCTCCTCTTCCCCGTAGATTTCAAAGAAAAACATTAGATAGGACATGGATCGGTGAATGACGAAATTAATGACGATATTAACAGACGTTCATTTTTATCATTTATTATTTTCATACACAGACAGACTATTTCGTTGTATCACAACTTTTCATTGTGGCTAGATAAGCAAGTACTTCCAGCTGAGATCGAAACCATACTGTTAGGACAACAGTCGGATTTCATAAGCGTTACAATGTCAGCACAAGTTTAATGTAAGAATCCAGATCTCACTGACCGTAAGTGAGATCTACATCCACGTATTATGTTGTTGTTTTTTTATTCAGCAGCAGAGTGTGCTCTATTCTTTTACGGACAATTATTCTATAAAACATCGTTGAAAGAAACGGACACCTAAAAACGATTGCGCATTTTTATCAACTTCTCTCTCTCTCTCTAATATATATATATATATATATATATATATATATATATATATATATATATATGTGTGTGTGTGTGTGTGTGTATGTATATATATGTGTATATATATATATGTATATATATATGTATGTATATATATATGTATGTATATATATGTATGTATATATATGTATATATATATGTATGTATATATATGTATGTATATATATGTATATATATATGTATGTATATATATATGTATGTATATATGAATGTATGTATATATATATATGAATGTATGTATATATATATGAATGTATGTATATATATATATATATATGTATGTGTATATATATATATATATATGAATGTATGTATATATATATGTAAGTATATATATATATGTATGTATGTATATATATATGTATGTGTATGTTTCAGACGGAAACTGGCTGATAAAATTGCCAAAGCTTCTCAAAGCGCTTTCGGACCCTTCCAGGTCGATCGTCAGTGGAGTAATGTTAACCAGGCATAGACCTAGGAGTGAATATATATTCTATTTAGGCGGGAAAAATAAAGGACTGTGTTTAATTTAAATTTATATTTATAGGCATTTGAGTATATTAGTACTAATAGTATAATTAATTTTGTTAATAGTTGGTTTTTCTGTTTTAATGTATAGGGCTTTGAGTATGTGGAGTTTAAGTGTATTAGTATTTTGTGCGATGATTTTTGTGTTATCTACTAGAAGTTTACGGATATGCGAAATAGGGCAGGAATGCTTTTTATAGAGGTGCTGGGTTATGGCGGAGACGTTAGATAAATGCATAGTTAATCTTCTGGATAGCGTCGTAACAGTCGACCCAATGTATACATTTTCATGATTGTCGGAGACACATTCTCCCAAAGGGCATTTAAACTTGTATACGAGGCCGGTCCTATCAAGAACTCTAATCCGGGGTGAAGAATTATTTTTAACAACCAGATTGGTAGTTTTAGTTTTATTATAATAGATAATTAGTTTTACTTTTTTGTTTGGGTTGGTGGGAAGTACGTTTTTATCTATAATGTTTTTGAGAACCTGTTCGTCTATTTTATAGTTATGATGAAATTGGTTGCAGTAAAATAGTTTTATAATGTTTTTAAGTAGAGAATTGGGTTCATTGTTGTTTTTGTTATAATTATTATTATTATTGTTATTATTACTAGTATTGTTTTTGAATTGTTGAATTTGTTGGTCAATAATGTAATTGGGGAAACCATTATTGACTAAAGTTTGCTTTATATTTTTAAGTTCATTTTGAAAGAGAGTTGGGGAGGAGGAGATTAATTTTGCCCGCGTTATTAAGTTTTTAATGATGGCTGTTTTGTATTTAAAGGGGCATTCACTAACGAAATTAAGAGTGCAGGAGTTAATGTTAATCGGTTTTTTATATATAGATGTTACAAATTCGTTATGATTGGTGTCTATTAATATGTCTAAGAAAGGGAGGTTTTTTTTATCTCTATTTAGTTCATAGGTAAAGTCCAGAACGGAATTATTTTTAAAAGTGTCTTGTAGTATGTTAATCTCGTGTTCATTGTTAGTTTGTATTAAAATATCGTCTACGTATCTAAGATATATGTATGGTTTGTTAATAATGCTAAACACTTTAGTTTCCAAGTTGGACATGTAAAAGTTTGCGAATGTTGGACCTAGCGCAGACCCCATGGCGACGCCATCTTTTTGTATGTATATATGGCCTCGATGATCGTAAATATATATGTATATATATATAGAGAGAGAGAGATATTTATATATATGTATATATAGATATGTATATATAGATATGTATATATATATGTATGTATATATGTATATATATATATATATGTATATGGATGTATATATATATATATGTATGTGTATGTATATATATATATATATATATATATATATATGTATGTGTATGTATATATATATATATATATATATATATATATGTATGTGTATGTATATATATATATATATATATATATATATATATATATATATGTATGTATATGTATATATATACATTTATATATGTATATGTATATATATACATTTATATATATATTGTATGAGAGAAGTTTAGACCATGGTTCCATCGGTTTCGAATCAACAACTGATCAACATATGATCACGTCTCGTTGACTCATCAGCCATTGTTGAGTTCTGGTTTGAAAATGGGGAGTCTTAGAAAACCTGCATATCTTTGATTGAAAGCTAAAATTGCAAACCGGAAGTCAGCAATTTTTTAGAGGAAGCGCTTTTATGGTGAAAGCAGATATATGCAATCAGCAAAAAACATTTCATACTTTTGTTCATGTTATGTTTTTTGGGTTAACGAAAGACAAGACTAATCACGATTTGTGAACACACATGAAATACTGATTTAGACTAAAAAAACATAAGTTCACTTGTGTAATTAGGAACAAATAATTACATCATCACGAAATGAAGAACAACATGACGGATTAATCTAATTCGGCAATTATTTTGTATAAAAGATTACAGTAAGTTTGGTATAGACATTAGAATTTGATGAAGTGCAATTCAGTCTTATCATAGAACAATTGATGAGATATCTAAAAATTATCAGAGGGAAAATTAACTATATATATATATATATATATATATATATATATATATATATATATATATATATATATATAATGCAATACCTTCACTCCACACCGGCCTGAAAAATATCGGCTCTAAATCTATTTTTGTAACCTATCGAAACACTGATCAACCAGGGAGCAGGAGGTTTTCGTAATGCACACTTTGATATACATCGAACTCTGATTGACAAGCTTCATTCTGAACCCTGTGAAGGAATAATTCCACTTTCGGACTACTGCGCACGCAGGATGAATTGAACTCTTCTAACAAGCGTCTAAAAATCAGATTCTTAACAACAACATTTGGACTCCTATACTGTTTGAGTATTCGTTTTCAAACATTCATTTTCAATGTTTAATTTTTGACGTGTTTTTTTTTGACGACGACTACCCTAACTCTACGTTTTCATCTCAACAAAAACTCTTTATCTTTTTTTAATTTTTAATTTTGTGTATACATTTTTCAAAGTTAAATGTTGCCGATAATATTTACAATTGCATTGTCGTTTATTTTTATCCTCTGACGAAAATAGTTTATCTTTAAAAATCCATGGATTAAGGATATGAACCTCCTTGCTTTGAACTAATAATGATGTTCTAATAAATATTGTATCTTTACAATTTTTTTCTTTTCATCTTTCATCTCTAGAATTGATTGCTATATTATCTATTTGATATACTGAAATTATTATTAAACGATAATTCAATTATCTTTAATTTAATTCAACATTTCCATAAATAAATAAATATATATATATATACATACATGCATAAAAGTGTTTCTGGCTCACAGCCGTCATCAGCATGGCTAACTTAGACAAGGATCGAATCTTCGATATTGATGTCTATAGGCCAGTGTTTTACCATCGGACCAAGACGCCCTGTCTAGAAATATGTACGATTTTTATCACTTCCATATTTAATGTATTTTTATGTAATTATTTTTATTGGTGATTGCAGCGTTCGTTGTTTTTTTGCTCACTATCACTATATATATATATATATATATATTTAGACTGAAGAATTCCTTCAATGGAATCAAGGGAGGCGCGATAGCGCTCTATCCCTTAATAGACTTCAAAAATGACCTATGCTAGAAATCTCATTTCTTTGATCAGTCATAACTCAAAAACCAATAAACCAAATTATTTAAAACTTTGCACAAAATTTTCATTTGATATGTTCTATAAGTGTGTAAAATTTCAGCATCATTAGTCAAGGCAACCTAGAGATCCAGAAAGGTCAGGAGTGATTTTGTGTTATCCGTGTGTACGTACGTACGTACGTGTGTGCCACCCTGTATCTCATCAACTATTTGATGGATTCAGCTGATTTTTGGCAGAGATAGAGGCTCTAGGGTCTAGTTAATGGCATTTTAATTTCAGTTTACCATATACCTTAGTTTTCCAGAAAATTAAAAAAAAAACCTTAAAAATTACCATTTTCTTGAGGCATAGCCTCTACAAAAGTAGTGACATTCCATGAAAAATGCCAGTATACTGAAATCATATGCCCTTAATAGGGTTAAGATGAAAATTCATATACACTAAATGTACAAAAGCAAGGAAATTCCCAAATTTTTACACTTTTATTGTCATTAAGGGTATTACTACATATCAACCAAACCATTTCATCATCACATCACTACAGTATAAATCTCTATGCATGAGTGGATGAAGTGTGTGAGGTGCGCTGAAGAAAAATTCCTACCAGTAAAATACATAGCCCTGTTGTGCTCGCATACCCTTAATGACAATACAAGTGTAAACATTTGGGAATTTCCTTGCTTTTGTACATTTAGTGTATATGAATTTTCACCTTAACCCTATTAAGGGCATATGATTTCAGTATACTAGCATTTATCATGGAATGAAACATAAGTATCTTAGCTCTACTCACGTATTGACCACTTTTAAGCTAAATGCTGAAACAAAAAATATATCTGCAAAATATCATCTTATAATATAAGAGTATACATATGATATAATAATATCTATGTAATGTTAGGTATGTGTTTATATATTTGTATATATATATAGAATTCACATCTAAATTAATCAACCGATTATTATGAATTTTGAACTATAGCTGCTTGGCATATGGGTGGGTAATATGGGCTATATTTAGTTTAATTTACTTTTATACAAAGAGAGAGTGGAAGCCCTTCATGAGAATTCAAATCCTTCTGATTTTTGTAAAATTTTAACAATAGGTATTAGACATCAATTAATAAATATTCCTCAAATTTCAGTTTTTGAAGGGTTTGCACAACCTCCCATTTGAAAATTCAATTCATATATTTTAGATTGGCATTAAATTTGATCCAATACACCAATTAAGCAAGATTCCCTGAATTTCAATTTCTTCTTAAGACCACGTTAAGCTTAAGCCTGTAATATTTCGACATTTTTGAGAATGAATGTAATGGATTTGAATAAGCATTCTAAACATAAGATTTAGTATCATTATTTGTTGATTTTAATCTTCGTAACGGGACATAAAAGTGGTGCAAAACGGTCCTGTTCAGGGAGTTAATTGATATTCATGGTTAGTTTGGCAAAATAACTATTTAGGGTCAGTGAATGTCGAAACAATATCTATTGTACAAACCATCCATTACATACGATAAATGCAAATTGATATTTTAATCTAAACTCCGAGGAGGGGGATTGTGGGTTCATACCTATAAACAACAGTCTAAGTGTGCAACTGACCACAATAGATCGGATAGGTTTTTAACTCATCATAGTCGATCTCATGGGCCCCAACGGCATCCGAATTATGCACCCCATCTCTCTGACTCTTATACCTGAGTTCTATATGAATTGGAGCAGAAAAGTGACAAGTTTTAGAATCACTTCTGCTCCATGTAGCAAAGCAGATATAGCAGCCTATTTCCTGACACTTACACACTAAAGTAAGTTTCTTCAAAAAAAGGAGCCTCATCACAACAATTAACATTTGCTCATAAAGGAAATGGACTCTTTCTGAAAATTTGCTTTTAAACAAAATGTGTTCTACATTTGTGCTCTGAAACATTCGCTCAACCATGTGACAAAATCATTTACGATTGATGAATATTTATTTACAGCAGTTGTTGTTGCTGTTTTTAGTTTGGACAAGACTCATAAACTACACGTACATTTATAACTACACCAACACTTTTATTTCAATACAGACCCACACACACACACATATATATATATATATATATATATATATATATATACTAGAAAAACATGTGATCCATTGTTTTTTTTATTGAACTCGAGTTAGATTGTTTGAATCAGAAAAATGTGTGTTTGCAAAGCCAGATAAATTCTTTAAAATAAAATGGAAAAATCCAAAATTAATCTCTGATCTCTCTCTCTCTCTCCAAGTTAAATAGTATTACTACTTGTGAAAATTTAATTAAATTTGATTTTCAAAATGATATTTAAAAAGAAAAAAATATTTTGGAAACAAAAAACGGCAAAAAATAATAATGGGAAAGTAAAAACCGTCCCGGGTAACACCGAGTAGGTACCACTAGTAAATAATAAAGAGACAATTCGAGTTTCATTTTTCTTCTTTCTTTAATAAAACCTGATCTTTTTATTCAGTGACGATTAATTTTTACATTATTTTGATATTATTTTTTGTTCTCCATTTTTCACCCACCAAAAGTAAGTTTATCCTCTTTAATTAAGAACTATCGACAAGTCTCTTCCATTTTTACTGAGCAGACAACACAGTATTCTCCATTTCTTTGCAAAATGGTGCAAAATGGTGCAAAATCAGTAAAAAAAATGCTGCTTATTCTTTTATGATTTGTTTGTACTTAAATTTGTAGAATTAAAAGGAAAACTGAAGCTTTTTATTGCAACTATTTTGTTTGATCATCATCATCATCATTATATTCAGTTTAATGCCCATTTCACATGTTAGTATGATGCGTTTAATTGATTTTAGAAATTGACAACGCTGGTTTAAATCATAAAGTGATTTTCTGACCCAAAAGTCCATTGCCATTGGACGATGAAAAGAAAAAAAAAGAAAGAAAAACATTGCTTTGATAAGGAGAATGTTATTTCTCGAAAGGTCAGATTAAAATAAATTTTATTTATTTCAACACTACGCATTGTTTTTTTCTTTAAAAAAAAAGAACGACAAAAACGCAAATATTTTTTTTTTACGAAAAGGAAAAAAAGAAAAGGAAAAAAAAGAAAAGGAAAAAAAGAAAAGGAAAAAAAAAGAAAAGGAAAAAAAAAGAAAAGGAAAAAAAAAGGAAAAAAAAAGAAAAGGAAAAAAAGAAAAGGAAAAAGGAGAAAATAAAAAAAGAAAAGGAAAAAAAAGAAAAGGAAAAAAAGAAAAGGAAAAAGAGAAAATAAAAAAAAGGAAAAAAAGAAAAGGAAAAAAAAGAAAAGGAAAAAAAGAAAAGGAAAAAAAGAAACGGAAAAAAAGAAAAGGAAAAAAGTAAAAGGAAAAAAAAGAAAAGGAAAAAAGAAAAGGAAAAAAAAGAAAAGGAAAAAAAAGAAAAAAGAAAAGGAAGCTTGGTTATTATGAAGATCAGGTATGTTTAGAATTTGGAAATAGAAAAAGAAATTCTCTCCATAAAGAAAGAGAAAAGCTGAAGTGAAGAGTTGCCATAAAATATCAGACCTTTAAAAATATGATGGGGTATATTATTAATATTGGCAAGCTAAATCAAACAAGACACAATGGAAGATAGATTATTGATTTTTGTGAACAATTTGTTTGCATTTTTCATGATTGCTTTGTTTTCAAAATGATAATTATTAACTGATTTGAGTTAACACGAAGTGAGTGATACCATTAGTGACTCATCGGCTTAACAAATGATGATTGGCTGATGATTGGCCAATCACGTTTGACATAGATCAGCTTTGAAAGTTGGAAAAATTGGAATTCATCTGATGCAAAATTAGTGAACCTTAACGATTAACAATGGATTATTAATGGAGATTTGGTAGCTGTCTGTCTGAAGCCGAAACTATTACTTCTATTAATTGCACTATTGTACCATCTATTATTGAACAATTCATGGGTGGGGGGTGGGGCAGTTTAGTATCTGAGACTATCCTCCCAATTATTACCTCCTTATTTGGGAAGGTAGTGTAATATATGTTTGTTCGTCATGACACCATGCTCCTAGGTATTACCTCCTTCCTTTTTCAGAGGGGGGGGGGGAGTAGTGTAGTATATGTTATGTTGTCATGAGACCATCTTCCTAGACATTACTTACTCCATTTTAGGGGATGGGATGGGGGTAGTGTAGTATCTATTCTGTGGTCATTATATCATCCTCCTAGGGATAACCATCTCTTTGAGTGGGGAAGTAGTGATATACTAGCAAAAATGATAATCCTTATTTCCAAATTATCAGAGTATAACTCTTACCTTTCAATGACATTCATTTTTATGAAACTTTCAATCGAGTATTTGGCCCAAAAATGACCCAACATATGTCAAATACTCCGGTACTCCGCCTTATCATCACTCCATCATTGAATGAAATCAATTGGCACAGATAATAATTTTGCTTGCTTTTATAAAATGCTAGAAGAAACCCTGTTTATGGCTGGGTTCCAAGTATGTTAATATGAACGTTGATTTGCTGTATTTCTTGGTTTAGTTAACAATAAATTGTTGAAATCAAAAACTTAGTCCAGAATGGTGTAATTCGTAAATATAAGGTCTCCTATTAAATAAATCTTCATACGGAAAATAATAGCCAGACAGACAGGTGATTTTAAATGAATGGCGCAAAGAAAATATACAGAAAATCAGAAACTTTCAAAGAAACTTAAAGAAATAGATGAAGTGTTAAACCAACACAGATAAATCAGTTTTCTTCAAGCGATTCTCGTTTTCCTCATTTAAAAATAGTAACCATAAAAAAAATCAAAAAAATCTGTGAAAATTAATTTGTATTTGAAAATAAAAAAACAATTCACAATTTTGTGTTGTTAATTCAATAAATTTAAGTTAATCTAATGGCTATAGAGTCGATGCTTAGGGCTCAACTGTATGACCAGTTGAGCAGCAAGATAAGTCAGACTGCCAAGCACATCAAAATGCCGGTTTATAATAAGGCTAGAATGTTCCATTATGCTCAGAAGGGAAAGTCCATTCTCTGTTTTCTGATTGGCTGAGATTCATAAGTGGCCATTCTAGTGTATGAATGTTAATTCATTCGAATAAGTATTCTTCTATGAGATGGATGCCAGTTGAGGCCTTTATGTCGGTAAGTGTTAGTTTGATTCTATAGTGGCCTCATTATTTTTAAATGTTTTGAATTAAAAAAAAAACTTTCTCAAATTTTAAATACAAAAACTATTATGTATATTTTTTCCTTACGTCAAATGATTACATATTTTTTTATTTCGGAATATTTTAAAAAAAAATTAACTTAACCATCTTTATTTTTATATATAGTCTATGTTATCCGCTGTTACATACAGAATCTCTTTTCCGATTTTAGAAAAATTATTACAGTGGTTACAGAGTTCACTTTAACTAATATATATATATATATATATATACATACAATAATATTTTTATAAATAAATATCAAATATTTAAAATACCTAGAGACATCGATGTTTCATGCTAACGCAATCTTCAGTCTAGGAACTAATTCTCAACGGTCGGTGGGCGCGAACCCCGAACACAAATCGCCACTGATTCGTAGTCGGAGATCTTACCCGCAGGCCATTGCCAACCAGTTAGTAAATAGAGAGGAATTTTAACTGTAAATAGCGGAATTCGGCTACTACTATTCACCAAGCAGCTAAGAGTGATCTACGAAACGTCGGACCATGCATATAGCTATTTGTACTGCTTGTTATTAAAGCTCCTTGAAAAGTGCCCCGCCTCCGTGGGAGGGGGCTGATAAACAATATTTTTATAAATAAATATTAAATATTTAAAATACCTAGAGACATCGATGTTTCATGCTAACGCAATCTTCAGTATATATATATATATATATATATATATATATATATATAGAGAGAGAGAGAGAGAGAGAGAGAGAGAATTTGAATGTCTACTGGAGAGAATTTGAATGCCTACTAAACACTGTTCTCTAGTGTCTAAGGTCCCTCTGTACAGGGGTTTGTCAGGACAACCTTGCATGAGGAGACTTCCCCCTACAAATAAACCCTGATCAAATATTCAAAATAACATAGTATACAAAGTCCAAATATGATCCTCTTGGTATGGCCACCCTTACACTGGCTTATATGAGGAATGGTACACCTTCTCCAAGTGATGTTGCCTCTCCTAGTAACAGCACTAAGCTGGATACTCCACCAGACTAGATGAATTCTTGTCCTGGAATCCGGTAAGATCAAGAGACCACAAGAAAGATATACTATAACATAGTTAAATGATCAATTGGGGAGAGGAAAATTTATGTTCTTCATTTCTTTACTAACTCAACGGTTCAGGGGTAAAAGAGAACTTTAGTTCAACTCTCGGATATCTATGTATCTGTGGTGGAATCGAGCAGTGGAGGTGGCCCCAACTTACTTTATCCCTGCAGTAAAAGGGTCCGCCTTTGCCTGGCTTGCAGATGGAAAAAGAAATAAGTTTTCGCTTCATAGTTTTCTAGTGAGAATTGAACTCACGACCTTGAAGTAACAAATTCACTGGTTGCTTGCACAATAAGAAGTGGATTAACCTTGACGACAAATAGTGAGCCAGCTGATTATGTTTCTTTTTTGATTGGTTAAACAGAATTAACTGAGAGGGGAAATCGTCTAATAAAAAGGAAAGAAAAAAAGGAGAGGATCTGAAGAAGTAGGAGGAGTGTCGAAGTGAGATTTTGCTGTGAGCCGAATTATTTTTGTTTATTGGAGCTCGAAGTTGTACAGAGGTTTTTGGTGCTTCTACAGGATTTGAACCGAACTGCGTTTTTTTTTCTTTAGCGTTTGGAGTTTAGTAATAGACTTCTAAATTCCCGTTTTCAGTATCTCATATAGAGATCAAGTGTTAGCCCTAGGAAGGCTCCCTGGTCCCTTGATTTCTGAAACTTTACACTAAAGCAAAATGAAAAACAGAATAAATATATATATATATATATATATATATATATCTAGGCAGCATCTTCTCTTGCAGGCAAGTATTATTGAATATAAGAGACAACTCATGTCTAGATATCCTTTGGTAGATCCTTTCAATAGTCCGAATAAGGATCTTAGTTTCGGAGGGGAATTGGCTGATGAATTTGCCATAGTTTGGATTTGTCTCCCAAGTACTTTCAGACCCATTCGGGTCCATCTTCAGGGGAATGAGGTTAATCAGGTACAGACCATGTGTTAGTATTATAGAAGGTTTTGGCGGGAATTATGTACTAAGTACGAAACTATATTTAGAGCTATAAACATTTTAGAATATTATTACTGATATTAAAGTTAATTCTTTTAATTAGGTTTTTTTTTGGTTTTATATATAGGGCTTCTAATATATAGAGTTTTTGTTTGTTAGTACTAAATTCTAAGATATATATATATATATATATATATATATATATATTATATATATATATATATATATATAGGGTGACCAAATAAAACAAAAAGGGACCATGTGCTCACTTTTTATCATACATCCTTCATTAATTAACCGATCACCCTTATTTTGCTTTTCGTCATATTCTGACATATCAGAAATAACATGTGGGAGCGTCATCAACAAATATACTGTAACAAACATCGCTAAAAGACAGGTTCGTTCACGAAAGTGCAGAACATTTTCATGCATCAGTTTAAATGTAAAAAAGTCTCTTCAAGCGCAGCATTCAAGCCTATGTGGACCACCCTGAAAACTGAGGGACAATAAAGAACCCCAATCCAGGCAGCGACAACCGTCCAAGCCATTCTGGACATCCCAAGTAGCGTTCAGGTGAGCTGATCGATATTGTGAGAGAGTCAGTTTAACAGTCAGAAACACTCTGTATACACAAATTAACTGCAGACACTGTACCTGTCACTTATTGCAAAGTTCTGGTTCCAGCAAGATGGGGCAAGCTCTCACACTTCAAATCTGATCAGTAATTGACTGAAAGAGAACTTTGGAGGCTGTGTGATCAGTTTAAAGACTGATTTTGAGTATTGATTTACTCCTCTCCAGGAGTTAGGCACAAGGCCAGTTTTTATCTTACTCCCACAAGTAAGATGTGACCCAAGGTCGGGTCGGGAAAGTGGGTTTTAAAAATTGCCTTGGTAGCCCCGTCGGCATTCCCCTGTAGGGGCGCTTCAGGCAGTAAGCAATAAACTTACTCCTCCCCAAAGAGGGGAGGCAAAGCCTGGGAGGGTGGACCTCTCAGAACTGCACAGGAAAGACCCATTGACCGGCGTAAATCAAGACCCGAAGGCCAAGACAACACCAGTATGGGGTGTAGTATCCATAGGAACAGATACTACACTTTGATCTTAGCCAAAAGGCAAGTACTGATTTTGTTATTTATCTACCTCCCACAAGGTAAGATGTGACACAAGGTTGGGAAAGTGGGATTAGATAAGCCAGCGCTCGACAGGTGAGCACTCTGGCTTTTTAAAAATTGCCTGGGAAACCCCGTCGGCATTCCCCGGTAGGGGCGCCTCAAGCAGTAAGCTATAAACTTACTCCTCCCCAAAGAGGGGAGGCAAAGCCTGGGAGGGTGGACCTCCTAGAACTGCACAGGACAGACCCATAGACCGGCGGAATCATGCCCCGAAGGCCAAGACAACACCGGTCTATAGGATGTAGTATCCATCGGAACAGATACTACACTTTGATCTTAGCCAAAAGGCCAGTGCTGATTTTGAGTAGGGACTTCACAGCCAGATCATAGATTTTTTTTTTCTCCAGGAGTATCTTAAAGACATTGTTGTCATTACGGAACTCAAAAACCTATCAGGAAGTCGTTCAGAGCCATTCCCCAGTCGGTTTGTAAGTATATCATGTACACATTTGTGCTGTGCCCGAAGAACTGTACAGAACTAATTTGAGGTCATTTCGAGCACATGATGAAGAATAAAGAAAAAGAGCCCATGTATATCTAATAGTATAAAAACTGAGAAAAAAATCTCTGATGTCTGACATATAGAGAGAAATTGTTTTCTACTAGAAAGGGAACAGATGCAAAAAAGGAAACATTAATTGTTGGAAATATTTAAACAAATTTGCCCCCTCCCCCATCTCGCACTGACGGGAGGTCTTTTCATTTTTGTCATCTGTTGCTCATGAGAAAGAGCACAGCATTTGCAGACTGATGAACATTTGTCTCTCATGACACGTTACATCCAAATGACATTAAATCAAACACATGAAAGTGTTATTTCACCCCAAAAGAACAAAAAACTTAATCATCTTCAAGTGAAAAACCGCTAAGAGCATCAGTAGAAATTGCTTCAGAATGAGGACATTGATATTAAAAAAGATAGGTCACTCGAAATAGGAAACCACTTTCTTTTTAAGATAAAAAATGGCCACTCATTAAAAATAAAATCATTGAAATGAATACAGATAATTAAATGATGATATTAAAAAAAAAAGATAAATGTCAAACTTGTAAAATTAAAAAGAAAGAAAAAGAAAATATACACATTATCATCATCATCATCAACAAACCTGTTGTCGCCAACACTAACCACCTTTATATATATATATATACGTATATAGAGGCAGCATTTTTTCCTTAAGACACGTATCATTAAAAATAACCGACAATTTTTGTCTGGTTATTTTAGTATTGATCCCTTCAATTTTCCGGATTAAAATCTTAATCTCGGAAGAAAATTGGCTGATGAAACTGCCGTAATGTACATGTTGGTCCAGAGTACTTTCTGACCCGTCTGGATCCATCGTCAGTGGAATAATGACAAACAGGTAAAGACCCGGAGTGAGATTTATAATTAATTATGGCGAGAAAATTTAAATATGAAACTATATTTATTAGGTATTATAAGCATTTAAGTATATTAGTACTAGTGTTAAAATTAATCTTGTTAATAGCAGGTTTTTTTGTTTTAATGAGTAAAGCTTCTAGTATGTGGAGTTTTTGTGTATTAGTATTATGTTCTAAGATTTTAGTATTGTCTACGACAAGTTTTCGGATTTGCGAGCGGGGACATATATATACATAAATATATACTAGTTGTCCTGACTTAGAATTGCCTGGAACTATTCATGTTTTTGTTCTTTAAGTCTATCGTTTTCTCTTAACCAAAATATAAGTATTTTAATATTCGCAAAATAATGTTCCAAGCTGTTCTTTCTAATTCTTAAATTGCTAAATAATAATAGTTTAAGAGAAGGTAGAATTTGTGTCAAAATTGTTGCAATCAGTTTGCCCCCCATGTTGCATAAAAAAAAATGAGGAAATAAAGAAACTCCTGATCTCACCCCTGAACTCAATATAAATATTTTTATTTTTACTTTATATTTGTTTTAATTTTAAAGTTATGAGTAAAAGAAAGTAAAACGTTTTTGTTGCTGTTTATACACAGCCGTCACGAATCCAGATCCCACAACGTCAATGTTAACCCCCAAAAGAAAACGTTTGCTGTAAAAGATAAATTGAAATGCATTCTAGCGGACTAAAATTTTGTAATGAAAATTTTAATTTAGAAATAACAATGAAAAAAAAAAAAGAGTATTTTTTCGTGTCTCAATTCTGTTGTCTCAGAAATTCTTACCAATTCAGTTGCAGAATTGAATAATTAATGGATAGTTTTCTGTGGCTCAAGTGAAAATCTTAATTCTGGATCAATGAATTTACTTAAGCTTTTTAAAAATTTATTATGTCCAATGCTAAATCAGTGGTTGTTATCTCAGTAGTGTAAATTGATACAGTCCTTGTCAGTCTCTTTCTGTACTCCTTGTTGTCATAGATGGAAACAGTTCCCACTTCGTATTATCTGGATTATTCGGACTACTGTTCTCATCTTGGATGTTATTCTCACAACATTTCAGTCAATATAATCGTGTATCTTATCGAACTTAACATTTTTATGTCTAACTCGGGAATTTGTAAGAAATTTCTAACCCTTTATTTAATCAATTCCAGGAGATTTACTTCCATTTACACGTCCTTTAAAATTTTTGGAGTTTCAATTAATTCTTTTAGTTTTATGTTTTAGAAGCAAAATATATTTGCAAGTTTGAACATAGAATCACTATTTGCTAGAGAATGCAAACTGTCTGCATGACAATTGTACGTGTACCATTCCACAAACAAATATGAAAATCCTACAAAAACTTACGCTACTATATACGGCTTCATTTTTAGTAAAATTTCTAGATCAATTCATTTTTAAATTATTGGTGCTGATTTAAGTATTATTTTTCCATTTTCTTTCTTAAAATAATTAATAGTAATATCAGTTATTGAGAGAGAGATAGAGAGAGAGAGAGAGAGAGAAGGGAAGAGGGGGGGAGAGGGAGAGAGAAAGGGTAAGAGAGTTATTTTGCAAGTTTGCGCAAAGCAGATCTTCATAATTATATCAAAATACTTTTCAGAGTTTTCTAAAAGTGACCTGCCTCATCTGAAAATTTCATGAATAACATTAAACAAAACAGAAAAGATCTATTTTGAAAACCGCAGCTCATTGAATTAAAAGTCATAAATCACCTACTCACATACTCTGGGGGGTTAAGATACTTCTCAATGCCAGAAAGTCAAGACGAGTTTATATTTAGAAAAGAAAGTGAAAAACTCTGCAATTCTTTAACAGCGCATTAAACAGAAAGCATTCTTGAAATCTGAAAATGCTGGGTTAAAGATGAAGGATGCAGAAGGGATGAAGAAGAATGCATAACGGATGAATAAGCATGCAAATGGCGAAAGAAAATTACGACATAGTCGGGGAGCGGAGGGGGGGGGGGGGCTGCCCAATGACTTTTTTTGAAGTAGTCACCATGACAAGTGCCAAATCAAACTGGAAAGAAAGATGATGAATAAAAAGGATAAACAACTCTTCCAGAGACAAACAGTGAAACTGTAAAGTAAAAAATAAAAATAAAACGTCTGTTTGATTGAAAATAGTGAAGAATAAAATAAAATTTGGAAAACTTCTTAATAAAAACGTCTGTTTGTTTGGAAACAGTTAAGAATAAAATAAAATTTGGAAAACTTCTTAATAAAAACGTCTGTTTGTTTGAAAACAGTTAAGAATAAAATAAAATTTGGAAAACTTCTTAATAAAAACGTCTGTTAGTTTGAAAAGAGTGAAGAATAAAATAAAATTTGGAAAACTTCTTAATAAAAACGTCTGTTTGTTTGAAAAGAGTGAAGAATAAAATAAAATTTGGAAAACTTCTTAATAAAAACAAAGATGGAACCATTATTTAATAATAAAAAAAAACTGTTTGAGAAAATGGAATCTCTTTGGGGTGTTTTTTGTAACTTAAAATTATCTACTTTTATTTTGTTTTCGTTCTCATAAAAATTAAACAAACAATGATAACTAAACATGAAATTAATCAAACTAAAAAAACTAGAAAAATTAATTGAAAATGTTGAATTCTTTAATTTTTTTAAATAAAAATCGTCCCTTTAAATAAGATAATATCTCATTTATTATGATGAAATGGCAGTGATGTTTTGAATTGAATTTAAAAAGATTTTGAAACACTTTGATATCAGCCACATTTATCTGCAATAACAATAGTAGCATGCAAACTTAATTGTTTTCTATAGATTTTAGACAAAACTGGGAATAAAGATTTTCTAAACCATTTTTTAAAATCATTTAAAAAAATCAAGCATAACTTATGATTTGTGATAAATGGCTACTTTTGTTACAATTTGAACACTTGAGGAATCTCATACTGAGATAAGCTGAAGCCCAAAAGAGAGGGAAAATCAATTTTCAAACAAGGTCAAGTAACCAGACAAGGAGGTCAGATATCATTCAACAACTTTAGCAGAGGAATAAAAGGGGGTTGAGTTACACATCTAAACATACAATATTTACTTGTTTATTACTTGAAAACAGTTTGCATGCAGCAGAGACATCATTAATTTATGAGCCGTGTGTGTATGTATATTTATTTAACAGGAGTGTATATATATATATATATATATAGTTAAATAGAGAGAATCATATATATATATATATATATAGTTAAATAGAGAGAATCATATATATATATATATATATAGTTAAATAGAGAGAATCATATATATATATATATATATATATATAGTTAAATAGAGAGAATCATATATATATATATAGTTAAATAGAGAGAATCATATATATATATATATATATATATATATATATATAGTTAAATAGAGAGAATCATATATATATATATATATATAGTTAAATAGAGAGAATCATATATATATATATATAGTTAAATAGAGAGAATCATATATATATATATATATACATAGTTAAATAGAGAGAATCATATATATATATATATATATAGTTAAATAGAGAGAATCATATATATATATATATATATATAGTAAAATAGAGAGAATCATATATATATATATATATATATATATATATAGTTAAATAGAGAGAATCATATATATATATATATATATATAATTAGTTAAATAGAGAGAATCATATATATATATATATATATAGTTAAATAGAGAGAATCATATATATATATATATATATATATATATATATATATATATATATATATATATATAGTTAAATAGAGAGAATCATATATATATATATATATAGTTAAATAGAGAGAATCATATATATATATATATATAGTTAAATAGAGAGAATCATATATATATATATATATATATAGTTAAATAGAGAGAATCATATATATATATATATATATATATATATATAGTTAAATAGAGAGAATCATATATATATATATATATATATAGTTAAATAGAGAGAATCATATATATATATATATATATATATATATATATATATATATATATATAGTTAAATAGAGAGAATCATATATATATATATATATATATATAGTTAAATAGAGAGAATCATATATATATATATATAGTTAAATAGAGAGAATCATATATACATATATAGTTAAATAGAGAGAATCATATATATATATATATATATATAGTTAAATAGAGAGAATCATATATATATATATATATATATATAGTTAAATAGAGAGAATCATATATATATATAGTTAAATAGAGAGAATCATATATATATATATAGTTAAATAGAGAGAATCATATATATATATATATATATATATACGTGCCAACTTTATATGCAAATCATTGCTAAAGTATCAAATATGGTGAAGTAGTGATGAAAAATAAAAACATTGATTATTTTAGGAATATGTAATTTGAGAACAACAATAATACAGAGCAAACATTTTTAATATGCTTTCATAGTACAATCAATATTGTATATAATTGCCATTTTTATTAACAAGAGAAAAAAGCCTTTGGACCATTGAAGATGTCAAACTTTCGATTTTTCGATGAGATCTCATCAGGTAAAATGAAAATCTGATCCTTCTCTTAGGTCATATTTAGAAAGAATTAAGTGGGAAAGAAAAAAAGAAAAGGAAATTCAAAAATAAGGGAAGGGTCAGATTTTCATTTTGCCTGATGAGATCTCAGTTTCTAACAGCTGTTGATCGATAACATCGACATGCCAGTCTTGCAGATTATTTACATGTCTGTATAAATAAAAATATTCATATACATACATAAACGTTCTATTTGATAATGAGTACTCTTAGGATGTTAACTTTACTTGGATTACTATATATAGTCTAAAGAAGCTTTGTGTCATTTTAAACAAAAGGAAAAAAAAGAAGGAAAATGTACTTTAAATTCCCACAGAAACTAACTACATCCAAGATATCGTAGACTTAGCATTCGTTGGAAAATTCATAAAAAAAGGGGATTCAAAGTATCTAACAGTGAAATAAAAACAGGGGACCTTAACTTAAGCGTGAAATATATATATATATATATATATATATATATATATATATATATATATATATATATATGGGAAGAGAAGGATGAAAGTAATCCGACAGTGATGGGAAAATGAAAAAGGAAAACCAAAAAATGGATGTTTTTTATGTGTACATCAACGTTTCGTCTTTATTTATAAGACATGTCTACCCTACATGTATCTGTGCTTGCATGACATTTTTTCTCTATTTTATCATCCTGATGAAGTCTTATAAATAAAGACGAAACGTTGATGTACACATAAAAAACATCCATTTTTTTGGTTTTCCTTTTTCATTTTCCCATATATATATGTGTGTGTGTGTGTATATATATATATTTGCTCCCCACTCAGTTTCTAACAGCTGTTGATCGATAACATCGACATGCCAGTGTTGCAGATTATTTACATGTCTGTATAAATAAAACTATTCATATATATAAAAGCTCCATTTGATATTGAGTACTTTTTGGATTTTTATCCTGTGGATGTTAACTTTACTTGGATTACTATATATATATATATATATATATATATATATATATATATATATATATATATATATATTTGCTCTCCACTCATGAGTTGAGCTCTCTAGTGGAAGGAAATAACAGCTTCTAGTTCGTATAAATGCAATTAATTACATTTTTATTTTATTTTAATGATTAAATGTGAAAAATGTTCTTTTCTTTTCTGTTTTCTTTGTTCATGCAAGAAACAATATCTTTAAAATGAATTCTTTATTTTTCTAATGAGATTTCAAGAAGTATCTTTCGTAATCGTTCATGCATTGACATACATGGTTACATGTATACACACACACTTTAATAGATAAGCAAACGAATCACCTGCACAGATAATTGATAGTTACCTTTGCTTACACAGGTCCTCGTCATTAGTTTGGTTTGGTAGTTTTGTTTTACGGCATATCAACCCTTTTTGGGTTATTTAATGCTGAATCTGGTCTTGTTTTCTTCTCTTTTTTGTTTCTTTCCCCTTTTAATATCTGTTTCTATTTAACCCATAGTTGGGACCCTAACAGGTACTACCACTCCGGGTCAGGGTGGACCTGGGAGCAATGGTAATTAAGAGGAGGCTCCACATTCCCCAAAGACCGTAAACCGGATCTCACCATCGGATGTAGTTTAAGGTCATATCCAGGACCGGGAGTAGGGTAGGAAAAATAAAAAAGGGGAGGGAGAAAGGGAGAGGGGCTGTTGTTTTTGTTTTTGGTTTTGTAGAACATAATTAAGTTTTACAAACAAAAAAACAAAAAACGTCAATGTAGGTGAATTTCGTCTCAGGGAGCCACAGGGCAGCCTGATCTGGTATCACCAGCTCGTCATTAGTATACTAACACTGTGTGCGAAGAGGGCAATCTTGGAAAATAGTGACATGGGATGGAAACATCTTAAATTAGTTGGTGTCTTTCAGCTCCAATGGTGGCAGAAGATTTGTCTATTTGTGGATATATTTACACATTCTCCTTCTGCTCTTCTGTTAACCGTTACTTTCTTTCTATGTTTCACAATTACCTTAACTTTTTTTATTTATTTATTTATTTTTTTTGATTTATCTTCCTCCCACAGCGGTAAGATGTGACACAAGGTCGGGAAAGTGGGATTTGAAAAACCAGTTTCGTACAGTCACAGCGATTATTGGAGGCAATTTCAGTTCTCGAGATATGTATCTAGCGTGGATCTTGGACAGAGTGTAGACGATGTGTTCGTCTTATTAATCTGCCAAGACCCACGCTAGTGGTTAAATTTGTAATAGAGTTGTAATAAACACATGCATCTTGAATTAAAGAAGAAAAAACATGTTCAACGAACAATATATTTCTGTATAAATTTATAATTGGTTGAAAGTTATTTTTTCTAAGTAAATTGTTTGTTTGAAAAGTTGAATGTTCAGAGTGAGCAAAGGAGATGGTATTAGAAGTGAATGTGTCTATACGTTTCTTTTTTATCAGTGTGTATATGCATGTGATAGTGTGAAAGGATTGCACATTCTAAGTGTGTGCATGCGTATGACAGAGTGTGTGAGTGATTTAGTAGGCATTGTGTGTGTGTGTGGCCTTTGACAGTGTGTGAGCGAGTTGAGAAATAGTCATTTTCTCTGCCTACCTCCGAAAGGACAGGGAAGCTTAGCTGAGCATAATATCGTGTCTGACTTGTACTGGTTGGAATGTTGAAATTCTTATTCTTTAATACTTACTGAACGGCTCGGAAAGTGATTTTTCTTTGAGCACCAAAAATGATTTCCAAGCACGAATAATGAATTTTGGTGTGTTGACATAACCATATGCACAACACAAGTCCGCTATTCTTGCTTTTTTGTCAATATTTCTGTCAGAGCCTCTGTTATCACGAAAATAGAATTGCTTTTTTTCTAGAGTTTTCTTTGGGTGTGGCTTTTGTTTTTTTTCTTGGTCAATTAATACAATTGGGATACATACATGGCCATCCCTACTACAGGCCAGGCAATCGTGCAACTGGGGTCTTTTACTGGGGGCCATGTGAATTTTCTTAAATATTCGATATAGAAGTTGCAAACTATATCTTCAACTGGTGCGGATCCTTTTTTTCTTTTTAACCACAATATACAAGTAATGATCTTTTGATATAAGTACAAAATCTCTAAAAAAAAAATCCAACATTGAAATAAAAATTCTTCATTGAAATATGCATTTGCCTTTGTTTATTCAAAATTACCTGTCTCTTCATTTATAGGAATTTGTCAATTGTCAAATTTATCAATTAGCTCATTGTGGTTCTTATTATTTGGTATGTAAAACACATAAAAACATCAAACTAATCTCACAGAGGAATTTTACCTTTGTTTGCAACTTCTATATCGAATATTTAAGAAAATGCACATGGCCCCCTGTAAAAGACCCCAGTTGCACGATTGCCTGGCCTGTAGTAGGGATGGCCATGGATACATATCAATCCTATAGATGCATCAATTGGTCAGAACAACATTTTTAGAGCGCAGAATCCAATGTTATTAGATTAAATTCTTCAGAATTTCAAACACACATAACAACCATGGATAATTGGTTTTGAAATATTTCAAAAGAACAATTAATTTCACTGCTCATCCCCAATAAACATTGTGATTTCCTTATTGAGAACGAGAGTAATTCATGTAATTGTGAACATTCGTGAAACAAATTGCTGAAGCATGTCAATGTAATAATAAGTAAATAGTGTTTATATAATATTGACCGATTTTGTGATTATGTTATTGCATGGACAGTATTGGGGGCTTTCGGGTAATATTTTAAAAAGAATCTGCACTTATTTGAAGTCATACCGATGTGATAAAGAAAGGAAAAGTAGACATAAATGAATAATTAAACATTTTTTTTATTTTAAAACGGGATTAGTATTTCTATTTTTGTTAAATAAAGTTCTTACGGGTTGCCCATGGAAGCATACAAAAGTAAATTCATATTGAATGTTCCACTGAAAGGTCACACATTTAAAACACGGAAAACCAATTTCATTATTATATATATATATATATATATATGTGTATATCTAGGCAGCATCTTCTCTTGTAGGCAGGTATTGTTGCATATAAGAGACAACTCGTACTTAGTACATGATTTGCGCAAAAAATCTCCTATAAATACTAACACATGGTCTATACCTGATTAACCTCATTCTCCCGAAGATGGACCCAGATGGGTCCGAAAGTACTTGGGAGACAAATCCAAATCATGGCAAATTCATCAGCCAATTCTCCTCCGAAACTAAGATCCTAATTCGGACTATTGAAAGGATCTACCAAAGGATATCTAGACATGAGTTGTCTCTTATATTCAACAATATATATATATATATATATATATATATATATATATATATATATATATACATAAGAGGTTTATGTAGTTTGCTTGAAGCATTGTTTATTAGTATATAGAAATGGGATACTTAGAAGGCAATATAATGCAGAGGTGTGACGGATAGACACAAGTTGGAGCAAATAAGACATATAATGGTGGAACAAGTTAAATAGTTTCACCCTTAATACAATGTATACATAAACATATATATATATTTATTTATTTTTCCATAAACACACATATATCTATTTATCTACACAATGTTACAATGTTATGTAATACCTGTATCAAGATGGTCTGTTGGAAACTCCGTATGATATAATATTTCGGGAACTCTTCCCAGTCTTGAGAACCGTGCTCAACTCAAGTTCAAGCGTGCATATGAAGGCAGACGTGGGATGCAGTCTCGCAGAAAATATACATTATATATATATATATATATATATATATATATATATATATATATATATATATATAAGAATATGTTGTTTTTTTTTCAAAATCTATCTAAATGACAAAAGAATTTCCTAAAGCAGATTTTTTATTCCAATAAGGAGGAGGAGGACATAACAAAAAGATTCCTTCAATTTCTGACAGGAGATTTTTTTTTCTTTTCCTCCAGGAAGAGAAGAGGCTCAAATTTCAAGACTTCAACATCTAACCATTTTTTCCCATAAAAGTGACATCTGTTCCAGAATGTGCTAACACTTTTGAGAACTGCCACAATAATAAGAACCCCTAAAAATGTGGAGCCAGAATAGAATGTTTGCATAAACACACACACACACATACACTCTGTCTATCTGTCTGTCTGTCTGTCTGTCTGTCTGTCGCTGTCGCTGTCGCTCTCTCTCTCTCTCTCTCTCTCTCTCTCTCTCTCTCTCTGTGTAAAAGAAGTAAGGATACAGAAAGATATAAGCAAATTGACAAAGAAGAGAGGAAATGGGTGCAAAGACAATTGCCTCGGTGATCCTTGGAAAACATATGTAAAAAACCTGAAAGAATCTTGGTACCAGAAGAAAAGGTTAAGATTAGGGAAACTTGGTAGGAAGACAAAAGGATTGAGAAAGCGCGTGCGAGAGAGAGAGGGGGGAGGGTAAACGTATACGAGAGGGGGGGGGGTAAAGATTTGTTAGAAATAAAAGAAACTATGAATGGAAGGAAAGAGATGTTAATGTTTTGGGAGTAGAAAGAATTCTAATTTAGACACCGATTGAAACTGACACTTGCAGTAGAGCATAATCTTAACGGCTGTTGCTCGCTTGGCCCTTTCATTGCCCTCCGACCCCTGACCGACTATTATATTCTCTTGTAAGACTAATTCAATCAACAAAAGATTATGCTTTAGTAAAAAAAAAAAATTTTTTTAAACGTTATACTCAATGCAAATTGGAACATTGATTCTTGCGAGATAACCAAAGTCAATCAATGGTGAGCATAGACAGTATTTAGATGGGTGACTGGTTGGTAATACTAGGATGCCGAAGTTTATTAGAAGACTATCAAGTAAGGCAATTAGTTCCCACTTACTTGCCTCCCCACGAGGGCAAATTTAGACACAAGATCGTTCTTTTTTATGTGGGGGATATCCAGCACCCTAAAAGAAGCACTCTAAATGGGACAAAAATAAAAATTGACCAAGTCAAGACGGATCTCTCGTCTTCTGACCAGAATAGATACTAAATTTTGATCCCAGCCAGAAGACCAAAGGTAATAAGTCTAGGAGAAATGCCACTCTGCTTATGGATTTTACCATACATCTGGACTCAAACAATACTGGCCGAAAAGAAATGCGTTTGCGGATTGCTTCACTATAAACTCCTCATCATGCAGAGATTCAGTCAGGAGGTATCCATTTTTTCTTGAAACAAAAATAGATCAAGAATCACTTGCTTTGAATGAGGACTTCTGTTTTTCCGTGCTCCCAGCCCTGGACCCCACATTATCATTTATATTTTTTTCATTTCTATAAGTTTTAATATTCAATTTATAAACAAAATAGAATAAAGTAAAATGTTGTCTGCACTGTTTATGGATACACAGACTCCACAAATTATTATTTTACATAATACAAAAAAAAGCCTATAATTTTACTGAAGGGAAGTTGTTTCATCTTGGTATAGGGCTTTATTTTCGAGAGAGAGAGAAAGAGAGAGAGAGAGAGAGAGAAAAAGAGAGAGAGAGTTGACATAGAGACAAAGACACTATCAATATAGAATAGATTAATCAATCTTAACACTTTTGCATTCAGTTTTGTAGAAACTTTAAATTGATTTCAACAAATTATTCACGTCATCCAAATAATCAATTTTTAAAGTTAAGTTCGCTTAACTGAGATGAAACAGAGCTTAATTCAAAAATACAAAATTGCATAGCTGTTCAAAATTCTTCATCGTGACAAACGACATTTTTTTGTATTTCATATTCAGAAAGAAACATAAATATCTGCTTCTTTCTTTTTATTCTTCTTCTTTTATTTGATAAATTTATTCAACAGTGAATTTTTCTGCTCTTTCTCTTTTAGAAATAACATTATCTTCCTTTTCTTTTTTTCTCTACTTCTTTATAAGAAAAGACAATCTCTACTGATACATTTTTTCCCAAACATATATTTCAACAGCAGTGAAAGCAAGTATAACATTTCTTTGCGAAGCTTATAATTCCTATTGGCCTACACTAATTCCTGTTGGCCTACAAAAAAGTCTTCCTCTGCTGTTGGTATCAATTTAAGGAAAAATCATTGTCCAAGATGAGTCAATTAAAGCAATGGTTTGCTTACAATTCCATTGCTCCTGACATCAATAACAGGTGCACCGAGTGAATTGAGATTCCAGGATCCCATTTAGCGGGGGGGGGGGGGGGGGGGGGCTAATAACACTCTTCTTTCCTTCACCCTTAAAAAAGATTGGCTAGGAGGGCAGGAAAATGAGAAATTGGTCAAAGTATATGGAAAAATAAGAAAATATTTTTTAAAAAAGAAAAAAAAGTAATTACAGATTTTTTTTCTTACCTCAATATACATATTTACTTCTTACATGTATATATATATGTATTGCCAAATCCCATCCATGCACTGTGGAGGTCCCCTAGATGCCGAAGAGCTTTCTACTCCAAAAGCTTCTTTCCTCGTGCTGCTGGATCCTGGAACCCCCTCCCTGCTCCCTGCTTTCCTGACGTTACTGACATGCAGAAATTTAAAACTAATGTAAACAGACATCTCGCTGCGCAGCTCCTAAATTAGGTTAACCCCCCCCCCCCCCAAAAAAAAACAAAAAAACTTCACTCTTTTTTTTCTCAGTAGCCCCTTGCGTCTGCAGTGGCGGTCTGCCTTGTTTGGGGTGAACTATGTTAAAAAAAAAATAAATAAAAAATATACACATTATACATATATATATATATATATATATATATATATCTCGCTCATATATATATATATATATATATATATATATGTATAATGTGAAATAGTAGGAGTTCTTAATTATGTTGATCCTCAGCCCTCATATATTCTTGGATTCTAAAGGTTAAAGGTAATTGAATTCACTTGGTATAGATGAGAAGAAAATTGTATTATGGAGAGGTCTTAGGCAATCACATTAAATTATATGCAACTTTTGGTAACACCCACCACAATGTAGACATAAATTCGTATTAAGGGCATTATTTATGGGGAGGGTAATCACTGTTGTAGGCCTCATTTGTGTAGAAGGAGTCATGATTTGCTTCAACACTGTGACACATACACATGTTGCTGGCCTTTGAATATTTCTCGCAAACTGCTAAGGAAGCAAAAATAAAGATTTATTAGTATTATTATACTAAAGCTGAGTAAATAAAGTGTGTTCACTTAAGGTTTTTTCGTATATATATTTTAATTGCACAAAATACATGCTAAAATATTCCTTAATTTTTAGATTGAGTTAAGTTTTATGAAGATCCATTTTTATTCCTGTGATTAGCCGTAATTTGTAATTAACTGAACAAGTAACTCTCTGAGCTATCTATGTATGTCTCTTGTCCTCTAACCGTGTGTTGGTTCACCCATTCTTGAATAGTTTTTAATGTATCTGTGGTCATTTAGAGAAAAAATTTTCAGTCAATTTACATAGTGTAAACACGTCTGTAAATTAGATAACAAAATGAAAGGACTCTTTTCTTCTATCGGTGAAGATTATGCAGCAGCAATGAAACTTATTATGTTCAGTTATAAAAGAAGAATTTATAAACGAATATATCACAACTTATGAATTTTTCGAATGAAATCAAAGCGTAAAAAATATTGGTAGTGGTGTTAATTGAATGGGTCACACGTATATACATACTAATATATATATATATATATATATATATATATATATATATATATATTCTTTCCAAATATGATCTAACGTTAAGATCGGATTCTAACTCTGCCTGATGAGATCTCAGTTTATAACAGCTGTTGATCGATAACATCGACATGCCAATGTCACAGATTTTGTACATGTCTGTGTAAATAAAAATAATCATATATTAAAGCTCTATTTGATATTGAGCACTTTTTATAAACCCGGTTGAAATTCTTTGGATTACTACACTGTGGATGTTTTACCTGGATTATTATATATATATATACATATATATATATATGAAGGTTTATAACTAAAAGATAACTTTTAGAGAATTAGACCTAATGTGAGATGAGGAAAGCTCAATATACTGGAGAGAGCAAAAATAACAACTTGGATCTCCGTATCTGGTGACTTTCATTTGCATTGAAACACACGCGTTTGAACTTTTAAAACCTTTTAAAAATAACTTTTTAAAAAAAAACTTTTTCCAAATTTTGAATATTGACTGTTCTTATCTGTCAACTTATCAATCTCTACTTCCTCTGATGATAAGATTTTAATCTTTGAAAAGCCGTGCTTAAGGAATGCAATTGAAAGAGAAGAAGAAGAAATATTTTTATTTACTAAATACTCCTTGTTCTGAACAACTGAAGATATTGATCTGTTTCCATTTACGGGTCTAACTATTTTTCATTGACTCACCTTTATATATATATATATATATATATATATATATATATATATATATATATATATATATGTATATATAAAAGAAATAAGATATATAAATATTTCGGAAAAATATTGGTACAAAAGAAAAAAAGGAGACTACCTGATATGTACAATTGTTTTCAGAAATGGCAAATTGAGAACATTTTATTCTGAAACCCCTAAACCAGCATTCATACACATAGAATAAGAAAAAGTTAGGGACGATATGAGAAGTACTTAGCCACCCCAAAATTGTGTGCATACATTTCCCATCATTTGGGATTTCCATACTTGGGTACTTCACGCGGCCGCTAACTTTTCTTTATTTATGTCTATGGATTTTTTGTTTTCACAATTAAAATTCATAAGTGTTTGCAGTAAAAATGTTATATCTACAGATATTGACAAATGATGGTTGAAGTGTGTTGAACTGTGGTTTCAGAATAGCATATATATATATATATATATATTTATTTATTTTATACGTACATAAAAGTAATCCATGGACACGTGTTTCTGGCTCACAGCCGTCATCAGCATGGCTAACTTAGACAGAGATCGAACCTTCGATATTGATGTCTATAGTCCAGCGTTCTACCACTGGACCAAGACGCTCTGTCTAGAAATATGTACGATTTTTATCACCTAAATATTTAATGTATTTTTATGCAATTACTTTTATTGGTGATTGTAGCGTTCGTTGTTTTTTTGCTTACTATTATTTCGATTGTCTCACTTTTCTAAGTGATTAAGATGCAGAAAATTGCATTATTAGTCGCCGTTAACTTCATAGGACGTATTTTTTCCGTTAATATATATTTTTATTTATTTTATACGTACATAAAAGTAATCCATAGACACGTGTTTCTGGCTCACAGCCGTCATCCGTCAATTTTCTACATCTTAATCACTTAGGAAAGTGAAACAATCGAAACAATAGTAAGCAAAAAAACAACGAACGCTACAATCACGAATAAAAATAATTACATAAAAATACATTAAATATTTAGGTGATAAAAATCGTACATATTTCTAGACAGAGCGTCTTGGTCCAGTGGTAGAACGCTGGACTATCGAAGGTTCGATCTCTGTCTAAGTTAGCTATGCTGATGACGGCTGTGAGCCAGAAACACGTGTCCATGAATTACTTTTATGTACGTATAAAATAAATAAAATATATATATATATATATATATATATAGGTATATACGTTATATTTCTCTTTTTTTCTCGATCAAGTAAATGAGTGTATTTTTTGCAATTTGTTAAAACACACTGAAAAAAATATTTTATGCAGCAAAATATTTAAACTTGCTGGAACTTAACATGTTTGAAAAACTTTAAACATAATTGAACTTCAACCTAATTAAGGGGTCAGTAAAAAAAATTATGAGTGCTAACAATATTTTCAATCACAAGTCTGTGTTCAAAATTCCAAAAAGGCAAAGTGGTCGTAAACAGTCTAGTAGTCAAATACATACCGGAAACGTGGTAAACAATCCAACCTCCACTCACAAAAAAAGGAAATGCACTTTTGCTTAAAGTGAATTTTTTGATTGGCTGGAAAGAAAATGAACATAGTTCTTCTGATACTTAAAATGGTAGGTTTAATTGAATAATTTTTGTTATTTTTCATTCTGAAAGAATTTAAACTTCATGGAACTATAACCTTCAAGATATTTAAAAGAATTTTGTTGATTTTGAAGTTGTTTTGATTTTATATATAGAATACATTTTATGCAGTTAATAATGGGTTAATATTGGTGTTGGGGTTAGAGAATATTGGCGTGGGAGTGAGAGAATATTGGAGTGGGGAGAATATTGAAGTGATAGTGAAAGAATATCGACATGGGAGGGGGTGAGACAATATTGGCGTGGTGGTGGAGAGAATATTAGTGTGGGGGATAGAATATTGGCATGGGGGGAGTGAGAGAATATTGGGGTGGGGGGTGAGAGAATATTGGGGTGGGGGGTGAGAGAATATTGGGGTGGGGGGTGAGAGAATATTGGGGTGGGGGGTGAGAGAATATTGGGGTGGGGGGGATAGAATATTGGCATGGGGGGAGTGAGAGAATATTGGCATGGGGGGAGTGAGAGAATATTGGCATGGGGGGAGTGAGAGAATATTGGGGTGGGGGGTGAGAGAATATTGGGGGGGGGTGAGAGAATATTGGGGGGGGGAGAGAATATTGGGGTGCGGGGGTGAGAGAATATTGGGGTGGGGGAGTGAGAGAATATTGGGGTGGGGTGGAGGGGGTGAGAGAATATTGGGGTGGAGGGGGTGAGAGAATATTGGGGTGGGGTGGAGGGGGTGAGAGAATATTGGGGTGGGGTGGAGGGGGTGAGAGAATATTGGGGTGGAGGGGGTGAGAGAATATTGGGGGGGGGGGATGAGAGATAATATTGGGGTGGGGGTGAAAAAATATGCTCTTTAGTTTCTGGTGTTGATTTGTTTGTTCCATCCGACCGGACTTTTGGTTGTTTTTATTTGGAACTTCATCCGTTCAAGATACCTTTATAATTTACGTTTTTTGATTAAAATAAGTTTTGACATTTTAATTTTTAATAAGTATTTTTTTTTTTAATTTATATCTAGATACGTTCTTCATGGAAAGAGGGAGAAACGAGGAATGTGTGCATCCTCCTACTCCATTAGAACAAGTCTGTAATCTCTTTCATTCTTCTACCGTATGTCTGTCTGTCTGTCTGTCCTTACTCGTCTCCTATTGCATCATAACCCTTATCATCTTTAAAGCCGACCCCTCTAAATGCACACTCCTCCTATGATAATTACTTATCTCAAAATCAACTGTTCGTTCCAATCCAAGACTTAACATTTCGACCAGCCGATGGTTTAATTAACAAATAATTTTTACAAATACTAAATATGAACGTGAAAGATAAAGTTTTTAAATGAAACAAAGTATTTAAATATTAAATTCAAATTTTTCATCTCAAATTGATAACCTCTATTTTTTTTATAATAATTACTTTCAAATCCATAATCATTAGACATCAATTAAGAAAAATTCCCTGAATTTCAATTTCTTCTTAACACCCCTTAAGCTTAAGGCTTACATTTTAGACATATTATACAATCAAAATCACGTAATGGATTTTGATTAAAAAAATTGACATAAGAATTCTCGACTTAAGAATTAGTATCATTATATCTTGATTTTAATCTTCATAAGGGGACATAAAAGTGGTGCAAAAGTGTTTTGTCCGGGGAATTAATTTTAACCGTCCTCGGACGGGTATTCTTCTAGAGATTTTAAAAGCAACAATAAAGCAACATTTTTAATATCCAATGTGCTTATTAATGGTTAATTTTTCAAATCTATGGTAGTGAGTTCAAACCTCACTACGAAGAGTCAGATTAAATTAAGTATAAACATAAATGGATTGTTTTTATTTGTCTGTCTTACAGCAACTTTTTTTTGGGGGGGGGGGGGGGGTAAATAATGCTAACACACATTACCTATTGTAAACGATTCATTGCACATAATTAATTGAATACAAGGTGCTATTTTGCCCATAACTAAAAGAAAATGTTAATTCAAATGAAATAAAATCTATTGGCAAAATATAGCAAAGAGCAACAAGTGATGTAAAAAGAGAGAAGATGTGGACATCTATATACAATCTGAATGTTTATCCAAGGCGAATTTAAACTTAGAGATTGTAGGAATTGTCATTAACTTCTTTAGTGGACTGTTCCACGGAGCAAGAAACACGGACAGCGAATGTTGCCTTTCTTCTAGTGCATTTAAAGCGACTAGGGTACATCTTTTGCTGGAGACGACGACTCGGTGCTAGGGTGAAAAACACTGTTAAAGGTACATTCAAATTCCTATTGATATGTCAGAATTAAATCGGCTCACATCCTCCGCTGTTCAAGTGAGGGGTAATCAGCATTCAGTTTTTGTGTGTAAATGAACACAATAGATTTGATGGGATTGAACTCAGCACACCTGATCCCAGATGCCACAACGGTAGCGATTAGACCAATACCCCCCCCCCTCTCCTCAAAAGTGGAATGTTGCCTTCCATTGCTAAAAAGACAGACAACTGTGTGCAGATTCCGATCATCACTGCATGTCTTTCATTATCTGTGTTTTAGGATGAGTCAGCATCAAGTTTGAAGTAAGCAAATCCGGCCATTGTTTTCAGAATTAATTTAGGTTTTGAAGAGAGACGATCAAATTAAAACTTACAAAGGATCAAGAAAAACAGTTTTATAAAAACAAAACAAATGAAAGTAAGCCCCTTTCTTAATTGGATAAATGCCAGGCAAATCCATCTTACAAGAATATTTGAAGTACCCGATCAACCAAGTAACATCATATGACAGATCAATTAAAACCTAATAAATTGAAAGCTGAGGATTAAGATTTGATGGAGAGGAATTGGTCTTTAGCTGATGAGAATAATACGAATAAGAACAAAAAATAAACGCATTGGTTATTGCTTCATGCAAGTGTAGTGAAATAATGCATTCTGGTCATATATTCTGAACATGTATCATACATCAAGGTCACACAGGGGTCATGCATCCTGGAAACACAAAGATTATACATTCTGGACAGTGGACACACAAATGTCACACATTCTGAACACACAGGTGACATCCATCTTGGAAACACAAGTGTCATACATGCTGAAGAGACAAGTGCTTTAATTTTGGATAGAACAAACGACATCTTTTTTGAAAAGAACAACAAGTAGACAAAATATAATTGTTAGCTTTAAATCAAAACCGATTTCTAAATCGAATTCTTCATTTACTTTCTTGCTGTTTAATATATATTCAACTTCAATATTCCTGAATTCGATATGTAGAACTGTACATTTTTCTATGTGTAATTTTAATTTCCAAATGTTTATTTCGTAGAATTGCCATCCACTCATTTAAAGGCCCTCGCCACAATTTACAGATTTGCTCTGTCCAAACAAATCCGCATTAAAACCCAAAACGAAAACCTAATTGTGAAGATGGAGAGACATTTCCTTTCTTTCATATTCTAAAATAGTTTCATTGTAGAATTCGTTCTTTGCTTTTCTTAAGAGAAGATACAGGATGATGTGTAAATCGTGGGTGGAGTTGAACTCCGGTTGAGGATCAAGCGATTCAAAGAATCAACCCATCTCTTTTAGAAGATTCTAGCGATTTCTTTTCTAGCAGTCCAAGCATAGATATAACGGCGCTCTTGTATAAGCAGTAACCGATCTGAGGGAGATAACTCTATTTTTCTTAGCCGCCGCTATTCCGAATTCGCTTATACTTTGGCAAGGGAGATAACTTTGTTTATTAATAAAAAAACATGTTACGGTTTTGAAATGCGTTAAAAACCCTAAACTTAAACCGTTCAAAATAACTTTAAAGCACTTTTATTTACATGCCACAAATTGTATGCACTTTATATAAACATGCAAATGAAAAGTTATTTTTCTTTTATGCTGCGATAAACAAAGTTCTCTCCCTTGCCAAAGTATAAGCGAATTCGGAATAGCGGCGGCTAAGAAAAGTAGAGTTATCTCCCTCAGATCGGTTACTGCTTATACAAGAGCGCCGATATAACAACATATAGCAGAGTTTAATCTCAAAGGGAAAACTCAAAAACACTGACTACTCGAGGTACTAACTGATTCAAAAAGTAACGGAATACAAAATATGCAATTCAAATAATGTAAACTTTTAAAAAATTGAATTAAACCAAATGAACAAATTTAAACAATTAAAATAATCGTATCATAACGAAACACATTTAAATACAATCAAATAATGGAAACCTCAAAAATGAAAAACCTTCACTGTCAAAGCTTGCCACGTTCGTCTATATCCTCAATACAACAACACAATCTCTTTTCGTCTTAGAGACCGAAGAGTTCTACTTTATTTCAGAGTCAACCTAAATAGTCAAACCCCCAAATCAAGGGAGATCACTCTCATCTCCAAAATAGTCCAAGAGAGATAACTCATAATCCACATTCACAAACTGGAATGAAATGAACATGTCAACAATAACCTGTCTGAAATTTTAGCAGACAGATTTTTACTCGAAATGGTTCCTCATTAAATATTATTTTAAAATAGCAACGACATAAAACCATTACACAATTTTTTTTATCGCATTATGTTGTGGGACGTCGATCTATATGCTTGCCTCTAATCTATATCTTATAAGGGACACAAGTCTTAACATTTTATAACGATTTTTTTTAAACAGTGGAAGTTTTTTGGTGGAATTCAAGTTTGGGCGAAATTGACGTACATGCTTAAAAAGTTTTTTTTTTTTGTTTCTTTTTTTAATACGTTGTTAGTTTTAATGTTAAAAAGCGATATTAAAAGTTACTTTTTGCACTTCTGCATTTCAACCGTCACTTGGACTTAATTTGCTTTCCTCTTTTGAAGGCAGGGGCAGACAACCAACCGGAAGTAACCGAATTAGATGCTTTTATTCAAAATGAGAATATTAGCAGCGAAGAATAATAACAGCGAACAATTTACCGTTATTGAATATAGAAAATATTTTATTTAATAATTTAAAAATTCATAAAAATAATAAAAATATCTTTATTGTATGAATTAAAACTTTCTCAAAATAGTCAACAATCATTTTTAAAATGAACATTTATAATTTAAAACGAAAATTCAACAAACAGTCAACATTGTTGTTTTTTTTTTCATATATATATATATATATAATTTACATATATATTACACTTATATTTACATACATAATTTTGATTTTTTTTCTCCAAATACCCAAAGTTGTCGTCTTATACGGCCTGTGTTGTTTTTTCTTCGTGAAAATAGACTAAAAGTTGACTTGGTCTAATGAATGGAACTCTTCAATTATTAAGTCCAAGTGACGGTTGAAATGCAGAAGTGCCTTACTTTTTTCTGACAACATT
>OY744539.1:62136834-62281834 GCA_963556195.1 Sepiola atlantica | reverse complement strand
CCTCCCACAAGGCAAAATGTGACACAAGGTCGAAAAGTGGGGATTGATAAGTCAGCACTTTAGAAGAAGAGCACTTATGACCATCAAAAAATGTCTGGGCAGCCCCGTCGGCATTCCTCGATAGAGGCGCCTCAGGCAGTAAGCAATAAACTTACTCCTCCCCAAAGAGGGGAGGCGAAGCCTGGGAGGGTGGACCTCCTGGAACTGCACAGGACAAACCGACAGACCAGCGTAAAACAAGCCCCGAAGGCCAAGACAATACCGGTCTATAGGGTGCAGTATCCATCAGAACAGATACTACACTTTGATCTCGATCAAAAGTCATTTACCAGTTCGTTAATGAAGTTTTATCTCCTTCTCTCCATTCTTTCTTTCACGTTTTATATTATCTTTTTTGTTTATTTTTATCATTCTCTTTCATAAATAAATAAGCCTGTCGTCCTCAAGTATAGCACAGAACATGTTCGAGTTGCATGGTTCTGTCGCGTGTAATCCAAGCAGTCTCTTGTATCAGTGATATAACCTTCATCCTTTCGTTATGCCCATCAGGCTGTTATCGTTGATACAATCAGTTGGTGGGGCTATCATTCACCTTTAAGCCAAAGACAACTTATGCGATCGTCCAATCAAAACATACTCTCATCCTTAACTGCTGTTTTACTATTTTACTTTAACTACACGTTTCACTCATAACCCCCTCCTCAGCAAAGTTTGAGTTGTTACGTGACGCTTCCTTTTCATTGTCCTCGTCTTTGTATTTATTGTGTCACTGTTTGCTATGCACGTTCCAGTGACAAAGTGGAAATGGGTTAGCCATAGCACAATGGGAGTATAGAATCGTTTAACACAGTCGTTAGGATGTCAGGCCAGGATCGAGTATATCTTAAGCTGTCGGCTTTCCCTTTTTCATTCTTTGTGTCGATCATGTTTTACTGCTTCGTCTGTCTGCCAACTACAACAACGTCACAAACTATAGTTTTTATTATTTACTCTCATAAATAGTTTAGTCTCATAAATAGTCTACCCAAGCAAATTATTTCTTTATTATTATTATTATTATTATTATTATTATTATTATTATTATTATAAACTCTTAGTGTAAAGCATGCCTTTTAAAATCTACAAGAGCATAGCTTTATATATATTTGCATTATATATATATATAATCTACAAGAGCATAGCTTTATATATATTTGCATTATATATATAATCTACAAGAGTAGAGCTTTATATATATTTGAATTATATATATATATATATATATATATATATATATGATTATTTTTATTTACACAGACATCTACAAAATCTGCGACACTGGCATGTCGATGTTATCGATCAACAACTATTATAAACTGAGATCTCATCAGGCAGAGTTAGAATCCGATCTTAACCTTAGGTCATATTTGGAAAGAATGAAATGGAGAAAAAGAAAAAGAAATTTAAAATTTAAATTTGGAAAGTCACGTGGTTGGGACCGTTAAGAATCAAAATCTCAAAATCAAAATGGATGTTACTTCCCTGTGGATGTTTTACCTGGATTATATATATATATATATATATTTATTTATTTTAATTAATTAATTTATAAATTAATTTTTGCATATATAGATTTTTTAATTTATTAATTTATAAATTAATTATTGTGTTCACAATAGGGAGACATGGACACGTGTTTCTGGTTATGAGTCGTCATCAGCATGACTATCCGAGCAAGGATCAAACCCTCGATGTAAATAGTCGTAGTCTAGTGCTTTATCTATAGACCAAAATCACCTGCAACATTTTGTGCTCAACTTTTTATCGCCTATAATGTTATGCTAATTTTTTGTTATTGTTTTTACTGCCGAAAGTCGACCGGTGTTTACTGGTGTTTTTTTATTATTTGTCGCTACCCTGAGCGGTTTATTTTTAAGAATATGCAGAGGACTACATTTTTGATTCGCCCATAATCGGGCGTATCATCAATTTTTGTATATATAGATTTTTTAATTAATTAATTAATAAATTAATTTTTGTGTTCACAAAAGGGAGAAAGTTCTCTTACTGACGATTGCAGGTCTGGCCTGAAACACATGTGTATATGGGTTTATTTTGAAAATAATATTTATTTATAAATAATTATTCAAAGCTCTCACAAGATCAAGCACTTTAAGTAAAGTTGAAAACAAGCCGTCATTCTGCATCATGCATAACTCTAGGTCCCATCTATTGAGTGCTCTCGACTGCTTGCTAGATAGCCGCCATATTTACTTCCCATTTCTAGACAATGGGTGGTGGAGCATTGGTACATGCCTTGACTACTGAGTCAAACATGAATGAATTTCGTATCGGGATTCGAACCGTGTGACCGACAGGGATTGTCTCCTCCCATACTGACGATCGCAGGTTTGGCATGAAACACATGTGTATATGTTTTTTTTTATAAAATATTATTTATTTATAACTAATTATATATATATATATATATATATATCTAATATATAAAGTTAAGACGATTTTTCCCTTTACCTTCTCGAAGAATAGGAAACTAACCACATGCATCACATGCTATTAAACTCACCACTACATTACGCTTATTTACTCGATCGTGTTTTAGTAAATTTGTTATTATTTTTCTTCATATTACTTTTGGCCATCATCTTCGACTCCTCAAAACATACTCTATATAGGTGGTAACAAAAACTTTTCCCCCTAACATTTAAGTACTGACACTCCCCCAATCGTCACCGGAAACTAATAATCAACATCTGTTTTTAAAAAAGTGTCCGTCAGTTTTTACAATTTGTCTGCTATTAATTTACTACATAATACAAAACATTATGCAAACATTTAATGGATGCTCCCACTTATTCTGTTGAATATCGGATTACATTACTTCAACTTATTACGTAAACATTTACCCTCATTCCGGTTTTTAGAGAATACAATTAACGAACATGTATTTCAACACTCAACGGCTACAATTTCTTCAGCAACTCGACTTCCGAATTAAATCCATATACACCAAGATACTCAACATAAATCCATAAAGTTGACATTTCCTGAATCCTACCCCTTTCACATGTATAATATCAAAAAATTAGAAGAATACATTGATTTCTTGATATAGAAATGATCCAAAACGTGCAAATAATAGCCCCTAGATTTGGTCGCATTATGGTGTATCATAAATTATAACACGTGCCAACTACCGGCTGGCTTGGTTTATATGATATAATTTTGCTTAAATTTTATACTTGTGTTCATGGCCTCAAGGTTAACAGCGTAGTTCCAAGACAGAGGTTTATGATTCGATCCCAGTAGTCTCACACCATTTATTTATTCTTTTTTTTAAACATGTTATACTTCCACCTTCGAGGGAGGACTATGGGCCGGATTTTTTATATTCAACGTTACCATATAGTATCTTGAAAAAACATTACTGTAATATGTAGTACTTTATCTATGATGAAATTCATAATTTTTCTTCAAACCAACATGATTTACTACTGCTCTGCAGACCACCTTAATTGGTCCCCCGATTTATAAAATCGGGAGACCTATGTTTTGAGGCATTTCTGTCCGTCCGGCCGTCCGTCCATCCGGATTTTTCTCCGCAACCATCCATTGAATTTCTCTGAAATTTTGCATGAAGTTGTAACTTTTGTCAGGTAAGAAAGTGACATTCTCCGATTTTTGAAAAAAAATCTGGTTAGCCCCCCCCCCCCCCAGGGGGTCAAAACGCACCAAAATGGCAAAAAATAGATTGAACAAATTTTCTAATTTTTTTGTTCAAAACGCCATTATTATTCACAAATTGACAAAATCTTATTTAGTTTATAAAAAAAGAACAATAGCAGAAGAAATTACAAGAAAGGACTTAACAAAGTTACTCACGGATACAATTTTGATTTGGGCAGTAGAAATTTCATGCTCAAAAAAATAAAAAATGCTGCAAAAACTGTTAATGATTTTGAAAAAATTGTGGTAAAGAATGGACTGTTAGCAGTTTATAGACGGAAGTATTTGTACCATGCATTCAGTAATGATCACTTTTTGTTTGAAAGGAATACAGTAGACTATGTACACTAGACATGTTTTGAGATGTCATGATTTCGAAATTACTGAATGTCAAACAAATGAATGTGAATGCAAAAAACCTGGCCAACCTGATCAAAATAATGATAAAGAAATTAGTCAAGATGAAATTGATCAATAAATAGATGAGGTATTTGCTTGGCTCATCTTTGTGACACTAATAAAGGGTGTCCTGATGAAAGAACACAACATTTGGAAACAAGAAAAATCCATTGAAGCAATTTATGTACTTCTACCTGATTTGACTGTGAAAAAAATTTGCAAAAAAATGAAAAAAATTGAAGAATGCAATAGCATTCATAGTGATTATATATACAGGGTGGGCAAAAATAAGGGTCCTATTTTTAAAAATTCATAACTTTTTTATTTATTGATTTAAAAAATTTTTTTTTTTAGAATAAGTAAAGGACCCCTTCCGAAGCAAGCATGAGCCGTATTAGCCCTAAGGAACGTACCCTCATTTAGAAAACATTATTTTTGCTTAAAAAACTCAAAACGGTGTAAAAAACAATACTTTAGTTTTTGTAAGTTTTAAGAAGTGTTTTTCGGCTAAAATTTGTTTTGTTTATTTTAAAAAATCTCGGAAGGGTCAGTCTACACACACATAAAGTTTAGTGAGTTTAACTTTTATTTTGTGGAAGTTATTCAAATTCAAGTTATTCAAATTTAAAGATAGGACCCTTATTTTGGCCCACCCTGTATAATTGTGGGCAATCTGACTGCACTAATAAACTCGAAGACATTAGAAAAATGTCCCCCACACCCACAGATTTCGAACATTGGTGAATCAGGTCTACAAATTAAGAGTTGTATGCATTTGGTTGCATTTGTATGATATTGCAATTTTGGAAGAAAACTGACCTATGTTCAAGATAAATTTAGGAAAAGGCAGAATTAATCAAACCAGTTCTGAAATTATTGGAAATTTGCTTGAGAGAGAAAAGTAAGTTGACCATTCTGAACCAAAAATTGTCCTCTTATTAAAAATGTAAACATTTAAAAAAATGCAAAAAATGAAAACCAATTCTTGTGACATTTCATAACAAAGAGAATGTGATAGTGATTTGAAAAAATTGACTGAATGGGATAAAAAAAAGTACCTGATGTCATTAAAGAAAATCATACGTTGCCATGTACTATGTCTATCAATTGCCAATCTTATTTGAAAACAGAAAAATATCCTTCACTGGCTTCAATCAATGGTCTTGAAGATGAAATAATTCATAAAGAATTAGAAAAATTGAATATTTATTAACAAATATTGATACAAAGCGCCAAATGTTTTATTAATGTGATAAAACTTGTGCCTCAAAAATTCAAAGGACTGTTGTCTTATATGTTGCCTGCCATCAAAGGAAATGCAACTTATTTTCCAATTCCTATGGAGAACACTATCAATCATGTCATGGAAACATTACCATAAAAAGAACACAATTTTTTGAAGATTGTTGTTGCCTCATTGCCAACTAAAAACAAAATCATTTGGAAATCATTAGTTAATATGCAAAATGGTTTGAATGCACTTTATTGGCTTGAAGAGAACAATGAAATTTACAAAGAATGCGCTAATTAAGCCACTGTCTTGTGTGCTGGATAGAACTGCAGATTTTGATTATTTGTTGACGCATTCGACCAAGAAATATGCTGAAACATTCTATGAACATTATACTGTTCAAAAATGCACCCATCTTTACCAAATGAAAAAGACATTGAAATGTTTAAGATGAATAAATCAGAAGGAGATTTAATGAAAGATAACAATCCAAAATTGGATTTGATGTGCTTTCCCATTTTGTTTCCTGCCGGGAAAAATAGAATGTTTCAAGATAGAAAATATGGAAATGTCACACCTCATATATTTGTCAGAAACAGATTTAGGCATTCTGACCTTAGATTTAGAAGAAACATCCAATATCTTTGTTACAATGTGTACAAGGCAGACAAAAGAGGTTTGGACGCTGGCAATTTTGCCATGATGAAGTCAATGAAAACAGAAAAAATGATATTGGTAGAATTCAACCAAAGAATACAAAACAATGACACAGCTGTGTAAGGCAACCTTTCAATGACGATGGCAAATGTCAGGGGTTCAAAACAATTTTGGAATAGAAAGGCATCTGATCTTCATGCTATGGATGAATAATTTGGCCCCACGACTCTGTTTGTAACATTATCTTGTGCTGAATATTTCTGGCCTGATTTAAGAGAATATTTAGAAAAAAATGAATAGTAACATTGCAAATGTCAAAACAGCCAACACTAGCAGACTTTGTGTAAATAATGTTGTTGCTGTTAGTGAATTCCTTTACTATAGGCTGAATTCTTTCATGAATGAAGTGATCTGGACAAAAATAATCCAACTTTTGGTAAAGTTTCATATTATTTCTGGAGAATTGAGTATCAACGTAGAAGTGCCTCACACATCCATATGAAATTATGGTGTGATTAAGCACCCATTTATGACAAAGACCCTCTAGAAAAAATCCAGCAATTCATTGAGAAACATATCACATGCAGAATACCTTGTTCTGTATCTAGTCCCACATTGTACAATTTGGTGTTCAGATTTCAAATGCCTTCTTGCAGCAAAACTTGTTTGAAAGTTTTTGGCAAAGGAAAAAATGTTGCAAAATGTCCAAATTTGGATTTCCAAGATCTGATGGAGTATTCAATTTTTTTTAGTGTGGTTGATAGTGTAAAACAAGAAAAAATGATAAATGTGTAAAACAACTTCACCATTTGCAAAGAAAATCAACTGAAAAATATATATATGATTACAATCCTTTCCTTCTTTTAATTTAGCAAGCCAATGTTGATACATTGGAGAAAATTGCATGATTTTGACAAGATATATTATCAAACAAAAGCTGAAAAAATGAAGCTAGAGATGTTTGGGTAAATTTGAATGAAACTAGATCAAAATAGGGAAGATAAAAGTTAGCTGGTCTTCAGCTCATTGGAAAAAGAGATATTGGAGCATATGAGTGTGTTGATAAGTTGTTAGGACACCATTTATTTGACTTATCTGATCAAGTTATTTGGATTAGTGCTGCTATTCCTAGCAAAAGTGGCCATAGGATCAGATCGAAACAAGAATTGCAAGAAATGCCACAGGATTTCACAAACATATTTCATTAAAATACAGTTGAAAATTATTATTCTAATAGACCATTGTTCTTAGACGAAACTTCATTATATGAAGTTGCTACTAATATTGAAAAGGTTTCATATCCACCTAAGGAGAAAGAAGAAGCAAAAAGAATGGTCATGACAAACAATAAAGGCTATTTAAAAAAAGTCAAAGAAAAAGTTGTCAAGACTCCAAATGTGCCTCTGAACAAAGTATTACCACAATATTCTCATGCTTTTTAAGCCTTGGAGAAATGAGGAAATTTATTTATTGAGTGGTTTTACTTCTTATGAAGAAGCATTTCAAAATTGTTATTCAGAATTGCCAGCACAATATGAAAATATTTAAAAAAGAATTGCTGATTCTATTGAATTGGCTAAACAATTGAAAATTGAAGTAGAAAAGAAAGTCAAGAAAAAGTAATTGATGAAAATTGAACTTCAATATTTAAGAGTTAATTCCACTTGTCTTGTACTTTTCCAGGTTTATATTAAAGAATATTAATACACATGCGTCTGCATTTTTCAGTCTAGTATATATATATATATATATATATATATATATATATATATATATATATTAGTGGGGGTAGAAGGAGAGCGTGTTCTGCATGTCATACAAACGCAAAGCTAAGCCATCTTACATGTACAAATATCTCTACAAGACACAGATCGCGATGAATACTTATAAAAATAAACCTTGCCCGCTGAACAATATGCGCGACCACAATCGGACATTGCAATCTTTGTAGAGATGGCTTTCTTCTGTAAAGAAGTGTCAATCATATATATATATATATATATATATAAACTTTTGCTTAGCCTACGTCTTAACTTCCTTCATGATGAATAATATTATTTTTAATGCCACTAGACACAAGAACATTTTACAAACGATTAAAACATACAAATAACGCTCAAATTACTAGATTCTTGGATAATAATGTTCCTTTTGCTTCTGTGGAATTGGCCATTGGCTGAACGATGTAACTTGAGGTGAGAAGAATTCATTGTACAATGTTTGAGTCAAGGTCGGATCTAAACGTTCTTTGATCTTTGTTTTGAAATTTAGAAAAATTCAAAAACGACACAAACTATTTAAAGACTGAAAGTCACAAATAAAAAAAAAGATAAAATGAATTTCATCATCAGAGTTGTGTGTGGAGGAGCGGAAGGGCATTTTAACTGACCCTTTTCATCAATTCAGTCTACTAATTAATCATTTTATTTTTGCAGTAAATTTAAATATTGTTTTCAATTCTTACATGAAACCTATTCCAAGAATTATCTTCACTTTTTAATGCATAAAAACTGAAACCTTCAAAACTATTTTCATTCATTATTGTTTTTTTCAAATATTGCCTGTCAAAGTTAATTTTGAAAATTTAAGAGCAAAAATCAATAAATAGAAATTGTTTAATAAAAAGTGAACTAAATTTCCTTGCAAAAATTGTACTTTTGACGTCAACGTTTGGTTACATGATATCATTAATGTAAAAACTATTTTGGTGATTTTTCATAATAGGGCCACAAAACTCTACAACTTAAAAATTAAGTATTGTTTTGTTCTGCTTTTTTTTGTTTTTTTGTTTTTGTTTTACTGTAATATAGATTTTGTGTCTGTATATTTGCAACCAAAACTTGAAATATTATTGTACAGTTAAATAAAAACATTAATTCTCTGGTGTAGTTAGATATAATAATCAGAGCTTTTTAATAAAATAAGGTTCTTTTTATTTGTTACAAACATGTAGGAAGGGAAATGTTCAGCTGAAATATTGAGTGAATATAATAAAGATATGAATATTCGCCTAAACAAGTAGCCATTTAGTATAAAAATGTATTTTGATAGTAAATTTGATACTATGTTATATAGTTAACCGAGGCTGAGAAATACCAAAAACTCTAATTGATCACATGTTAGGGAGAACAGAGAGAGAGAGGGTGGGCATTTTTTAATAGTCAGCAGTTAATCAATCAGTTTGTGTTAACCAACAGTGACCTACGAAAACTCATAAGGGGCTTCTGTCCTCAAGGTTGCTTAGAAAAGGAAATGTTAATAAAAAGAGATAATAGTTTGCAGAATTAAATAAATTGTTGTAATCAATATTCAACAATGTTCATCTATTCATGCCAAGCCAGCTTCCATTTATGAAGAGGAAAGACCAAGATGTTGACGCAGTACAACATGGCGGGTCCAGATAAAAGATAAATCCACTGAGATCACGGGCGAAAGAATATCATAATATTGAAATTTGTTGCTGTGACCATCACAATGCAAGTTATAAAGAAACCAGTCACATAGAAATGTGTTACTGATAATAAAATATTAAATGAAATCGGCTGCTTCACAGTTTGCCAAAAGAGCAACGAATGAAAAGTTAGGAAAACTGACAATGGTAATGCCCCATTTAATTTTCGCACTGTAAACCGTTATAAAAGATGTTTGTAAGCATGAAATTCGCCATTTGTCAGTCAGGGCATCTTAGTTTGATTTATTTCTTAAGCCAAAAAATCATTCCATATATTCTGTCCGATGTTTTTTTGTTTATTTCTCATTTTTGTGGGGGATTTTTTTTTAATATTACACCCTCCTTTGTCCCTTTTTTTTAATATTACACCCTTCCCCCTCCTTTGTCGCTTTTAGCTGGGACTTTTCACACGAACAGTAAAAGTCATAAAACTTTGCATGGAAATTTACAATAAAACCTGTCACTCACAAGATAATGAGACAAATAAAAATAATACATACAAATGCATTCTCTGGATTGAACACAGAATGTGAACTGACAATAACCAGCAAATAACAATGGCCATCACTGAAATAATACAGTGTTCATGTTATTTATGTCCTTGATAAGAACTAACAATATGACACTTAGGCACATATTTCATCAACAATCATTAAATGTTGAATTCTCAAACCTTCTCTTCCAGTTGCTATGCTCGTTTCTCGCCCTCCACTCTTCAAGGCCTGCGAGACAGGAGCACCCTTTCCCATCTTCAACATTATTTGTCTTCTTTTGCAAGGAGTCGAGAAAATCTTTGTTCTTTGCAACATAATGTGGTTAACAAGTAAGAATAAGCTGACCACAGTTGTTCTTACCTTGGTTGTTGTTCTCTCCGGCCTTTTTGTCATAGTTAGCAGTCCTTTCGGGAATGTTGAACTTTCGGGAATGTTGAACTTTCGGGAATGTTGAACTGAACACTTTATATAATCTACTAGGATAGACTCATTCCTTGGTCAATGTCTTTTTAGATTTCCTTCATCAAAGCTTGAACTCACGACCCCTTCAAGAAGTAGACAAGAAGCAAAACATTCCATTTTTTTTACGAATGGGTCACCACTTATCAAATTCCGGGTGCTACTCAAGAATAATGGTAAAAGACATTTTCAGTTTGATAATGAACGCCATCGTGAGAGGATTGGAATCAATTGGGAGAATGAGGGGGAAGATTAATTGAGAGGAATTGATTTTCCAAGAGAACAGCACATCACACTTGAAGACGACCATGTTGTAGTCGGTTGGGAAGCAGCCTCGTGGTATTTTGTTCCAAAGATGGGATGGTCTCGGAAAGAAACTTTGATTTTTGCTAGAGAGATGGAGAAAGGCACCAGAAGAAGATTGGAGAATAAAACACTTAAAACATGGCTATAACAACAATCAAGATGGAGAAATCGGACAGGCATGGAACGCAGACTGGGGACACTAACCCTAACCCACTAACCCTAACCTTAACCCACTAACCCTAACCCTCTAACCCTTACCCACTAACCCTAACCCACTAACCCTAACCCTCTAACCCTTACCCACTAACCTTAACCCACTAACCCTAACCCTCTAACCCTTACCCACTAACCCTAACCCACTAACCCTAACCCTCTAACCCAAACCCACTAACCCTAACCCTCTAACCCAAACCCACTAACCCTCTAACCCTAACCCTAACCCTCTAACCCTAACTCACTAACCCTAACCTTAACCCACTAACCCTAACCCTCTAACCCTAACCTTTACCCACTAACCCTAACCCTCTAACCCTAACCCTCTAACCCTAACCTTAACCCACTAACACTAACCCACTAACCCTAACCTTAACCCACTAACCCTAACTCACTAACCCTCTAACCCTAACCTTAACCCACTAACCCTAACTCACTAACCCTAACCTTAACCCACTAACACTAACCCACTAACACTAACCCAATAACTCTTGGTTAAATAAAGGGTTCAGTTTGAAATTGTTAAATACAACATAATCACACTGACATGCAGGCTTGTTAGATCACCAAAGTGTAGCAACATTGAGCTTGGTCGGTACCAGATGGCTGAGCATTTAGGGATACCAGGCGCTGTATGTGGGAGGACGGTGACACCTTCCTGCAAAAGTTAAAATAGTATTCTCTCCTGACCAAGACATACATGCGACCGGAGACCACTTATGAATTTAATATTCTTTAGAAGCTCCATCCTTTGGAGGAAACCGGCTCAATCCGACCAGGGTGAATGTTGCACCAGGTACCAGCAGGTCACTTTGAAATTCCCCAGGGGATTAAGATTATGAAAACAAACGACACAAAAAGAAGGCCAGATATCATTGGCACTACCTACCTACCTACCTACCTACCTACCTACCTATGTTACTGTATAAACTGAAAGAAATGAAAATGCTTAATAAAGTCTTCCATGCTATTATATTGATCATTCAACATTCCAAACATAGGTACATGATTGACCTAATGGATATAATCACTGACTATGAGATCAGCTCTGCCAAATTCAAATACAATTGAATCTGTTGTAGTCATTTATGAATTAACATTTCTGGGAACAGAATGAACCCACCAGTTCCCTCTCCTCAAACTATGCATAAAATAGTAAGTTGTGTTCAATTAATGATGTACAATTAATTGATTAGGATAGGTATTATCCTTCAGTCTTAAATAATTCCCTAAAAAGGGGATTCATATAGTGTAAAACAGACAATGCAAAATATTCAAATTCGTGGTGTAGAAGGGGTAGGGCTAATAAACCTACTAACCCTAAACAACTTATTTTTCTTTGGAAACTATAAAAGTCAGTATAAAAGTCAGTATAAAAGTCAGTATAAAAGTAAGTATAAAAGTCAACCCAGCAAACAAATATTCGCTGATACTATTGGAATTATTATTAAGCGCAGTGAATTCTAAGTGCCCTCTGATTGGATGAAAATCAGCCAATCACAGACCACTGCTTCAATCTCTGCAGAAAACCCAGGCGATCACCTATTTTGAAAATATCGGTCTCTCTGCTCCTGTCAACATCATTTCTCCTCTGCTGCAGCAGGTGCGAGCGGGCACATGCTTTTTTAGTGTATATAATACGCACAAAGCCATCTTGATGGTCTGAACTATTCTTCACAGCTTTGCCCCCAGAATGAATCCTGTTACAAGACAACTGGCATTTTCAGTGAGTCCGCAAAGGCACTTCTTTTGCAAGCAACATTCTCTTTCTTTCTTCTCTTTTTTATCCATATAAATATCCTTTCGTTATCTACCCATGTTGTTTGTTATCTCTGTTCTTGTCTAGTCACGTTTATATGCCACCAGCTTTTCTTCCAGCGGACTACAGTCTTCGTCCTTCATTCTAACGGGAAAAATCCCAACAATACTTACAAAAAAAGATTTTAAAATATTGGTATTGTGGACGTGCACACGAAATTTAAAAAGAAAAAAATGCCCAGCATTTGAAAAAAACTTGTACAAATTGCTTAAAATAAAACCATTTTCAAGCAGTATGCAAATTCAAAAAGAAAAATGCTGAAAGAGTTGAAGAAAACGAAACCAATATGGAAGTTTTTTCATTAAAAAAAGACAAACAAGAATATGGAAAAAAATTGAACAAAAGAAAAAAGACATTATACTAAAAGTTAAAATCAACAACCGATTTGCATATGTAAATGGATACAGGCAGTGCAGTAACGCTTATCCAAAAAAAGTTCTGAGAACGCATTGGAAAGCCAAGTCTACAAAAGAGCAATTTACAACTCCGCCAATTTGATGAGTCGGTCAGAAAACTTTAATGTACTTTGAAGGTTCCTTGGAGTTAGAAGATACATTTGAAGTAATACCTATAATTGTCACAATTTGCAAAAAGAACCACGGACTTTTTGGAAACGAAGTGCTTAACATAAATTCTGCCAAATTAATGAGATAAAATGAATAAAAAAATATACAACGAGTTTAAAGTGAAAAAAAAATATTACTCCCTCTTATTATGAGGCACGGAAATTACCAATGAATTTGTTGCCATTAGTGGTAGCCAGGATCAAAGTGTAGTATCTGTTCCGATGGATACTGCACCCCCATAGACCGGTATTGTCTTGGCCTTCAGGGCTTGATTTCTGGCGGTCTGTGGGTTTGTCCTGTGCAGTTCTAGGAGATCCACCCTCCCAGGCTTTGCCTTCCCTCTTTGGGGAGGAGTAAGTTTATTGCTTACTGCCTGAGGCGCCCCTACCGGGGAATGCCGACGGGGCTGCCCAGCCATTTTTTGTAGGCCAGAGTGCTCACCTTCTCGGGCGTTGGCTTTTCAAATCCCACTTTCCAGACCTTGTGTCACATCTTACCGCGTGGGAGCATAATAAATAACTAGTGGTAGCAAAACTATGAAAATTAATAGAACAGGACGTTCTTGAACATGTTCCACCTGGCAGTAACAAGTAGGCATCACCAGTTGTTGTTTTGAGAAAGTCAGATGGAGACGTACATATTTATGGCTTATATAAAACTCTCACTAAGAATAATTAAGGGGGAGGGAGCTTGACTAGCTAATTTGCTAATCTTTCACTTCACAACATAAACATCTTAATCAGAACGTACATTAGATAATAATAGGCAAGCAAAGAAAACAAATCAAAATGGTTACTAAAACCTGACACATATAGGTCCGTACTGAACTTCGACTTGAGTATTAATAACACATGTAAATAGACTGTGAGAGGTGTTGTATTTGATCATAGACACATTTAGACACATTACTTGCATTAACCGGAAATAAGAGCATGAGAGACATATGTTACAGAGATTGGTATAATGTATGTTAAAGAGATTGGTATAATGTATGTTAAAGAGATTGGTATAATGTATGTTAAAGAGATTGGTATAATGTATGTTAAAGAGATTGGTATAATGTATGTTAAAGAGATTGGTATAATGTATGTGAAAGAGATTGGTATAATGTATGTTAAAGAGATTGGTATAATGTATGTTAAAGAGATTGGTATAATGTATGTTAAAGAGATTGGTATAATGTATGTTAAAGAGATTGGTATAATGTATGTTAAAAAGATTGGTATAATGTATGTTAAAGAGATTGGTATAATGTATGTTAAAGAGATTGGTATAATGTATGTTAAAGAGATTGGTATAATGTATGTGAAAGAGATTGGTATAATGTATGTTAAAGAGATTGGTATAATGTATGTTAAAAAGATTGGTATAATGTATGTGAAAGAGATTGGTATAATGTATGTTAAAGAGATTGGTATAATGTATGTGAAAGAGATTGGTATAATGTATGTTAAAGAGATTGGTATAATGTATGTTAAAGAGATTGGTATAATGTATGTTAAAGAGATTGGTATAATGTATGTTAAAGAGATTGGTATAATGTATGTTAAAAAGATTGGTATAATGTATGTTAAAAAGATTGGTATAATGTATGTTAAAGAGATTGGTATAATGTATGTTAAAGAGATTGGTATAATGTATGTTAAAAAGATTGGTATAATGTATGTTAAAGAGATTGGTATAATGTATGTGAAAGAGATTGGTATAATGTATGTTAAAGAGATTGGTATAATGTATGTGAAAGAGATTGGTATAATGTATGTGAAAGAGATTGGTATAATGTATGTTAAAAAGATTGGTATAATGTATGTTAAAGAGATTGGTATAATGTATGTTAAAGAGATTGGTATAATGTATGTTAAAGAGATTGGTACAATGTATGTTACAGAGATTGGTATAATGTATGTTAAAGAGATTGGTATAATGTATGTGAAAGAGATTGGTATAATGTATGTTAAAGACAATAAATAATAAAAAAGATAAATCCTTTTTGCAAATTAAATGTAAAATGTCATGTAAAGCTTCCAGACGTGTGAAAATAAAAGAACGTTACACAAATGACGTTAATGCAAATGTTTGTATATAAAAAAGAAAGACGAATGTAACAAAAAGAAGTATAAAAGAAAATATATCGGCCTGCAATTGTTATTAAACGTTGTCTCTGGTGTTTTATAAAGAATATATTTCGATAAAGGGATGAGGACTGTCCGAAATATAAAAAAATATAATAACACTCATAATTTACATGATTTTATGTTTTCCATAAGACTATATTTTTTATTTTTCGAATGTGAAGAAATTCATCATTTTTATCCAAGAAACAGTCTTTTGGTTGAACAAAATATTTCTTTAAAATATGTTTCAAGTGTCGTATAGAATCTCTCCAATACCTCACCCATTTCGCCCAAATTGATTGAAGAGATCATGACTGCTAGCGATTAAAACATTGAATTTAACTTACTATTTTATTTATTAGTCTGCTATTTAAGTATAAATTTTATAAATAATAATGAACATTTCAACATGTGACTTTTTTTATGGTGGCGGGGGGAGTAAATAATAGTTTTAACTCCGACCCCCTAAATTGCTACATATGTTTTTTCAGAGGCTGGTGGTGGTGGTGGTGGTGGTGGGGGTGGAGGGGTAAATAATAATTGTAACCCCCACCCCCTAAATTGTTACATATGTTTTTTCAGAGGCTGGTGGTGGTGGTGGTGGGGGTGGAGGGGTAAATAATAATTGTAACCCCCACCCCCTAAATTGTTACGTATGTTTTTTCAGAGGCTGGTGGTGGTGGTGGTGGGGGTGGAGGGGTAAATAATAATTGTAACCCCCACCCCCTAAATTGTTACATATGTTTTTTCAGAGGCTGGTGGTGGTGGTGGTGGGGGTGGAGGGGTAAATAATAATTGTAACCCCCACCCCCTAAATTGTTACATATGTTTTTTCAGAGGCTGGTGGTGGTGGTGGTGGTGGAGGGGTAAATAATATTTGTAACCCCCACCCCCTAAATTGCTACATATGTTTTTTCAGAGACTGGGGGGGGGGTAAATAATAATTGTAACCCCCACCCCCTAAATTGCTACATATGTTTTTTCAGAGACTGGGGGGGGGGGGGGTAAATAATAATTGTAACCCCACCCCCTAAATTGCTACATATGTTTTTTCAGAGACTGGGGGGGGGGGGGGGGGTAAATAATAATTGTAACCCCCACCCCCTAAATTGCTACATATGTTTTTTCAGTATTGATAATCCATAATTTTCCAAGAAGTTATCATATATGTTTTATATTTCCCCCTTTTTACATATATTTTATTGGTTTTATGTTCTTGTTAATGTAAGTTGATTTTATTATTAAGACTGCGTATCATGAAGAAATAAAGAATTTTCTTCACCTTCTGTAAAAAAAAATTGAAAATTGTAACAAACATTAACTTTGTAAAACTTATCAAAATTGTTTCTCCGAATATTTTGTTCAAAAAGTATTTGATTTTGTAAAATGTTGAATTTGCTTTCTGATTGTATTATTTCATTATATTTTCTGTAATCAATTAGTCAGTATAAACAAATTGATTCATGATATTTTTAAATATCAAAAATGTGTTTAATTCATGGTGAATAAAGTGAATTTTTTGTAAATTTAGCTCTTTTATAATTTTGTACTTTTTACATTTGATTTGATGGAAATAAATCAATTATTGTAAGCTAATTCCTAATATTATGTATAGTTACTAATTACTTGACGTTACTAAAACATTTCTAACTAAAACTTTTCTCTGTAATTATTATTTAGTAGTAATTTTGGTCTTCACATGTTCGTCCCCAGTCGTGGACCCAAGTCGTATGTTTGCCAGGCCTGTATTATGGATCTCCTTGAGAATGTATTACTCGTGTGTCTGATTAAGGGTTCATGGGGGAAGGACAGAGTCGTATAAATAGGCAGAGAGAGAGAGAGAGAGAGAGAGAGAGAGAGAGAGAGAAGATGCAAATCTGCCAGGGATAAATTGAAAGATTATCATTTCCACTTATTAACCTTGCCACTTGCCATGGAGAAAAAAGATAAAAAAGAGAGAGAGGAAGACAGTGGTTTATGAGAGAGAATGGAAGAGAGAGGGGGAGAGAAGGAGGAAGAGAGGAAAGAAAAGGTGGGAAAGAGAGGAGAAATCGAAAAATAAGATTGCGAAGACAGAGAGAGAGAGAACAAAGTAGATAAAAAGTGATTGAATGGATTAGAGAGAGAGAGAGAAAGTGGAGAGAGATTACATTCAAGTTAAATGAATTAAGTCCCCTTGTTGTAATGACTAATGGTTGGATGGTGTGTTGATGGCTAACTAAGGGCCAGGTGCAGCATTAGTAATAACTTATGGTCTAGGGGACGGGGCGGGGGGGGGGGGGGCGGTGATAAAATAAAAAATCTCAGCAGCCGATGTATGGCAGGACTTGTAGAGTGAGAAAAAAGGGTGCTGGTAATCCTGATCACTAAATATTCCGTGGGAAAGAAGAATAAACTTATCAGGAAGCAAAGTTGTTGATGCAGGCGTACTGAACCAGAATTAGCTGATAAAAATATTAACATGTCCAAATCTGTAAAAAAGATTTAAAAGAGGATTTTTTTTAACTCTTCTTATGATATTCAGTCATATTTGCTTTCGTTGTAGTAAGACCAGTGTGCTGATCTAGACATTTTCTGTAACATCTACCCATCCCCCTTTTGGCTAAGATCAAAGTGTAGTATCTGTTCCGATGGATACTGCACCCCGTAGACTGGTATTGTCTTGGCCTTCTGGGCTTGATTTACGCCGGTCTATGGGTCTGTCCTGTGCAGTTCTAGGAGGTCCACCTTCCCAGGCTTCGCCTCCCCTCTTTGGGGAGGAATAAGTTTATTGCTTACTGCCTGGGAATGCCGACGGGGCTGCCCAGGCCATTTTTAATGGCCAGAGTGCTCACCTCTCGGACGCTGGCTTTTCATACCCCACTTTCCCGACCCGACCTTGGGTCACATCTTACTTGTGGGAGTAAGATAAAAACTGGCCTTGTGCCTAACTCCTGGAGAGGAGTAAATCAATACCCATACTGCAATCAGTTATGGGCAGGAGTCACTCCTAAACTAATTAACCGATCATCATGAATTTTTGAACACAACTGCGAGGCATAAGGTTGGGATATATTTATGCAATGGATTTTGATCAGAATTGGACTAATGATTCTAGACATAAGGTTTAGTATCATTATGTCTTGATTTTAATCTTCGAAAGGGGACACAAAAGTAGTGCAAAACGGTTCTGTTCGAGGAATTAATCTTACTCATTTCGAGTTATAATAATCATAAATATGAAAGGATTAGCAAATGTGATGTTCCACAGGGAGTTCGGTTGTTTTGTTTTACGGCATATCAACCCTTTTCGAGTAAGTTAATGGTGAATCCGGTCATTTTCGTAAAAGATTGTATGCTTCAAGTTCTTTATATGTTCAAGTATTTATTCATGGTGTTTTGTTTGGTTGTTTTGTAGAGGAAAAATGTCGTTTTTGTTTTTGGCTTTGCAGAACATGATTGACTTTTGCAAAGAGAAAGGAAAAAAACAATAACATTAATGTTTGGTGCATTTTTGGTCAGGAAGTCGGTATCTTCATTCCCGAGACGGAGGGGAGGGGAAGTAGATACAAAGAGAAATACTGCAAAAAAAGTATAATATTAGTTGACAAAATTTCTCAGATGAAGTCATAAAAAGCAATGACATAAATTATTTTCTTTTTGACAAAATTATCTCCCCTTCATAAGAACTCTCCCGTCTACAGATAATTATAGTTATCGATTCTAAGCTGAATAAAGTTTTGTAAGCTCTATCGTACTCTTGTTTTTTTTTTATTACAGAGGTTTTTACATTATTTATGTTATGTGCATGCAATTTAGATATCCAGTATCCGATAATTATTTTTTTATTTTCTTTCACCTTTAAGTAGAAAAGAGGACAACAGTCTGAGACATATAAACAATGTAAATACCATGTAAAATGACTTGAAAACTTCATTAACAAAACCGTTTTCTGTTTTCAAAGAGTGTTGCCTGCGAACGAACGTGATTTTTCACTTGAAAACTTCATTAACAAAACCGTTTTCTGTTTTCAAAGAGTGTTGCCTGCGAACGAACGTGATTTTTCACTTGAAAACTTCATTAACAAAACCGTTTTCTGTTTTCAAAGAGTGTTGCCTGCGAAGGAACGTGATTTTTCACTTGAAAACTTCATTAACAAAACCGTTTTCTGTTTTCAAAGAGTGTTGCCTGCGAAGGAACGTGATTTTTCACTTGAAAACTTCATTAACAAAACCGTTTTCTGTTTTCAAAGAGTGTTGCCTGCGAAGGAACGTGATTTTTCACTTGAAAACTTCATTAACAAAACCGTTTTCTGTTTTCAAAGAGTGTTGCCTGCGAAGGAACGTGATTTTTCACTTGAAAACTTCATTAACAAAACCGTTTTCTGTTTTCAAAGAGTGTTGCCTGCGAACGAACGTGATTTTTCACTTGAAAACTTCATTAACAAAACCGTTTTCTGTTTTCAAAGAGTGTTGCCTGCGAAGGAACGTGATTTTTCACTTGAAAACTTCATTAACAAAACCGTTTTCTGTTTTCAAAGAGTGTTGCCTGCGAAGGAACGTGATTTTTCACTTGAAAACTTCATTAACAAAACCGTTTTCTGTTTTCAAAGAGTGTTGCCTGCGAACGAACGTGATTTTTCACTTTCAACATTTCGGATGTTCTGTCATTTCAATTAATTTTATTTAATCACTGTTGTCTTTTTTTGCTATTTTTTTTTTTTTTTTTTCAAATGACTGTGATTCGTGTGTTGGTCTTAATGTATTTCCATCTTTTATGGAGACAAAGAACAGCAATCAAACGAATGAGTAAATCCATTTTAGAAACTTATTAACACAGCCAGACACTGGCGAAGGTTTTTCTTTTCTGACAGATTTTATTGCGAACAGGACATACAAACACTTACAGACAAAATATATAAAAAAAAAAAGAAAAGAATAACGTTAAAACAGAAACCATGACAAAAGTTCATGCATTCGTTTCATTTATCAGAAATGATGCCTCGAAAATTTCTTTTTTCTTTTTCATTCTATAAAAGAGAATATATTTGGTTCCCAAACGAAAACTAAAAATCATTCCTACTATAATTCGATGGTCCTTCCTACATCAACCTGTATAATTTACTGTTAATTACTTTTAAGATAATAAATGTCTGTCAGGGTCAATACTATAAAAAAAAAAAAATGGCTCTTTCTTCTTCCATAAAAATAATTACAATTGTCAGCTAAATATTCTTTATATAGATAAAACGAATTTTGTAACAATTTAATTGTTTTCACCACAATATTCTCTGTCTAAGTATAAAAATAATTCTCAGCTAAATATGATTAAAACGAATGTCAGTTTTTGAAATATATTTATTTAAAATTGTACTTTTTTAGTTGACAGGATTTTTAGTTGACATAATTTGATTTTGGAAGAATTCATTTTAAAAAATGGGTAAAGTCGGAATGTTTTACCTTAGCAACATCAAATTAATCACCAATCACTATCTTTACTAATCGGATGATCTCATTTTCTATGTGTGTGAAAGGTGATAACGTATGTACTGTAGCAGTTACCTCCTCCTTTCAAAACATAACTACACCGGTTGGCCGTTAGGTGGCGCTTTTTCACCGACAGGTGGCGCTGTAAAGCGACACCAGAGTTATCTGCCCTTCTGACTAAAAAAACCGTTGCAAACGGAAAATCCATCTCCTCTTCTTCACCAGCCTCGACAGAAGTATGCTGACACTAGCGTTCCGTTTCACTTTTCTCTTCTGGTCGATTGGCCTCGGCAACACGACACTAATACACTAGCGCTTCGTCTAACGCTTTTCTCTTCAAATGGCATCGGCATAACAACTACCAACACACGTGGTCAAACAACGGTAAGAGTTCTCAACTCATTTTCATTGTGTACGGCTTTCAAAGACTTTTCCTACGCCGGATTCATTTCTTCTTATACCTTTTCAAGAACTGTTTTTCCATCGACACACATGCATACATCACACACTTCACCATTCCACGTACACACACGTTCAATAAACGTTATTTGAACTACTTCATTTTGTTTATTAATTATTACTCTGTCTTTGCATGCAACATTGCTTGATTCAACTTTGCACGTTTATAGCCTGGGAACATCACCCCTCTCGATACCTAACAGTACAAACATGAAATGCCTTAGCATATTATTACATAGATAAGATAATCTTTAATGTGAAATGTTATTTGTACGATTATTTTGTATTAACTGAGAGTTCTCATACCAGGCATTACAAGTGATCTCTTGCTGGTAAAAACAGGTGACTTTTCCCTGGATTCTAGGTAACAGAAAGTCTTCACAGATTTCCAATACTATAAGCTCCTTTTTATAACTGACTTGGTGTATTCGAACCAGCAGTTGACCGTTGAGATCTTGTTGATAATGGTCAGTGGCTTTATCTAGAATTAGAGTGACTTCTGCAAGATTCCAGTAATCTCAGTATCCTTTCATTTAAGGTCTAGATAGTGCTATCTCTCTCCTAAGTCTTTCCACCTTCTCAGACTCCCACAGTTATTTTTGATGTTGATGCCACTGCGTTTTTTATTGGGGGGGGGGGGATATATTATTAATAATATTTACTCAGTAAGGGTTTTCACACAAGGAATTATCAGTTATTGCTCACCGACAATTACCAGTGATATTCCACTTCGTGACAACAAGTCTCCCCAGATGTCCAGCACTCTCCGCCTGTTTTGATAATCGGTGCAAATCATTTTGCATTATCGCAGCAACTGTTTACCATTGATTTATCGCTAGCAATGACCGTTGGTCTTCTTTGGAATTTGAGTGACAATAAGCGTCCCCAAGGTTCCAGTACTCTAACACCCTTCTAGTGGAGATCTGGTTGGTGCTTCCCCCACCCCCTCTGTCTTTTCATCCTCTTTGACTATTCATGACCATTTTTGGGCGGTATCAGCCGAGGCTGGTGCCATCACATGAGTGCATTTTTTCCTCTTCCTTCGTTCTTTCCCCCCGGGGGGGGGGGGGGGGCAGTTTTTTTTTTTGTTTTTGTTTTTTTTCTAAATTATTATTATTATTATTATTAAGGAATAGCTGTTATGAAACATTGTTTCATGTCAGATCTGTTTGGGATTATTTAATGCTGTAAAACCCTTCCAATTATTAACGATTCATTATATATGGTTAATTGAACAGAAGGTGCTATTTTATGCATAGCTGTGCAAGGGGAATATTGCTTTCATGCCTTTCAAACAGTATTAATGTGTAAATGATTAAAATAGATCTGACAGGAGTTAAATTTAACAAAGCAAATTTCATATTCCACAACTCTATCCCTCAGACCACTTATACATGCCTCCTGTAACTTTCAAAATGCTATATACTCAATTCCTAATTATAGAATCAAACTAACACTTATTGGCATAAAGGCCTCAACAACCTAAGTAATAAGTAAATCCCAGAGGAAAATAATGGAGTAATTTGTTGTTCTTTTTCATGGCTTCTATTAATTCAGCCATTTTTTCTTCTCCTTCTTTACCGGTAGTTACGTCACGGGAGGAAGTATGTGGCAGACAACCTAAGTAATAAGTATAGAATCAAACTAACACTTACCGGTATAAAGGCCTCAACTGACATCCATCTCATAGAAGAATACTTATTCGAATGAATGAACATTTATACACTAGAATGGCCACTTATGAATCTCAGCCAATCAGAACACAGAGAATGGACTTGCCCTTCTGAGCATAATGGAACATTCTAGCCTTATTATAAACCGGCATTTTGATGTGCTTGGCACTTTGACTTATCTTGCTGCTCAACTGGTCGTACAGTTGAATCCTAAGCATCTATTCAATACTAAGAACTTCTAGACATTAACGGACACGAACGAAAATCTGAGTTTGGATTTCATCAGACAATTTGATTGCTCAATAAAAGAGAGGGAAAATTGGACAAAGCTGTAAGATGAGTTCAGTTAAGCGAAGGTAATTTATCAACACGTAAATGAGGGCGATTAGACATGTTGTGAAGAGAAAAGTCAAGGAAAATTTAGAGGACAGAAAGAAACACATTCGATGATCAAATATCTATTTGTGCGTACAAGATGCTCTACAACTTTTTAAATACGACCTTTTCGTTATGGGAAATCACTTGGAAGAAATATTGTCAACAGATATTGCAAGAATTATTCAAAGATATTTTTCTTTTTGGTTGAACAAGTGAAACAATATTTTAGTCTTAAATAATCTCCAACCAAATAGAAAATAGAGTTTAATTGTCTGGAAACCACATAAAATTTGCTGATCATTCCAGATTATCTGAATTATAATTGATTATCTTGAAATATTTCTTTTTTTTTTTAAGATGACTATATCTAGAAGTGTTAATTTTATTTTATTTTTTACATTAAAGGTCACTGCTTATCAAGGTCCAAAGGCCACTCGAGGATAAAGGTTAAAAAGTTTGACTCGAGGATAGGGGTTAAAGAGTTTGACTCAAGGATAGGGGTTAAAGAGTTTGACTGGTGGATGGTGAGACAACATCGCGTTCACCGGCACGATGGTTGTAGCAGGGCAGAAATTGATTATTTACAGGGACGGTTCAACAAGAACCTGTTTACATTGAACTTGAAGACGACCATATTGTAGTCAGCAGGGAAGCAGGCTGGCGGCACTATGTTCCACAGATGGGCAGTTCTAGGGAAGAAGCTCTTCCCATGGAAGTTTCGTTTCGTCTTGGACACACAGAGGGAGAAAGGGAAATCAATGACAGTGGTAGTAGCTAGGCAAGTTCTTATTGTGAATCTTTTACAAGGGGGGACCATAGATTTCAGCTCAGTTGAGCACCGACCATGAAAATAAGGGTAGAGCAAAGAAAGACTATCAACATCTCTTCTGTGAGAGAGTGACTGTAGGGAAGAGAAGAGGACATCCCCCACTAGATTTCGAAGTCGGTTTTAGACTCTGTCAAGGCAGGAAAAGGTCCTCTGAGCGGCACCTCCCCATATGTGTCAGTAGTACTCCATCTTAGGATGTATTTGACCCTTGTACAGGTAGAGGATGGCATCGGGTGTGAGATACCTTCTGGAGCGGTAGAATGAATCAACCATTTTTCCAGTGGTCTTAGCAACAGATTTGATGTAAGTCTTCCATTTCAAGTCTGAAGAGAAGGTCAGTCCCAGGAGCTTATCAAAGCAGTGGGCTTCCTCAAGGGGAGAGCCGTTCAATTCACCTGGGACAAAGTGGCGATCGGAGCGTTGGTGGTGAAAAGAGAAGAGCTTGGTCTTTGACGCATTAAAAGTAACCAGCAACCTTTTCCCCAAATTGCATCACTTGCCCAGGTCAGAAAAGAGAGAGAGACAGAAAGAACCTGATCATTAATGCTCTTCGAGCTGTTTTCATAGATGGTTGTGTCATCAGCACAAATGCTGACGAATGATCTTAGAATGTGGTTTGGGATATCATTTATGAAGATCAAGAAGAGGGTTAGGCCCAGAATGGAACCCTGAGGTACGCCCGCGTTGATACTGTGCGCCTCAGACTTGATGAAATAGTTGCTTTTATTTTATTCTCCTTTTTGGTGGTTTTATTTTGATGTTGGGGGATAATTAATTTGCATAAATCAATAGAAGAATTGTTGGTGTGTTCAAATTGAAAGAAACTTTTTTGTATGCAATAAATATATATGACCTTAATTGGATAAAAGAATGTGCAAGATTTTTATACATTAGATGTTCAGGTAAGTGAAGTTACAACCCTTGAAGTGGATTTTAATACTTTCGTAAAATTTCATTTTTTAAATTCTCCTCTTATTATTTTAACGTTGTATTTCCCCATCGTCGTAGCACAGAAAACCACCTAGCATACATTGTTTGTTTAGCTGTCCAACAATGATGCCAACTCCAAGAAGTGGGTGAATGGGAGGATGAGGGTCAGTGTCGGTGATGCCATTGCCACTTCATGTGGTTGTGGAGGTCAACACATGAGCCACATGGCATTACGATGTTTTGCTTGTACTTAATTAGAGTGATCTACAGAAATTAATATAGAAAACTCATAAGTCCTGAAAATTTGAATTCATGGAAAAATCAATTTTACTTAAAATTAAACAATATTTTACGTTTTAGTATTTAGGCTTTTGCAAGAGTTTAAAACCAGAAAGAGTTTTGTTTCTAAAATAGCAACATTTTTGTTTTCTTATAAATATGTCTATTAAATTGCATGGAAAGAGAAAAAAGTTAAAAAACAAAACAAAACAGTGCTCTTCCTCTAGGGCGCTGGCTTTTCAATCACACTTTCCGACCTTGTGTCACATGTTATTGCTGTGGGAGGGAGATAGATAGCAAGATATTTTCAGATATAACATGTTGTTGTTACAAAGAAAGAAAGATTAGTTGGAGATGCTGTATGTAAACTTTGTTAAACATGATATTTTGGTATTTGTTTAAATGTTATTTAGCGTGTTTGAGTGTCTGTTTCTTTAGAGTGCCATAATGTGTGTGTATATATATTTTTTACGTTTTGCGCTAGCTGTAACGATAGTGATAGAAGAAGCAATTGTAGTAGTCGTTAAAGGCTCTTCAGAAAGGCATAGGTAGTGGTTCTTTGGTGCAACATCTGCCATCATTGAGTGTGTTGCTGTTGTTGTTGTTGTTGTTGCTTACTGTTGTTATTCCTACTTGATTAAGCAAAAGAACCATTAATCACAACTTTTGTTGGAGTTGAGGGAAAAACTCTTCTTTCTTTTCCTTATGTGTTAATCCCGAGCTACGGCGGGGTATGCAATGATGGACTTTTGTCGCCACTTGACACGATCACAGGCTTCGTCCGGGTGAAAGCCAGTTTTACAGAGATCTTAGCCCATGATCTCATCATCGGCCTACCCCTCGGTTACTTTATGGCAACTTCTAGTGAAAAGGCGGTGTCATTGTTGGGTTAGGGTTAAGGTTACATGTGTAATTCCGGACATCCAGAGGAGAAGTTTGCTTTCCATAACGGCAAATCTTTGCTCTGCCTTCCTCGTTTTCGGTAAGCACTCAGAGCTGTATAAAGCAACAGATCTCACAAAAGTCCGGTAGATCTCCGACTTTAGACGGTCGCTGAGGATGCTTGTGGTGGTGCACCACTTAAGCCACGTTACATTGATGTGCGCAGCAACTATGCTGAGGATGTTGTCATCGCTGAGTGTCGAATCAAGATATTTGAAAACGTGCGTTCATGGAAGAGCCTGTCCGTCAACTTGGATGCTGACATATTCATTCTTATCGGTGGTTAGATACTCTGTCTTTCTGATGTTCAGCCCCAGACCAAACTGCGCCACTCTGCTAGTCCAGGACTGGAATTGTTGTTTGAGGGAAAAACTAATCAGTGAAAAAGTGGAATTTTGGAGTACACTGAAGCATAGCTTTTCTGGGCTCACCAGTATTTTTCTTGGATGTAAACAAGCATTAACCCGATTAATCCGATAGTGGATTTTAAACAAAATCTAATAAAAATTATTTTTAGATATTTTTAAAATTTGCCATTTTTCGCGATTTGGGGACATTTTAGTACCATGGGGGAGAAAATAGTTTTCCCGAAAAAAAATCTTGCTTTCTCATTAATTTTTGTGTTCGTGGTCAAAATAACTTTTATAACTTTTGTGGGAAACTAATGATTAACGGATTTAGAGAAAATCAAAAGATTAACGGAATAGTAGACAAAACCATAAGTCCTTTTCGATTAACATCGGAGACGTGAAAAGACTCGTCCTATCTTGCAACCAATTAACATTAACATATTTGTGACATAGATGATAAATGAGAAAACCAGTGTGTCATCCCTGATGTCATAATTAGAAAAAGACAAAAAAATTATTTTGCTGAACATTATTCAACCATATCGCCATGTCGTAATGGTCATTTCATGTATTGCACTAAAAGCTACAGCTTCCATTAGAGAAAGGAGAGTTAATATTTTTTTTAAAATGACGAATTGCAAATTGGCCAAAAAGCTCACAGAGAGGAGAAAAGAAGAAACTTAGTTTTAACGATAATAAACAGATTTGTGTTCCGAAAAAGTGGACATAGAATAATTTGTTACAACTATTTAACAAGAGTAGGAAAAGAATTTGAAATAAAAACCAGAATGATGAAAATTTCATAATTCTTCATTTGCTAAGAGAGGTCACTTCATCAATTTAATGCATTGCTAAAACGTTTGAAGCTTATTCTCGCAATAGAGAAATTTTTCACATAATAGGATGGGTCAATCTAAGCTCTCAATCTTGAGGGAATTTTACTATTGTCCTTCAAAATGTTTGTAGAAGAGTAAAGTAGGTTGTAAAAATTGATTTAATAGCCATTATATGTGCATGCGTTGAACATTCTTCAGCCTGACAGACTTCCAAAAGGTTTAGTGCTGTTTACAAAGGGCAAAGAGAAAAACTGTCATTTGGAATGAGCTCAATTACAAGGATTGGGCAATGAGTTGTATTTTGCTGACATGGTTCTAGAATTAAATAATGCAACAAAAGGTTGATATGCCATAAAACACGCAAACAAAACATTTTAGTACAAAATTTTAATTTATTGCCAGTTAAATTGTTGATGATGCTGACTAGGAAATTTCTGATGATAAGACATTAGTTTTGTACATCAAAGTATAAACTCTGCATTAGTTTTGTACACCAAAGTATAAAATCTTCATTAGTTTTGTACATCAAGGTATAAAATCTTCATTAGTTTTGTACATCAAAGTATAAACTCCTCATTAGTTTTGTACACCAAGGTATAAACTCTTCATTAGTTTTGTACACCAAGGTATAAACTCTGCATTAGTTTTGTACACCAAGGTATAACATCTTCATTAGTTTTGTACATCAAAGTATAAACTCTGCATTAGTTTTGTACACCAAGGTGTGAACTCTTCATTAGTTTTGTACACCATGGTATAAACTCTCTATTAGTTTTGTACACCAATGGATAAACTCTTCATTAGTTTTGTACATCAAGGTATAAACTCTTCATTAGTTTTGTACACCATGGTATAAACTCTCTATTAGTTTTGTACACCAATGGATAAACTCTTCATTAGTTTTGTACACCAATGGATAAACTCTTCATTAGTTTTGTACACCAAGGTATAAACTCTTCATTAGTTTTGTACACCAAGGTAAAAACTCTTCATTAGTTTTGTACACCAATGGATAAACTCTTCATTAGTTTTGTACACCAAGGTATAAACTCTTCATTAGTTTTGTACACCAAGGTAAAAACTCTTCATTAGTTTTGTACACCAATGGATAAACTCTTCATTAGTTTTGTACACCAAGGTATAAACTCTTCATTAGTTTTGTACATCAAGGTATAAACTCTTCATTAGTTTTGTACACCATGGTATAAACTCTACATTAGTTTTGTACACCAAGGTAAAAACTCTTCATTAGTTTTGTACACCAAGGTATAAACTCTTCATTAGTTTTGTACACCAAGGTATAACCTCTTCATTAGTTTTGTACATAAAGGTATAAACTCTGCATTAGTTTTGTACACCAAGGTGTGAACTCTTCATTAGTTTTGTACACCATGGTATAAACTCTCTATTAGTTTTGTACACCAATGGATAAACTCTTCATTAGTTTTGTACATCAAGGTATAAACTCTTCATTAGTTTTGTACACCATGGTATAAACTCTCTATTAGTTTTGTACACCAATGGATAAACTCTTCATTAGTTTTGTACACCAATGGATAAACTCTTCATTAGTTTTGTACACCAAGGTATAAACTCTTCATTAGTTTTGTACACCAAGGTATAAACTCTGCATTAGTTTTGTACACCAAGGTATAAAATCTTCATTAGTTTTGTACATCAAAGTATAAACTCTTCATTAGTTTTGTACACCAAGGTATAAACTCTGCATTAGTTTTGTACACCAAGGTATAAACTCTGCATTAGTTTTGTACACCAAGGTATAAACTCCTCATTATTTTTGTACACCAAGGTATAACATCTTCATTAGTTTTGTACATCAAGGTATAAACTCTTCATTAGTTTTGTACACCAAGGTATAAACTCTTCATTAGTTTTGTACATCAAGGTATAAACTCCTCATTAGTTTTGTACACAAGGTATGAACTCTGCATTAGTTTTGTACATCAAGGTATAAACTCTTCATTAGTTTTGTACACCAAGGTATAAACTCCTCATTAGTTTTGTACACCAAGGTATAACATCTTCATTAGTTTTGTACATCAAAGTATAAACTCTGCATTAGTTTTGTACACCAAGGTGTGAACTCTTCATTAGTTTTGTACACCATGGTATAAACTCTCTATTAGTTTTGTACACCAATGGATAAACTCTTCATTAGTTTTGTACATCAAGGTATAAACTCTTCATTAGTTTTGTACACCATGGTATAAACTCTCTATTAGTTTTGTACACCAATGGATAAACTCTTCATTAGTTTTGTACACCAATGGATAAACTCTTCATTAGTTTTGTACACCAAGGTATAAACTCTTCATTAGTTTTGTACACCAAGGTAAAAACTCTTCATTAGTTTTGTACACCAATGGATAAACTCTTCATTAGTTTTGTACACCAAGGTATAAACTCTTCATTAGTTTTGTACATCAAGGTATAAACTCTGCATTAGTTTTGTACACCATGGTATAAACTCTACATTAGTTTTGTACACCAAGGTAAAAACTCTTCATTAGTTTTGTACACCAAGGTATAAACTCTTCATTAGTTTTGTACACCAAGGTATAACCTCTTCATTAGTTTTGTACATAAAGGTATAAACTCTTCATTAGTTTTGTACACCATGGTATAAACTCTCTATTAGTTTTGTACACCATGGTATAAACTCTCTATTAGTTTTGTACACCAATGGATAAACTCTTCATTAGTTTTGTACACCAAGGTAAAAACTCTTCATTAGTTTTGTACACCAAGGTATAAACTCCTCATTAGTTTTGTACACCAAGGTATAAACTCCTCATTAGTTTCATACACCAAGGTATAAACTTTTCATAAATCTTTAAATGCACACTTATCTACAAATATGAGTTTGATTTACATCGGATATTTGATGTAAGTTGGATATTCTCTCTGCTAAGTTTTATACTTTGCGATTTCATTTTTATTTAGTACATGGTTATTGATTTAGATTTTTTCTCTACAATTTTGGATGCCATGGTTAGTAATTCAGAGTTGCCAACCATTATTGTTTTCAAGTTCCTACTAAATTTCTTTCTTTTTTAATTATTATTATTACTTATTACGATAATTATTTTGATTCAAATGCGTATCAGTGTTGTTTAGTCTTAAGATTTTATCATTGTTTTGAATTCACTTCATATTACATCTGATGGTGTTTGTAACTACAGAAATGTTCATATAATCGCATAAGAAATATGACAGAATCTAAGATAAAAACAATAAGAAGATTCTAGTTGACTAAAGTAAATTATCACATAAAAATTTTTTTTAGTTTGTTTATTAAATCAGAAAAGATAAAAGAAAATTATTTTTTTTTTTTACTGAGAGGATAAGCATGATGTTCATACAATTAAGTGTGCAATTGGAGTCTTGAAATTTTTCAAAATATTTATCATAAAATCTACATTTTTTATGGAAGTCGTTCCAGACAAGGTATGAAGCCACTTGATGTTAGGAGCTAAAAAATAAATACTACTTCAAGGTCAAAAACTAACCAACAATAAGTGCTAGATGGATATATTCTGACCCAGAAAACAGCAATTCTTCCCCCTTTGTCAGACTTGTGGAATGTGAGGACTAAAGGACAAAATATATTTATGGATTAACATACAATATTAACATTGTATGTAATATAGAGAAAAAAAATGGCGTTTACCACATTATATGAGATGTTTAATTGATATAGTTTTTTTTTTTAAATTGGTTTTAATAAATAATTGCCCAGTATTATGGATTTTTTAATTTCATTGTTTTAATTCCATATATATATGAGGAACACCTTTGTGTAGAATTTTTATGATAAAGTCATTAAAAGAAACAACTAATTCACCAAATATAATAAAAAAAAGCTGACAATATTTTCAATTATAAAGTTTAATTCAGACAAGTCTCCATTTACTCCCTGACATTTATATTTGAAAGAAAACAATAGAATTCAAGTAAGAAAATGTGATTGAAATTCATAATTTCATTGGTTTCAATCTGAAACAGCATCAACAAAAAAGTATGCTTTTTCATCAAATTTGTGTTGATGCTGTTTAAGAATGAGACCAAAAAACTGCACGCAGCATCTCGGACCTTTAGAGAATTCGGTTTGTGTGTGTGTCTTTTTTAACCTTTCAAATTAGCACCAATTATCGGTTAGAGAGTTTGTTAATCAAATGCCAGCTTAGTTCAAACAAGTGTACAAAAAAAAAAGAAAAGCCCTTTTCCAGCTTAGCTAAGAATTAGTTGAACTTTACACATGCGTTTATTACTAGCAACGATTATGAATTGATATTATTAGCAGTTGAAATACCAGCTTCGTTGCTGAATACATTTAGAACGTCTGATCGCTTCCAAAATTAGCCTTTTTCACTAGTTTGGAAATGTTAAGAGAAACCCATATACAGCAAGAAACAGTAAAAAAAAACAATAGTAACTGTGAAAATCTCTGACTGCATCAAAGGTTAGCAGATATTTTAACAAAACCTCATTTCAGAAAGAAATACACTTATACACTTAACAATGCATATTTGGTTATTGAACAAGAAATTGTGGCTAATTCAGTTTAGCCAAACAATAAAGATTCTAATCTATTATTAATGGAGATTTGGTATATGTCTGTCTGAAGTCGAAACTATCCTATTACTTGTAATATTGTACTATCTTTTAATGCTAAATCAAGACATTACCTCCTCTTCTGTTTCCGGGTGGGGGGGGGGAGTAGCGTATGTTTATTCGTCATGCCACCATTCTCACAGGCATTACCTTCTTCCTTTTGGATACTGAGTAATGTTCGTTCATCATGATATCATCCTCCCTGGCATTACTTCCTCCTCTGGGGGGGGGGGGGTAGTGTAGTATCTTTTCTGTTGGCATGATATCATCCCCTCAGGCATTACCTCTTCCTTTAATGTGACAGTGTAGTAAATGGTCATTCATCATATATACTAGAAAAAAATAATGCGACCAGAGGAAGCATATTATGGCTAGTCAAAATAATGACTCAGTAAAAGAAAGCAACCTATTTCAGAAAGAAATGACTCTGGACGAGAGTGTAGCTGGAAACTAGGCATGACCAAACATTAAAGGGATTTGCGTAGAAATATACATTGTATCAACCGAGCATAAATAACGACAGAAATGAAGACAACTATTTTAGTGGCTAAAATATTGCAACCTACGAAAGGAAGTGGCTAAAATATTGCAGCCTACTAAAGGAAGTGGCTAAAATATTGCAACCTATGAAAAAAAGTGGCTAAAATATTGCAGGTTACAAAAGGAAGTGGCTAAAATATTGCAGCCTACAAAAGGAAGTGGCTAAAATATTGCAGGTTACAAAAGAAAGTGGCTAAAATATTGTAGCCTATGAAAGGAAGTGGCTAAAATATTGCAGGTTACAAAAGTAAGTGGCTAACATATAACAGCCTATGAAAGGAAGGGGCTAACATATAACAGCCTATGAAAGGAAGGGGCTAAAATATTGCAGGTTACAAAAGGAAGTGGCTAACATATAACAGTCTATGAAAGGAAGTGGCTAAAATATTGTAGCCTATGAAAAGAAGGGGCTAAAATATTGCAGGTTACAAAAGGAAATGGCTAAAATACTGTAGCCTATGAACTGAAATGGCTAAAATATTGCAGCCTACGAAATAAAGTTGCTAAAATATTGCAGCCTACGAAATAAAGTTGCTAAAATATCGCAGCCTACGAAATAAAGTTGCTAAAATATCGCAGCCTACGAAAGGAGGTAGCTAAAATATTGCAGCCTATGAAAGGAGGTGGCTAAAATATTGCAGCCTATGAAAAGAAGTGGCTAAAATATTGCAGCGTACAAAAGGAAGTGGCTAAAATATTGCAGGTTACGAGAGGAAGTGGCTAAAATATTGCAGCCTACGAAAAGAAGTGGCTAAAATATTGCAGCCTATGAAATGAAGTGGCTAAAATATTGCAGCCTACGAAAGGAAGTGGCTAAAATATTTTAACCTCTGATAGATAGTGGCTAAAATATTGTAGCCTACGAAAGGAAGTGGCTAAAATATTGTAGCCTACGAACGGAAGTGACTAAAATATTTTAGCCTATGATAGAAAGATGCTAAAATATTGTAGCCTTTGAAAGGAGGTGGCTAAAATATTGCATGTTAAGAAAGAAGGTGGCTAAAATATTTCAGGTTACGAAAGGAAGTGTCTAAAATTCTGTAGCCTATGAAAGGAAGTTGCTAAAAACTGAGAAATAGCATGATATTTTTGTTTGTAGGGTGTGGTTGCAAGGAATTTATGTAGTTCCACATATCTTATACATGTTCAATGAGGTTTAGACCTGGTTGAGGTGGGGGTAGGGACCTAATGAGATAGGTTGAAGTCAGCCAAGTGTTTCTGAAACAAGTCACATAACAACCATGCACAAATGGTATGTTCTGCGTAAACTGATATCCATCCAAAATCAACATAACCCTGTTATATTTTATCATTATTCTCTGAGACAAACCTAGCAAGTAAGAGATACACTAATTATTCGAACCAAACAAAAATGTTAACAGAATGTAACTATCTATTCACATAAATTTTAACAAGTTCTATTGTTTAGGAAGGGTGGCAATCAGTCAGTCAACTACAGTCTCCAACTTTCAGACATTTCACTTAATTGTATACAAACACAAGCTGTACCTACTCTAAGATCAAAGTGTAGTATCTGTTCCGATGGATACTGCATCCCATAGACTGGTATTGTCTTGGCCTTCGGTGATTGATTTACGCCGGTCTATGGGTCTGTCCTGTGCAGTTCTAGGAGGTCCACCCTCCCAGGCTTCGCCTTCCCTCTTTGGGGAGGAGTAAGTTTATTGCTTACTGCCTGAGGCGCCCCTACCGGGGAATGCCGACGGGGCTTCCCAGGCAATTTTTAAACCCCATTTTCCCGACCCGACCTTGGGTCACATCTTACTTGTGGGAGTAAGATAAAAACTGGCCTTGTGCCTAACTGCTGGAGAGGAGTAAATCAATACTCGGTGTTACACGGGAGTAATTAATTGCACTTTTGTTTAAGGGGTTTTTTTTTACGTTGGGGGGGGGGGGCAATCGCTGATGGCCAAGTTATTAAAAGTTAATGTATTTAATTGCTGTTAACAAAAAACATTTTCACATTTGTAATGCTAAAAAAAGAAAAATTTGAGTTTTTATTATTTATACAAAGCAAGATTTAACAAAAGAAGAAGGCAGAAAATGAACATAGGAGCGTGAGGCAATAATTTACTAAAAATATTGTCAATGTAAAATTGATGCAAAATTCGAATTATATCCAGTAAAAAGTGAACTTTTTTCTGGACATATAACACGTTATTATTTATAAGGAAGGGGCCTTTTAGGGAAATGTTGCTCTCAAACAACCCTTACTTTGCAATAATATGATTGACGAATGAGGAAATATATATGAAAAATAAAAAATAGAAATAATAGATGAAAAGATAAATGAATATTGAACTGTACTGTAGCGTTTCCAGACAGATAGGTAACATTCTTCGGCACTGATGAAGTCCCTCTCAAGATAAAAGTTATTGATACTCTTTTATAATTTTGCATACTTTGTATACCAAGAATATGTATGTGTTTGAGGAGGGCAAAAACAATTGTATGTCAATAAAAACTGTTTCTTGATGAACTTATGGAAATTTGCTCTCTTCATTAACTAAGGTTTACACAAAATCAATATATATATATATATATATATATATATAGTTCCTATAACGTCCGGGGACATCATCAGGGGAGTCAGGCAGATACTCTATCTGTCCTAACTTTTCTGTCGGCATGATAGAACCTGGTAGTGCCCATATCCTCTCCAGACCACATACAGCATCTGGTGTTCCTAAATGGTCACCCATTTAATACTGGCAAATCAATATATATATATACATATATATATATATATATATGTGATTTTATGAAGGCTTACCAAAGCATTCCTTTCAGGACACCAATGATCACCATTAAAGATATTTTTTCTTACAAATATTACTTATTCAAATTAAATGTTTTTTCCTACACGTGTTTCACTACCAAGCAGTTACTTGCTTGGTAGATCATCAGGGAAATTAAATGTCTGGAATACTGGTTTCAACTGCTTCATAAAATCACATATAAATGCTCTGTACTCTGTAATCGAGTATCATCGAGCTTGTTTTTATTGGAACAACCCCGGTCTTCACTGAATGATCTATTTTATAAGTGAAAAATCTAAATATATATATATATATATATATATATATATATATATATATATATATATATACATACATATATATATATATATTGATCCTTAAACCCACATTCTCTCCTTAGCACTTTCTAGACGACACCAAGTTAACCCTTCAAAACATTTAACCGCCTAACATACGCTCCTAATAAACATTGAATCACGGAACTTGTATAGAGATATTTTTTAATTTTTTAATCTTAACTGTTACATTTTACCTCCCCTTTTTTTTTTCGAACTTCATTAAATTTTGTAGTCTCACATTTCTCTCCCTAACACAAATTTTAAACAAATATACATAACACTCCAAAGAAAATAACGTATCCAAACGAGAGTGATACGTGAATTCATATTTCTGTAACAGGTGACAACATAAGCTGAAGAGAGCCGGATGATCAAGTCCTTCTGAGCTTGAAACCGACGGTACTGATGTTGCACAAATTTTCTGTACCAAAAAAAATTATATATATATATATATATATATATATATATATAGTTTCGGAATTCACGAATAAAAAAATTCACGAATAAAAACAAAGTTCTCACATTAACATAAAAAAAAAAAATAATAATAATAAAAAAAAAAATTTAAAAAACACAGCTTAAAGTTTTTTTGTTTTTTTTATTTGTTTTATATAAAATTATTTTCTTTTTCTTTTCTATTTCATCTTATATAAAGTGTTCCCCATACAATTCATTATTCATTTTGTAGTGTGGCACCATTTTGTCTCTTCATATATATATATATATATATATATATATATATATATATATATATATATATATATATATATATGTAAATCATCCTTATTCAATATGTATTAAATAAGGTATACATTTCATTGAAATTGGACCTATTTGAATTTTCTGTGGACCTATGGTTTAGATTTCAGTGTGTGTGTGTGTGGGAGCGGGAGGGGGGGTTGTACCCCCGGGAACCCTCTTAATATCAAAATTTGCTGAAATTTTGGGAATAGACATAATTTTTTATCATTTACTTATGGTTTAAATTTCATTTGCATCAAAGGGAAAACAGTTTTCAGTGTGGGGGACCCTCTTAATATTATCAAAATTTACTGAAATTTTGGGAATAGACATAATTTTTGCTCATTTACCTATGGTTAAAATTTCATTTGAATCTAAGGGAAAACAGTTTTCGGTGGGGGGTGGGGGTGGAGATCCGCAGCATTAAAGTGATATATTTCTCATATAGCCAATGACCTTCACTGAGAGGTCAGTAGTTCACATGCCAATTTTCAAGCAATTCTGTCCAGCTGTTTGGGTGAACATAAGACACAAAGATCAGGCGGACACATACACACAATGAATTACTATTTTATATATATAGATATATATTCCTTTACCTAATGTATGCACATACACACATAATTTTGGTAAATACCAGCGATCAACTTCTTAAAGGTCAGTAGTAGAACATTTTTCCAAAACACTGAAAATAAACAATGTAAATTGTGCCCTTGTTTATAAGAAACAAGATTTGAGCAATTTCATTACAAAAAAAAAAACAGAAAGTAAAAAGAAAATGAAGAAAAAATGCGTATAATTTTGAAAGATGGGGACTAAAATTAGAAGTAAGCTTTTGTAGCAGTCATTAATGTCAAAACTTTCCATGAAGTCACAAATATTTGAAGAAATCACAAGACAAATTCTTGACAAGAAGTCAAATCTTTGCAAAGAAATGAGAGGAAAAAGTCTCCAACAGACAAGCAGAAGTGGACGAAACCATATTTTATTTCTCCTTTACGAGAAAAAGATAATTAAAAGAAAACACACAAAAACGTCTTGATGGCATTTGAAGAACAAAAGAACAGAAAAATGGATGCTTAAGAAGATGAAAGATGTCAAATTGGAATGGGAAAGAGAATGATAATGTCCTGAAATAAGAGTCAGATCACCACCTCACACACACACACACACACACACACGTAGAAGGTATCTGTAGGTTGGGATGATCAGTTTGATTCCATATGAAAACAGGTGAAACTCAAACATCAACGTGAAATAAATGGACGATTAAAAAGTTAGAAGTCCTGTTTGACTGATGTCAACTTTTTGCAAAAACATTAACAGTAAATGCATAATATTTCATAATCCTCATTTGCATAAGTGCATAGGTTGCATTACCCATTCTTTCAGGGTACCCGGTAAGATCCAACAAGAATGACAAAGAACAGAATGTATATGAAAAAACCTTGGTTTTCTTTATTTGCCATTACCGGATGGTTTACGCCGGCTACGCACACATATTAAACAATCTTTTGACATACTTTTGTCTCATGAAAGTCTTTTTCTTGCTGAGGTCACAGACTTGGTTTCCGCTAGAAACTCGTTCGTATATAGATCTGATTGGAAAGCAATTTGCTCTGCATTGTCTATCCGAGCATGAACTGAAGCAATTGTTCTACAAGCACTTTGGTGAAATACAAGTCAGGGGATTCCTTCACTGTACCAACTTGCTTATCAGCCGCATTTTTAGTCAGTGGACACAAAAGTCTAACAGCAAGACGGGCTTGGGTACCATAGCCAATAAAGCTTCATCGGTGCCATAAATATCAATAAACTCGCATTCTTCCGGTACATTGATATTCCGATCACCAAGCGTTTCGGCTCTTCGCGTTTTTGAAACCGTCGTTTTTCACGTCACTTTTGCACTGCGGAACCTTCTCCTTTTAAACAGTTATCAAGTCGCTTTCTTTCTTTCTCGACGTCCCACCCACAATGGACTCGTCCACGATTCATTTTTGCCACTCTTCATTATCTTACACATACATTATATATATACACCTTGATATCTACATATACAAATATCAACGTGTTCCTTATAAAAAAAGGTTAGAGAATCTACATAAATACTAAAAATATATTCATATGTAAAATTTTCCGGGGAAGACAATAGAAGTAGTCCCAAATCTATAAGTGCATCTCTAAGATTGGCTATACGGGCAGACCCTTAAAACTTAAAATATATTCTACTTTGAATCTTCTGATATGCATCAAATTTTCCTAGGGGAAATAATAGAAGTGATTGGGAATCGAATGTCCAAGTGCCGTCCTAAAGGGGCAATGGGGGGTCCGAACTTCCTTTAAAACTTCAAATAAATCCTATTTTGATGAAATTTAAATCATATGTATAAAATTCTCCGGGGACAACAATGGAAGTGGTTCTGAATCTCTACGTTCTCTTCTATGTGCTGAATCTTTACATGTTCCCCTCCCCAAGTAAGCTATGGGGGCAGAACCTCATTTAAACTTCAAATATGTATATATGGTTAAGCCATATGTATAAAACACTAATTCAGTGAGTTTTCCAAATTTCCGCTTCTTCCGACTATATTACGGGGCAGGGAAGCAGTAAAAACAAAGAAAGTAATATGGTGTTATGAGTATCATGAAAAGGGACAATGTAGTGCTCCTCATTCAATCCCGAGCAACATCGGATCTTCATATTAGTATATATATACATATATATATATATATATATATATATATATATATATACATATACATAGGTTTGACTACCACGACTTTGCCGAGAAGATTGAGGATGCATTTGTCTGATACTAGCGCCATAGCCCAACACTTAACTAAGGACCACTCCTTCCCCCGATCGGAATTCAGAAAACTCTTAGAAAATACCAAAATTTTAGAATATAGTACTAACAAACAAAAACTCCATATATTACAAGCCCTATATATAAAAACAAAAAAAAAACCCTAATTAATAGAATTAACTTTAATATCAGTAATAATATTCTAAAATGTCTATCTAATATAGTTTCATACTTAGTATATAATTCCTGCCAAAACCTTCTATAATACTAACACATGGTCTGTACCTGATTAACCTCATTCCCCTGAAGATGGACCCGGATGGGTCTGAAAGTACTTGGGAGACAAATCCAAACTATGGCAAATTCATCAGCCAATTCCCCTCCGAAACTAAGATCCTGATTCGGACTATTGAAAGAATCTACCAAAGGATATCTAGACATGAGTTGTCTCTTATATTCAACAATACTTGTCTGCAAGAGAAGATGCTGCCTAGATATACATATATATATTCATAAACACATATACACATACATATATGGAAATTTGAAACAAGCAAAACATCCAATGAAATTATGTGGATGTAGCTTTAATTTTTGCTGTATTATCTCTGAAAAAGCTGCTAACGCAGTTAAACGTTATTAGAAAAAGAAATCCAAATGATGCCATTACACATATGCGTGTGCGTATATTATTCATACACCTAAATGTGAATAAGATACAGTTAATGCCAAGAATAGTTTAAAATACACTCTTTCTGAAAGTGGCTTAAGTTTAAAACAAAAACAGAATTGAATAATCGCTGATTAGGATACATTAAAATGCAAGTTATAGAAGAACCCAAACTGCATCTTTGACCATTTTCAGATAAGCCCAGAAAATTAAAAATGAATTGAATCATTATTTAGAATATTACGTCAGCCGTGATATAAACAAAGAAAATATATTTGAAAAAATATTGTTCAGTAATTTCAACAGAAGCCTTAGTTTAAAGATGTCAAACAAACTGCACAAGTGAAAATGAAAAACATTGTATTAAAATATACCCTAATGAATAGCAAGGTGATAGATCATAGAGAGAAAAGAGGAGAGGCCACATGACCTCTATGCACTTAAGGCAGGTTGATCCAAGGTTATGAAATTTTGCTCCATTGAAGAGGCATCACTTAGCAAAAGCTTCGACCAATGAAACGTTATACTTTACTTCATTCAGAAAAAGTAACTTTATCATCTTCATTTGTATAATTGTCTAAGTGCATAACTATAAAAGTATGCATTAAAAACACACATACATACACACATACATACATACATACATACATACATACAGTCTCTGCCACACAGAAGTAGAGAGTGTGAGCCACCTGACATCTAGTTGTAAGGTTCTCCTAGGGGATGGCTATTATACAATGCGACACAACGGAGTGTGTAAATATCTTCACTGGATAATTTGTAAAAAGTTGAATATACAGTGTAGCAGCAAGTCCTGGGAGCATATACCAGAAAGAACAGTTGGAAATAATTTATACACCATCCACTATGACTATGCAATCCCTATAGCTACATATCTAGAAAACGGAGCTGTTAAACCTGACATTATGATATGGGACAAAAGGGAGAAAGTAGCAACCCTAGTTGAAGTCAGTGCCCCTAATGATGCAGGATTAAACAGAGCAGAAAGGGAAAAGATTACGAAATACCAAGGTCTTATGTACGACATGAAAAGAAACTGGAATCTTAGGAAAATTTCAATCATACCAGTAATTATAGGAGCAACAGGACTAATGAAAAAGAATTTCAAAAGTTATCTGGCGAATATACCCGGTGAACCGAGTGCAAGAGAAATACAAACAATTGCACTTAAAGGGACGGTTAGAATCTTAAAAAGATCTCTAGGCTGGAGTGTCTGAAATAGCCGGTGAATGTCTGGCATCCGGTAGGATGCCCCATCTCCAGCAGAAACGGAAAGATAAGAAAAAAAAAAGAAAAAACATACATACATGAAAAGTTTAAACAAAAAAGCAAAACTATCCAATGAAATGTTTGGCTGCAGAAGAAGTGAAAAGTTAGTAGAGACATCCACATAATACAATTATATATACTAGCAAATATATGCTTCCTTCCCCCCCCCCCCCCCCGTCGGTCAAATATCTCTGTAGCCAGGAAGGATGGGACCAAGACGAACGAACATATAATACAATCCCCTTTTAAGGAGGAGCTAATGCCTCTCTACATAGATAATGCCTCTCTAGATAGATTTAAATTTATTATACCCTGATTACTATGTATATTCATCCAAATTACAGACCTTCTCGTTTTACATGACTTTTAGCTTCTTTTTTTTTCTCTTTAAAAAGCCCATGCAACAGTTGGGTGAAATGTTGAGTTTTAGGGCTTCCGCTTTTCCATTTTAACTCATACCATCGGATTTATTTTATCCTTTTATTGTCATATATATATATATATATATATATATATATATATATATATATATATATATAGTCTTGGAAGGTTCTCAACCATTAAAACTATATAAAAAAAAAAAAATTTAAAAACCTTAAGTCCCAAGTCGTTCAGTGGAAAATCACTCATGTAAGTCAATTTAACTTTTACAGTTATTATATTAGTTTGCTTCTAACATTATTTAAGGGATCATCAGTTGTTTACCATGAAAAACTGTTTTGGGAATATATATATATATATATATATATGACAATAAATGACCTAAAATTAACAACATCACATATGACACCAGTGGGAACATTTTAAAATGCTTAACATAATGCGATTTTGTTTTGTGATGCCATCCAGCGTTTCTGAATTTAAATCGTCAACGACTTCCTGGAACAATGCGAAAAACGTTCTATGCACGTTTCTTCGCCGTCTTTTTAAACATCCTCTCCTTTCTCCAGCTTTTTTGTTCATTTGCTTTTGACACCTGAGGATGATTCAACGGAGAAGCGAAAACGTTCGTGAAACCTGTGAAACTTATGGAACATTTATTTTTTTTGTTGACTTTAATACAAAAGACTATCAGAAAAATTGAGAAAAATAAAAAAAAGGTAAAATTAAACAGACGAATTCTGTTATTCTTAACAATGTTTGCATATATATATATATATATATATATATATATATATATATAATAAAGTATAATAACACGAAATTACATAATCATCGATGATTATGTAATTTCCTGTCATTATACTTTATTTTATTCTTGCTCTGTTTATCACATTGAGCTCTCATACCCGGATTTCCTCCTGGAATTATTTCATTATAACACAAATATATATATATATATATATATATATATATATATATATATACATTAAATGGTTAGTATGAGAAATGAGTTGATAAGGATGTAAACAAACTAATTAAAAATAAATTTAAAACATTGGCACAGAAACATGTTTAAAAGCATTCATGAGTTTGATATTCCAATTTGAATAGTCAAATCGTTGTCATGGTATATATATATATATATATAAATTATTATTATTATACTAAAGTTGAGTTAATCAACGTTTGTTTCTCTAAGGCTTTTTCGCATTTATTTTAAACACACAAAATACATGCTAAAACAGTTTGGGAGTCGAGTTATGTTTGAAAAAAAAACTATTTTAATTGTTCTAATTAGCCGTAATTTGCAATTATCTCACCAACTCACCCATCTCTTACTAAGTTTCTGTCTATCACTCTCACCCTCTCTCGCTGTGTAAGGTTTGACCCCCCCCCCCCTGTTATTTCATGCAATGTTTAACACTTTTGCTTCCATCACTCTCTCTTTCCCAGCAGTCAAAGGTAATAAAAGTTACTATAACATGTCAGGTTGGTATTCCAATCTTTAATTATTATTATTATTATTATTATTATTAACAAAATGAAATATTATCAGAAGTAGTAAAACACTTTTAACATATATTAAAACCTTGACAGCTAGGTACGATATTAGATTGATGGTTATAAGTGTGGGTAGTCAGGTAGATCAAAGAGTTGGTAGGTGTGTGCCTGTTTGGAAATGTGCTGTTGTAGAGGAGAATATATTATGTTCTTACAAACATAATTGGGTCCTTTGTTTATTCCGTCTAAACTACATAACTATAATAACTGGAAGTAGTGACAGACTTTTGTTATCTTGGAGATGTGCTGTCATCAGGTGGAGGCTGTGAACTCGCGGTAGCTACACGTTGCAAGTGTGCCTGGAAAAAGTTTAGAGAGCTGCTACCAATCCTGACAAACAAACACCTGCCAACAACTACGAGAGGGCATGTATACTCCTCATGTGTCAGAAGTGTGCTGTTGTATGGCTCAAAAACTTGGGCTGTCTCTGCTGGCATACTAAGGAAGCTGCACCGTAATGATAGGGCAATGGTCAGATGGATCTGTTTGGTGAGGCCTGAACAGTACGTTTCTTTTGAATCCCTGCTCTCACAGGTCGACTTGAAAAGCCTTGCGGACATCATGCGGAAGAACAGACTGCGTTGGTTGGGCCACATTGAGCGTAGCGATGGCTGGATTGCTAAAGTCTGACAGTTGAATGTGCCAGCAGAGAACATCACCACTGGCAGACCCAAGTTGACTTGGGAGGACGTAGTCACACATGATAGGAAGGCCATGGGTATGGATTCCATCAAGCCTTGCCAAAGACAGGAGTGGAGAGGAAGACTTAGATTTCGAGACTAGACAATCAGGCCCACCCTCATCAGAGGATTAATTGTGGCCTGATTCAACAAATAAACCGGTTGATGATGATGATGATGATGATGATATATATATATATATATATATATATATATATATATATATATATATATAATAAAATGGGTCGTTCATTGAAAGCATTGCTGGGTCAGTATTATAAAATTGAAAATAGAAGCCTTTATAAATTCCAGATTAATCATTTTTATTTATTTTTTACTTTAATCTCATTAATTTCGGAATAAAATTCCATCATCAGAGTTGACTAGTATTGTGTCATTTTTTTTTTTCATCAAAAAACACAAAAACAAAAATAAACAAACTTTTTTCTTTTGTTTCTTTGATAAATGCCTTTGTTATGATGTATCCACGCCGATGACGTTGGCGGTTCTTGCATTGATAAAGGCTTCTATTTTCAATTTTATAATACTGACTCAGCAATGCTTTAAATGAACGATCCATTTTATTAAACTCTAGCATGCCAATGCTTTCTTCGTTCTACAACCAGAATTTGAATTCATAACCGCCAACGTCATCGGCGTAGATACATCGTAACAAGGACATTTATCAAAGAAACAAAAGAAAAAAGTTTGTTTATTTTTGTTTTTGTATTTTTTGATGGAAAAAAAAAATGACACAATACTGGTCAACTCTGATGATGGAATTTTATTCCGAAATTAATAAGATTAAAGTAAAAAATGAATAAAAATGATTAATCTTGCATTGATAAAGGCTTCTATTTTTAATTTTATATATATATATATATAATCAATCAGTATTTAGTCAATTTGGTAATCTAAAATTCTCAATACCATAAGTAGAGGAGATACATAAAATGATATTGCATTCGACTTACTGCGACATATCAAAGTTTTGACTTACTGCGACATATCAAAGTTTTGACTTACTGCGACATATCAAAGTTTTGACTTACTGCGACATATCAAAGTTTCGACTTACTGCGACATATCAAAGTTTCGACTTACTGCGACATATCAAAGTTTCGACTTACTGTGACATATCAAAGTTTCGACTTACTGTGACATATCAAAGTTTCGACTTACTGTGACATATCAAAGTTTCGACTTACAGCGACATATCAAAGTTTCGACTTACAGCGACATATCAAAGTTTAGACTTACTGCGACATATCAAAGTTTTGACTTACTGCGACATATCAAAGTTTTGACTTACTGCGACATATCAAAGTTTTGACTTACTGCGACATATCAAAGTTTTGACTTACTGCGACATATCAAAGTTTTGACTTACTGCGACATATCAAAGTTTTGACTTACTGCGACATATCAAAGTTTCGACTTACTGCGACATATCAAAGTTTCGACTTACTGCGACATATCAAAGTTTCGACTTACTGTGACATATCAAAGTTTCGACTTACTGTGACATATCAAAGTTTCGACTTACTGTGACATATCAAAGTTTCGACTTACAGCGACATATCAAAGTTTCGACTTACAGCGACATATCAAAGTTTAGACTTACTGCGACATATCAAAGTTTTGACTTACTGCGACATATCAAAGTTTTGACTTACTGCGACATATCAAAGTTTTGACTTACTGCGACATATCAAAGTTTTGACTTACTGCGACATATCAAAGTTTTGACTTACTGCGACATATCAAAGTTTTGACTTACTGCGACATATCAAAGTTTTGACTTACTGCGACATATCAAAGTTTTGACTTACTGCGACATATCAAAGTTTTGACTTACTGCGACATATCAAAGTTTTGACTTACTGCGACATATCAAAGTTTCGACTTACAGCGACATATCAAAGTTTCGACTTACAGCGACATATCAAAGTTTCGACTTACAGCGACATATCAAAGTTTTGACTTACTGCGACATATCAAAGTTTTGACTTACTGCGACATATCAAAGTTTTGACTTACTGCGACATATCAAAGTTTTGACTTACTGCGACATATCAAAGTTTTGACTTACTGCGACATATCAAAGTTTTGACTTACTGCGACATATCAAAGTTTTGACTTACTGCGACATATCAAAGTTTTGACTTACTGCGACATATCAAAGTTTTGACTTACTGCGACATATCAAAGTTTTGACTTTAGAGGTCCACCAGAGCTAAATATTGTTCAATGAAGATTGAAGTGATCAACTCGTAAACTATAGCTCCATGACATATTGCCTCATATTAAGCAGTGAGCAACAAATTGCTTTAATAGAATAAGCTTTGAAGTAAAGCATTTTTTTCTGTAAAGTTAAATTTATTTTTTCAATCAAAATAATTTTTTTAATTTCTTTTCAAAGAAAAAATATATTTAAACTTAAATTAAAAAGAAAAAAAGAAAAGAAAAAAATCTCTCCAAATAAAATTAAGTTAATTCAGATGAAAAACCAAACTTAAACAATAAAAAGAAGCATTTTTTGATTAGATTTTTCAAATAGAAATTTCTTTGGAAACTTTTTTTTTCAACATGATGCAATTGTTCTTTTTTTAAATGCATTAAAACAAACTCTTTCACTCTGCACAGTTTTTATGGTTGACTCATGTCGTGAAAACTTGGGATGAGAAATGAAAAATAGGTATGAGATGATCATCCATCTTGAAAACATTTCTAAGGGAATGAAATCAAATTTTTCTTTGAACCATTAAAAAAAAATAGTGTTGAGTATTGAATACAGAATCAATTAAGGATTTTTAGAGTTACTTCCCTTTGAAAACTGTTTTGGCTAAGATCAAAGTGTAGTATCTGTTCCGATGGATACTACACCCCATGGACTGGTATTGTCTTGGCCTTCGGGGCTTGATTTACGCCGGTCTATGGGTCTGTCCTGTGCAGTTCTAGGAGGTCCACCCTCCCCTCTTTGGGGAGGAGTAAGTTTATTGCTTACTGTCTGAGGCGCCCCTACCGGGGAATGCCAATGGGGCTGCCCAGGCAATTTTTGATGGTCAGAGTGCTCACCTCTTGGGCGCTGGCTTTTCAACCCCCACTTTCCGACCCGACCTTGGGTCACATCTTACTTGTGGGAGTAGGATAAAACTGGCCTTGTGCCTAACTCCTGGAGAGGAGTAAATAATACTTCCCTTTGATTGGTTCATCATTTAGTGATTACTCGCTTACAAGATTTTAAATTATTTTTAGTTTTAAATTATTATTTTTAAGTGATAAAACATTTTAAAGTCTTTAAATTTAAATTTTCTTTAATTTAAATCTAAAATTTAAATTCTAGATTTTTGATTTTGTAAATTTAATTCTTAACCTCATATTCTCCCCATAACACATAATTTAGACGAAACTAATTCAACCCTCCAAAACATGGAACGGTCCAAATAAAAACGCTGTTAACAGATACTGAGAATATTTTTAAAATTAAGATTTTTTAAAAGAATTTTCACTTTTATTGAAAACATTTCTAAGGGCGTTCATGGGAATGAAATCAAATTTTTCTTTGAACCATAAAAAAAAAATAAGATAAAAATCAAATAAAAGAATAAAATCTATGACTTTACACCATCATTTTTAAGAAAGTAAATCACTTACATAAATTGAATCTGGAAATTCATTTGCTTTTTTCCTGAAAAGAGAAATAAAAAAGAAATAATCAAATATAAAATATATTAGTTCATTTCTTATTTTAAATCATTTTGTATCAATTTATATTCACAATTTAATTAACTTTTGAATGTTAGAGATTCACTCAAAAGTTGCAATCTGGTATTTCCATCAGTTACATCTTTTGTACTGCTGTCCTTATTCTCGCCATTGCAATGTCCACGACGTTTCTGCCATTCGACTCTCTGGCTAAGATAAGGAACACAGTGTGAAACATGTAAATAATAGCAATCAAACATCTCAGATGTATTGCAAAATATCAAAGTGATTTGAGCTATTCTGGCGCAAATAAAATTTAAAAACAATAAAAGTTCAAAAATTATTTTGTAGAAACTTTCGCTGCCAAGATTTGACCTTGACCAATTTTCTTTTTTTTTTTATGTGGCGGTGAGGATAAAAATACTTCCTCATTTTTTTCCATTGTGAATAGCATAAATGTGTAATGCCAGAATCATGTGATGGTCATGCGCGTGTGGCTTGCAGTTAAAATTAGATCCAATAAAGAACATTTCATTTTCATACTACAATAAGATGAAAACGGATTCCACCAAACTTCAATTGCCTCAAACGTCACTTAATTAAGTCCAACGTAAAAGAGAACACGTAAAAGATGGCATTTTGTTATTTCGTTTGAAAACATGTGACTCTTCGCCATAAATACGAAAAACGGATGCATTATGCAAAATGATACACCAAAGAAATTCAAGGGAGATAAAACATTGTTTCTTTGCAATAGTCCTCAAAAGAATGTTAAAAAAAAAAAGAAGGAAGGAAACTAGGTTCTCCATAATTGAAACTGAAATAGAACGTTGTAGGACTATTTTTTGTTTTTTTTAATTTTCTAAATTTGCAGAAGACAAAATGTAAACTAATTTTGAAAGAAATCACTGATACCAATAAAATGTTACTCTAAAAAGATAAAACATTTTCTGTTCACTCTGAATGAAGCAGTCAAAATAACACTCATTCAAAACTTGTTTAACGCTTTAAGGATGGAATCACCAAATGCACATACAAGTTGCATGCGCTTACAATCTAAGGGCATCTGAATGCACATACAATCAAATAACACAGTATTTCATTATATAGCATTAACACCTGTAAGTTGATCAACTTGAGGTGCCATCAACCAAATGAACGAATGTCACTGAACATTGTCATCATTTTTGGTTTAATAACTGAAATCTCTTGAGTCTTCAACGTTTAGGCGCGAGCCCTGTTAGTCAGCCTGGTTGTTCCAACGCATCTCCCTGGCTATCGTTCGTGGCAACGCTATGTCAGTAACGGCGGCATCACTTGCGTTCTAATCGTCATCTGTTGACTCTCTCTTTTTTTCTCTCCCCCTCTCTTTCTACCTATGTCTGTATCTGTCTCTTTGCTTCTCTTTCTTTCTCTCCCCCTCTCTTTCTACCTATGTCTGTATATGTCTCTTTGCTTCTCTTTCTTTCTCTCCCCCTCTCTATCTACCTATGTCTGTATCTGTCTCTTTGCTTCTCTTTCTTTCTCTCCCCCTCTCTATCTACCTATGTCTGTATCTGTCTCTTTGCTTCTCTTTCTTTCTCTCCCCCTCTCTATCTACCTATGTCTGTATCTGTCTCTTTGCTTCTCTTTCTTTCTCTCCCCCTCTCTATCTACCTATGTCTGTATCTGTCTCTTTGCTTCTCTTTCTTTCTCTCCCCCTCTCTATCTACCTATGTCTGTATCTGTCTCTTTGCTTCTCTTTCTTTCTCTCCCCCTCTCTTTCTACCTATGTCTGTATCTGTCTCTTTGCTTCTCTTTCTTTCTCTCCCCCTCTCTATCTACCTATGTCTGTATCTGTCTCTTTGCTTCTCTTTCTTTCTCTCCCCCTCTCTTTCTACCTATGTCTGTATCTATCTATTTGCTTCTCTTAATCTCACTACCTTGCCAGAGATTGTTGTCAAGTTGAGTTTATAATAAAATTAATAGAAGGAGATGTTTCTACATCGTTCAAATAACATCGGGCGGACGCTCCGATAACGCCTCAAAGAAAGAACCCTTGCTAATTACAAAAAATAACTAAATAAGTAAAGGTAATACCTTTAATTTTGTTTATCAATCACTCGTTTATATAGATGGATATGTTATTTTCAGAAATTTAGAAGATTAAAGTCGACACTAGAAAAATCTTGAGAGTTAATTAGGTTTAAACATGAAATTTGTATGAGTCTTATAAAATGAATTCATGTTTTGTTATAGACATCTATTTTTTTTGTGTGTCGAATGTTGTTTGTAACATACATTTTATTATCAACTCAACTTGACAACAATCTCTGGCAAGTTAGTGAGAGAAAGAGAAACAAAGAGACAGATACAGACATAGGTAGATAGAGAGGGGGAGAGAAAGAAAGAGAAGCAAAGAGACAGATACAGACATAGGTAGATAGAGAGGGGAGAGAAAGAAAGAGAAGCAAAGAGACAGATACAGACATAGGTAGATAGAGAGGGGGAGAGAAAGCAAGAGAAGCAAAGAGACAGATACAGACATAGGTAGATAGAGAGGGGGAGAGAAAGAAAGAGAAGCAAAGAGACAGATACAGACATAGGTAGATAGAGAGGGGGAGAGAAAGAAAGAGAAGCAAATAGACAGATACAGACATAGGTAGATAGAGAGGGGGAGAGAAAGAAAGAGAAGCAAAGAGACACATATAGACATAGGTAGATAGAGAGGGGGAGAGAAAGAAAGAGAGAGTCAACAGATGACGATTAGAACGGAAGTGACGCCCCCGTTACTGACATAGCGTTGCCACGAACGATAGCCAAGGAGATGCGTTGGAACAACCAGGCTGCCTCACGGGGCTCGTACCTAGACGTTGAAATCCTCCGTCCAATGTTCTGAAAAACTTTAACAGTCTCGGGGCCAAGCACACCCAACGTTTCCACTGAAATTGGTTGGAAGACGAAACGATCAGTGAGCGAGCTGTATTTTCCGTGCTTCCTTGTTTCGGCGAGTAGAGCCGTCGTGCCGGGCTTCACCGCGGATTCCGCAATCCTTGCTGGTGAAAAGGAGTCAGAACAAGTGGCGTCCCAGATCAGCAGCTTTCCGGCTCGGAAAGCAAATACAGTCATCCCGTCAGGCCTACATCTATTGTAAAAGTGTGAGGACACAAGTGTAAAAACGTTAAAGCTTATTGAAAAAGATTTTACACAATTGAGTCACCATTTTATGATGGCTCAATTGTATAGCCAACTAAAACCGTTCATAAGGTCTGAGAAATAATATGAAAAAGATTTTACACAATTGAGTCACCATTTTATGATGGCTACATTGTATAGCCAACTAAAACCGTTCATAAGGTGTGAGAAATAATTTGAAAAAGATTTTACACAATTGAGTCACCATTTTATGATGGCTCAATTGTATAGCCAACTAAAACCGTTCAATAGGTCTGAGAAATAATTTGAAAAAGATTTTACACAATTGAGTCACCATTTTATGATGGCTCAATTGTATAGCCAACTAAAACCGTTCATAAGGTCTGAGAAATAATATGAAAAAGATTTTACACAATTGAGTCACCATTTTATGATGGCTCAATTGTATAGCCAACTAAAACCGTTCATAAGGTGTGAGAAATAATTTGAAAAAGATTTTACACAATTGAGTCACCATTTTATGATGGCTCAATTGTATAGCCAACTAAAACCGTTCAATAGGTCTGAGAAATAATTTGAAAAAGATTTTACACAATTGAGTCACCATTTTATGATGGCTCAATTGTATAGCCAACTAAAATCGTTCATAAGATCTGAGAAATAATTTGAAAAAGATTTTACACAATTGAGTCACCATTTTATGATGGCTCAATTGTATAGCCAACTAAAACCGTTCATAAGGTCTGAGAAATAATATGAAAAAGATTTTACACAATTGAGTCACCATTTTATGATGGCTACATTGTATAGCCAACTAAAACCGTTCAATAGGTCTGAGAAATAATTTGAAAAAGATTTTACACAATTGAGTCACCATTTTATGATGGCTCAATTGTATAGCCAACTAAAACCGTTCATAAGATCTGAGAAATAATTTGAAAAAGATTTTACACAATTGAGTCACCATTTTATGATGGCTCAATTGTATAGCCAACTAAAACCGTTCAATAGGTCTGAGAAATAATTTGAAAAAGATTTTACACAATTGAGTCACCATTTTATGATGGCTCAATTGTATAGCCCACTAAAATCGTTCATAAGGTCTGAGAAATAATTTGAAAAATATTTTACACAATTGAGTCACCATTTTATAATGGCTCAATTGTATAGCCAACTAAAACCGTTCATAAGGTCTGAGAAATAATTTGAAAAATTATTTTCTTTAGATTATTCTAATTTCAAGGGGTTTATCAATAGTAAACAGGAAGGAAATGGTTGAAAAGGTCAACATTAATTTAATTATTGATATGATTATTTGATTTCAAACTCTGCGAAAACGTATTAAAAATTTTGGTACTGTTCCAGATGACGCGCTTAATTTCCGTGACTTCGCGTCGACAACGATCGGGCATGTTGCGGAAGCGCCCGAGTGCTGACGGAATGATATCATTTTTTCTTTCTTTTATCTTATAAAAATATTGACAAAATTTTACCTCCCCCCCCCCCCCCAAAAAAATTATTTTCACAAAAAAAAATGATTCTAATCTATGTATTTTTCTTTAAATTCATTCGTCTTATATTAGCATCTGCCAGTTTTCCAGTTAGAGCTTGGCAGTTTGAATGCAGGGCTTGGCTATCGCTAAGAACGGGAGCCCTAACCCTAACAGGAACCTTAAACCTTACCTTAAACCATTTTCTTTCTTTCTTTGTTTTATGTTAGCAAGAAGAAGAAAAAGAAAAACAGCGAAACAAATGAAAAAGAAAACAGACAAAATCCCCCGCTTCCCCCCCCCCCCCAACAAAAACAAAATTATTTCTACACATTTGATTGAAAATGGTTTATTTGACCTCCTCCCCTACAGTTTGTTCATTTTTTAATCTTTTTATCTATGTATTTTTTCTTTGAATTTATTCGTCTTATATTATCGCCTGCAAGTCTTCCATTAACGCTTGGCGTTTTCGTCTCGGCAACTCTCGGGCGCTTCCGCGACCTGCCCGATTGTTGTCGACGCAAAGTCACGGAAATTAGGCGCGTCATCTGGAACAGTACCAAAATTTGTAATAACTTTTGTGAACGACGGCAATTAATTTGAAAACATTTTAAAATAAACAGAAAAACACATTTTTAATAAAATCATCTACTTATATGGTTCGGACTGTTCTACTCATTCTGATTGTTAGGTTAAAAACGTTTCGGCCGTTGTACTCTCCAGCCTTCTTCAGGTGACTTTTGTCATAGCTGCAGAATAGAACAGCCAAAAAGATAAATAAGAACTACGATTGGGATGAACATCTGAAACACGTAGATGACATGCAGAAATATCAGCAAAGTAAAAGTCTTTGTCATTTTATAAAAAGAATAATTCAGTATAATGTGAGTCACAACATTCTTAGCCATTTATTACACAACATTCTTAGCCATTTATTACATAACATTCTTAGCCATTTATTAATAACATTAATCAGTTAATTAATAATATTAATCAGTCATAACATTCTTAGCCATTTATAAAGCAAAAAAATAAACAGAAAAGATTTCATCTTTAACAAAATTGATATTCAGAAACATTTTAAACTAAATCAACATTATAGAGTGTTATGATAATTATTATTATTATTATTTCTTTGTTATTGTTATCGTTATTATTATTTGTTTTGCTTGTTACTATAATTATTATCGTTGTTTGTAGGAGGTGACGGTGGTTAAGTGGATATCGACACGGATTGAAGATCTGGGTGTTCCAAGTTCGAATCCAGTCGATTCCACAGTACCACTTTCTCTTAGGATTTCTTGCTTTTGAAAAATTTTCAAATTACTGTAAAATCCCTGTGTAATGTCCGCATATACTTTTGCAAACGTAAAAAGAATACACCGGGGGGGGGGGCGTATATTACATAAGTAGATGTTTCTAAATATTTTTCCTCAAATGTTTTTCTTGTGATTGATTGAAAACTGTTGGACAACTAAAGATGTATTTCTCTTTTAAAACAAATCCAATTTGCATTAGTTCGTCGTTAGTTGACAAAATACTATATGAATTTTTTTTTTATAAACAATTGAAAATAGTAAAACGATTGTTATGCAAAATAAGACATTGTAGGAACAGAATAGTTAACAAAGCCTCCTCCCCATGTTAAGAATGAGTTTCTAAATAATAATGTTACTATTTAGAAAGCCATTCTGAACATGAGGAGGGGGAGGGGCTTTATTAACTATTCTGTGCCTTCCCTCTAACAACGAATGTTTTGTTTTACTATAAATAGAAAAACAAGATATGAAGATGATGATAATAATAATAATAATAACAATAACAATAACAATAACAATAATAATAATAATAATAATTATGGCAAATTTATAGATTAACACCCTCAGCTAAATCCCCACCGACCAAAAAAATGAGATTTTACTTCTTTTTTTTTTTAGGTGATTACGTGTGAACACCTTGAAAAACTTGGAAGGAAAAAAAACACTTTAGAATTTAGAGTGGGGAGATCAGTTCGTATTAAATTTAATGTAAAATTATCATTTTCATGACATTCTAACTCAATATTTTTACACTAACCTTAAGTCCGACTGGCAAGGTTGTAAAACCACGCATAACTGCTTAAAAAAAGTAGACCGCCCCCCCCCCCCTCCAAAAAAGAAAATTAATTTCTCAGATCAAAATTAAATTTTTGGTTAACTGCTCTAAAACACTAGAATGTCTCAGAAAAGGAGCTCATTTTACATTAAATTTAAGTGTGAAACTGGTCCCCCACTCTAAATTCTAAAATAATTGTGTTTTTTTTTTCAGTGTGTTCGCACGTCATCGCCTAAAAAAGTAGAATCTCATTTTCTTTAGGGGAGTACTTTTAAGTGTAAATATAATTTCTTTTAACAAACTTCTAAATGTTTTCACTTTATGTACAGGGTGGGCAAAAATAAGGGTCCTATTTTTAAAAATTAATAACTTTTTTATTTATTGATTTTTTTTTTTTTTTTAGAATAAGTAAAGGACCCCTTCCGAAGCAAGCATGAGCCGTATTAGCCCTAAGGAACGTACCCTCATTTAGAAAACATTATTTTTGCTTAAAAAACTCAAAACCGTGTAAAAAACAATACTTTAGTTTTTGTAAGTTTTAAGAAGTGTTTTTCGGTTAAAATTTGTTTTGTTTATTTCAAAAAATCTCGGAAGGGTCAGTCTACACACACATAAAGTTTGGTGAGTTTAACTTTTATTTTGTGGAAGTTATTCAAATTCAAGTTATTCAAATTTAAAGATAGGACCCTTATTTTGGCCCACCCTGTATTGTATTCAAGATTTTGATGAACTCATTGTGAGATTTTCATCTATATTTTTCACTTGTGTCTTTTTTTCTATTTCTCCACTTGTGCCATTATTACCAGTGCCATTTTACCTAAATTCTGTTAAAATATCAATTTCAGCGATAGTTTAGCAGTCATACGTTTTCAAATTCTTCATGAATTGAAAATTGATTTAATTAATTTCGAAGGGAAATAAATATTAGGTTTAAAGAATTTCAAAGTGAAAAAAAAAACAATAAAACATTAATTATTTTAAAGGATATATACGACCAGGGTCAGGGCGGCGCCAGCAAAAAAAAAAAAAAACTTGTACCAGCATTTTAATACTAAACTGAACTCTCTGAAAGGCGTCATATAGACGTTTAGCAAATAGGTGCAAAAAGAAATTTGAATATTTCAAAACGTTTGATAAGGGAATAGGTGTAAGTTAACTCTAGAATATTTACTTTGTTTACCATAATTTACCAATGCTAAATCTGAGAATGGGATTCCTAACCTGCGATCCTGTGGCCCTTAGTCTTTCTAATACATATATACTTTGTGTTTGTTTCATTTTTATTGTCAAGAAAAAAATTAAACGAATCGTTTTTGGAATCAGAAATAAAGTTCAAATTTTTCCGATTCTGATTCCCCAAAAAATTCGGATTTTTCCCATTACTGATTAATCGTCCCAACATTGATAATAAGCAACAAAACAATTATCAACACTGTAAATGAAAAATTCTCTCTGAAGAAGGCCGGAGAATACATCAGTCGAAACATAGTGTTGGATAATGGCCCTGTGGGAACGGACGCATCTTGAGGTGGACGTATCTGTTGGAAATCGTTGGCTTGGCTTGCACGATTTAGTGCGAGTGAACCCGTAGTCGAGTGTAGAATAGGGCTGTTCTTACGGTTGGAGCCCACAGACGTGACAGGCCATCATTTTGATGAGACCTTTTAGGTCGGGGGTTCAAAGGAGTCAGGCTATGACGAATGTACCTGCTCATAGGGGCTCTGTGACGTCACTGACTTTTGCGTGGAAAGAAGAGTTTTTGAAGTCTGGGTTTTGGAGGCGAGCCTATCAGACGTGATTTTTACGATGTAGTCTGCAACATAATTAGGGGAATTAATTCCGGAAGAAAATACAGGCGAAAGATCTCTTTTCCCCCCTCCACAAATGGCTAAGGACTTAATTGATAAGTAACTACGATAAAGTAGTAATTTGGTCTCTCTCTCGACATTAGTGGATATCTCCAAGCTGACGGATAACTAACACCAAATAAAACAGAACTTTAAAGTTTAAAAAATTGTTTGTCTCCTGAGTCGGTCATGAAGCTTTTTGTTGCAGACAACGGACGGCGTGGTTCACGGCAGAAAGAAAGAAGGAAGAATTCAACCACTAGACGACACACCCCTCCACGCGACGCGGAAGAAGAGAGGGTATGAAAATTTAATGGTATGCAACATATATGATTTTTACTGTTACAGAAATGACGAGTGTTTAAATGAGAACTGCCACGGCCCATTCCGGGACGAGTATAGAAAACGAGAACTGCCGAGGCCGAAGCAGCAGGGGCTATGTAACAATGGTAGAAATAGAAATAGAAATGTTGATGAGGACAACAGCCTGAAGAAAATCCGATTGATTTTTCGGAATAAAAAAATAATCATAATTGAAATCCTAAAGTCAATTTTGGTTCTCTTTTTGTGCAGAAAAGTCTGAATTGCAACTTTTGTTGAGTCGAAACAGGTACTACACACTGACTAAAAGCGATTTCCCTATCTAAAAAGTCAACCTTTTATGACATCTATACAAATACAATGGTACTATTCTACTGACAGGTGTCAGCAGTACATACATTATTAAATCACACCAGATAGCCAATGCGAAGAGAAATATCTAAAAAGTGTGTTTCATATTTAGAAAAACCATTAATGATTTAAAAGTTCTTAATTAAGTCACTCCTCTTCGTTCTTCTTCTCTCTACTAGTCAAGCTCAAAAGATCCAACTTAGTTTTTCTTATAGTTAATGTATTTTATTCCTTTTATGAGTTGAGTCACTCTTCTGTGTATATCTTCCAATTTCAATATTAATATATCACAAATTCCCATGTCTAGTTGTTGGTGCCCAAGATTGAGTATAATATTTTATAAGAGGTTTTATTCAATTTTTTTAATAATAGTGGCTTCCTTTGAAATAGAATTTCGAATGATTCAACCAATCATTTTTTTTTTGCTTTTGAAATAATAGACAAAATATGATCACGCGAATTTATTAATATTTACTCCAAGTTACCTTTTTGCTTCCACAATTGTTTAATTCATATCCATATTTTAGATCGTTTTATTCCAAGATGTAAAACTTTGAACGTCAATTTTCACGTATCTTTTCATTTTGATAAAATTATCTGGAAAGTATTCCCGCAAAACCAAGCGCGAAATAAATCCAAATAATTGCACTTGAGGGAACGGCCAACATCCTTAAAAGAGCACTCGGTTGGAGCCTCTAAATAGCAGGTGATTCTCTGGCATTTGGAAGAATGCCCCGTCCCTATGCTAACAGAAAACAAAAATAAGAAAACTAAAAAAAAAAACGATCAAGATCTCTTATCATGTGATAATGGTCCAACAAGCAATTTAACAGAAGAAAATAATTCCATTATTTATCAGATAAATCATTTATAAATATAGCAAAATTAATAACGGCCTCAATACTGAACGAACGCCACAAGTTATATTGTGTGATTTAGAGTAATCGTGGCCAGCTTTTATTCTCTGTGTTCTCTCTTACAAAACCTTCTTCATAAATCATTGAGAAATTGAAAATAAAACTTTTTTTATTTATTAACTACTGAGGATTCATTCAATTATACATGTAAGATGTTATAGTACATGTTAAGATAATATGTACAGCCAAAAACAGTTGTTACTCCATCACGAAAAAAAGAAAGCGGTCTATCTATTAGAAGACAAAATTCTGGTGCAAAAAGCTGTAATTTAACTATTAAGTTATAGCTTATCTTAAGGTTAATTGCTTGAGTCTAGTCTACCCTACTATTTAACTATTAAGTTATAGCTTATCTTAAGGTTAATTTCTTGAGTCTAACAGTTGTTACTCCATCACGAAAAAAGGAAGCGGTCTATCTATTATAAGACAAAATTCTGGTGCAAAAAGCTCAAATTTAACATTAAATCTTTTCTTTTCAGTTGTAATTTAGAAAGTAAAAGCCATTTGTTAAAGGTGTCTTGAGAATGCATGAATGGTCAGATAACAGATAACCCAGTCACCTATTGTGGATTGGTTGAGTCTTAAAATATGCACACACACACACGAGATGTGAGGGGTGATGGTAAATTTGGATAAAGATAAAGGCCTTCTTTTTTTTCCTTTATATCAAAAGCTATGATATATGTACAGACACAATTGGCCATAGCTGAATGACTGAAACGATTATTTTGGAGAGATGATCTACTCAAAATGGTGTTTCTTCTACTTTATTTCTCATAATTGTACAAATTGTAAAACCAAATACAAATTCAAGCAAACGCAGAGAAAGACACAATTTAGCCACAAAACCAGAAAGTATAATTTTATAATTTGATAAAAACGAAACATCTTATGAGCTTCAAAAACCGCTTACATAATTTTCACTGTTATTAAATAACTTATAGAAAAACAAGAAAATTTACATTAAAAAAGGGATGTTTTTTTTTGTTTACAATGCTTCATTGTATAATAAAGACCAATGTGTATTTATTTGCATATAAATGTACTTCTATTACATGATTTCGCTTCTCAGGAGAGGTCTAAATGTCTCACAAGTCACAACCAAATAAAATATATGAGTTGTTGTTAATGTAAGCACAAATCATAACAGCAGAATTATTTCCTACCTCGTGTTGACAACTCCTTCCATGATCGGGGCACATGAAATTAATGTTTCACAACAGCACGAAGAAATCATCAATTTGAAAAAAGAGCTATTTATTGAGATCTTGGCATTGTCTTCTCTTCTCCCACTGACAGAGGAGGGGCATCTTCAGCTATGGATATTTAGGGCTCCTTGGCCCCTTACCGTTTACTTTAAGTCATTCTCTACCCATGTGGTTTGCTCCAAGACTTTCCAACCGACTGCCTATTTCTCCCTTACTCCCTTCTTAGAGCCATATGATGTCACGTCCGTTTCTGGCTATCAGATTGAGGTGACTTTTGAGTACATACTTGCTGACCCCCATGACCTAAATATCTTGTGTACGTGTGAATGCCGCCTTGGGAACACAAATAATCATATATATACTAGCAACGTACTCATTGCATAAAAGTTAGCGAGTAAAGCAAGTGTCTTTTCTAGCCCTTGGAGAAGCAAGAAAGCAAATATCAAATTAGACCACAGCCTCAGACTTACCCCACTGCCTGAAATGTATTCGGAAAAAAAAAATTCATGCTATAGTCAACAATTAGAGTTATTTTTTTATGATATTAGAAATGAGAATTTAGATATGAAAAATTAAATTACTGATGTAATTCTATGATTTTAAATGAATATTTTAGTAATATATATATAGATATCTAGATAAAATAGTGAGTGTGAACACTGGTGAAACATGACTTTTTTCCTGTCATTTTTTTACGGTGGTGGGGAGGTGTACACTATTATAAGACTATAAAGCATAATAAATAATTGTGTTATATGCGTCATGTGAACGTCATGTCGCACGTGAGCTTCTAGCAAGAATAAATTATATTTATTTTGAGAACATTTTTATTCAAATTTCTTTCACTGTTGACGTGATTCACTTAATGGATATACATGGAATATACGCACGACGATAAACTTTTTAACATTGTTTTCATGCTGACATTTTGATATCAGTTCATCTCACTTGTTCAGCAGTTTGTCTCTTTCCCTGAATCAGATTACTATTTCTTTCTATGGAAATCGCTCCAGACAATGCATGAAGCCACTTGATGTAAGAAGCTAACAAGAACAATTATGGTTATCACAGAGACAGGAGATGCTTATTGGCCTTAGTCTTGAAAGGATCAAGTCTATATATGGTAGGAGGAAAACAGTCAGCAGGAAGAGAGTTCCACAAGATGTAAGACCATATTTGGAATCGGTGAACAAAGCAGAAATATGTGGACACTCTTTTTTTGTCTATTAAGTGTCCAGAAAATATCTGAAAACAGCAGAAATATGAATTCTTTTGCTATGGTTTGGTACAACCTGTAAACCAAAACAGATAAAACGAAGAATCTGAGAAAAAAAAACTTTTTTTTTTAATCAGAATCCTCTGCCTACTGAACGGTTCTGAAGAGTTTGTCTGCCACTATAAGCTCAGACCCGGTATTGCCAGATCAATGAAATCCGGGTACCCCCAACAAACACTAATGCATAGTTTTTAAATAAAATACTTTATATTAGCTCTTGTAGAATCTGCAATCGTGCACTCTATTGTTTTTTTTTCAACTAACTTACGATATATGCTATATATATATACGGGGTGAGCCAAAAGTAGGTGGACAGTAAAAACATTTTTTTGTCGAAGCGTAAGAGGAAGACTTCAAAGCTGTGTAAATCAAGAAGGAAAACAGTTTGAACACTTGCGTTGATAAATAACATTTAATTTTCATTAATATAATTGCTTTATTACATGTAATTGTACGTATAAGTGATCTCTAAATAAATGTTTTTTTACTGTCCACCTACTTTTGGCTCACCCTGTATATATTTACTTTTCTATAATTTATTCATCCGACATTTAATTTAAATTCTACGATTACATTCTGTTTTTACTATCTTTATACATTTATTATTTATCATTTAATTTGTATGTTTTTGTTTAAGAATTTGTTTCATGTTTTCTGTACAACTGTAGCTAACTTTTATTGTATTCTAATTAAATATTATGTGCAGTCTATTCGTTAATAAATAGTTTATGTTTTCTGTACAACTGTAGCTAACTTTTATTGTATTCTAATTAAATATTGTGTGCAGTCTATTCGCTAATAAATAGTTTATGTTTTCTGTACAACTGTAGCTAACTTTTATTGTATTCTAATTAAATATTCTGTGCAGTCTATTCGTTAATAAATAGTTTGTTTTCTGTACAACTGTAGCTAACTTTTATTGTATTCTAATTAAATATTGTGTGCAGTCTATTCACTAATAAATAGTTTATGTTTTCTGTACAACTGTAGCTAACTTTTATTGTATTTTAATTAAATATTGTGTGCAGTCTATTCGTTAATAAATAGTTTATGTTTTCTGTACAACTGTAGCTAACTTTTATTGTATTCTAATTAAATATTGTGTGCAGTCTATTCGCTAATAAATAGTTTATGTTTTCTGTACAACTGTAGCTAACTTTTATTGTATTCTAATTAAATATTGTGTGCAGTCTATTCGCTAATAAATAGTTTACCTATATTTGTCTGCACATTTATGTTGTCATTCATAAAGTGCTGAATATTTCAGTAATTTAATAAACTAATGAATTGGGCAAAATATTATTTGAATAAAAATTGTAATCTTTATATAACTATTAGGAATTGCATCCTGTCTTGTTGATAATCATTAGAGTCTTAATCAAGACATGATACGTAGTTTGATGAAAAGATCTGAAAGAATTACATAATTGCTATTACTATTATGATTAAACAAACACAGATAGATTAATAGATAAACCAATTTATAAAACTAGAGCGAATAAAATTTATATTTTGATACTTCATCAGTAAATATAAAAAATCATCGAACGTTTGTAAGGAAGAAGAGATGAACAATAGAACATGTTAAATACTGAGATATTATTTCTGCAAAGTGGGAAGGAGAGTCGCACTAGTCAGCCTACCTTCAGCTTTATGGCCACCCACACAGACCCTGATTAAATGAATTGTGAATGACCATTGTGATAACTTATTGACCAACCACCTGCTTAACAGCTTTATACTTGACTTCAAGGATAAGCCACGGCGTGCAGGGGAGGGAGGGAGGCATGTATTAAATGCTGTGGACATTGAATTTATTTCATGCCTTTCTTCGAAGGCAGCTGCCCAGGTAACTAATATGTTAATAAGGTTATTTAGCTTGGCCTTATTAAAAAGAAAAGATTATAGAATTGACGTCCCCCAGATGTGATCTGGCATTAAAAAAAATCACACCAAAAAAGCCCATTTTGTTGCTTTGTATTTATAAAGGAGTTTCTTTTTTTGGGGTGAGTCAGGATTTCTTCTTTCGTGTCTTTTGTTTGTCTTGTGTCGAGTTCATTTAATTCGGGTGATTATCATGTTCATAAGCATTTGAATGGAAAATACCATTTTAAAAACATTGTTTAATTAACATTTCTAACCATAAATTTACCATAATTTGTTATTGTTCTCTATTTATGTAATCACATTTTCCCCTGTCCATCCTCTGTTTCCAATCCTCTCATAGTATTGTTCACTATTCAACTCTATCCTAGAGTGGGTTTGGGTCTTGGTAAGTGGTAACTCATTAGTAAAATAAAATCATTTTACTTACATCTCATAGTATATTTTAAAACATGATTTTGACAATTTCATTTTCTTGTTTCATATTTTATTATGAAGAAAAAATACTCATATGAAGTAACAAAATAGAAAAAAAAACATTCATAAAATAATTTACTTTTAACAAAAAAAGCGAATGTTTTTAGAAATTACTTTCTCCAATTCTAATGTTTGTATTTTATATGTGTCAAGACTAACAATGAATGTAGCAGCAATTGTATGACTCCAACCTAAATGGATAATCGATATTTTAAACATTAGAAGAGTGTAGGTGAATTTAATGTCAAAATTTATAAAAAAACTTATTTAAACTTATGTAAAATTTGTTTCATATTGAAGAAAATATAGTAAAGAAAACATTATTAAAACTATTGTTTCATTGATTAAAGAGATTTTGTGATTAAGAATCAGTTTAAGTGAAATAAATATGATTTAAAATATATCAGTTGCCGTGTATTATCTATGGCGGAAAGTCACTGCCAGCGTTCCAGCTGGTCATATTCAATCTATGGTTCTCAGACAGTTCCATTTTCACCTGCCTAGAATGTGTTGGACAGACATATAAAACAGTAAAAAAAGCTCTGAAATAAAATATGTTGTGCTCACAAAAAAATGTACTCCCTACCAAAGAAGAAGATGCTTAACGCTAAAACCATGTGGTGATATTAAAGATATCGCCATCGAAGAATGAAACGGCTATACAACAAAAGATACACAACTTAAAATCCAAGTGATTATTTAAATCAAATTTAAACTCTTTAAAAGATGAGCATTTATTATAGCTTCCAGAACTTATAAGATAATCCTTTTATCACCTTGTCATGTGAGAGATGTGGTCAAACATTTTCAGGTCTAATAAAAACCGTTGCTGACCAAATGATTGGTGACAAACCTTATGGATGAGTTCATATGTTTCTTTCTGCATTTTCCAGTGTTTTATTAATAACTAATTGACCTGGTTGTTTTTCATCTCGAAATAATAATTGATCATCTTTGAAAAGATGACAATAAACAATTCTGTGCTAGAGTATTCACAAAAAGCTTCAAATAAGATTTGATCCTGGCATGTTACTTGAATTTGTAATTATAAAGATTCAAGAGCTTTTCCTATGTTATATATTCCGCTAGGTACACTACGTGCTGACCTCAAGCAGGCGGGACTAGGACCACTACGTATAGCGAAACAACTTCATTGCCTACGACAACTTGCACATGACAAGGCCAGATGGCCTGGGACTAGCATGGAGGACTGATTGCAGCTACGGGATGTCATTTGACTACCATAGCCGCAGAACACAGTTTTTAATAATAATAATAATAATATCCTGTTTGCAATGGATTTTGTGGCATATTCTACTTTTTCTTCGTCTTCTTAGCTGGAATCTACCTTGTGATGACTACAAATGCTGTAGAATATTTATAACATTAATTTATTAATTCAAAAATAAACAATCATCAGCTAATTAGTTGTATCATGCATGCCCTTATCACTTCCTTATTTCAAGACAGCCATGAGGAAAAGCTTCCTAAATGTCCACCTTTCTGCTTTGTGTCTCTTGATAGCTTTTCCACTTCAACCGATTAAGAACAGAACACCCGAAAATGCCTCAGGAACCCATGGCTACACCAAATGACATACATTAAAAAATAACATATAACGCAACTTGAATGTGGTTCGTTTGGTGTGGCTACATGCGCTCTAACCTGAAATGGTTATACAATCATTGAAGAAACGAACAGCATGTAGCCTCTTAAGAGGAGGAGGAGGAGGGAGATACCATTGAGTATTGGCTTAATGAGCATTTCTATTGAATTGTATCATCACATATAGCTCAGGAACCTTCTATTACTGCTTGATGGTCGTCATTTGGCTCCAAAGATCACTAATCCATTAGATGTGTTGTGTGTACAATACTTTTCATTAGCCTTCCTGTTTTACAGTTATTTTTTTTAGAAACAAAAATAAACTGCCAATGATGCTTATGATCACAGCTGTGCAAAGAGTCGATTGATTCAAATCAAAGTAAGATGACAGGTGTACTCATAATCACTGCTGTTACATCACAATCTCTATTCTCTTAGAAAGAAAAGAGCGTTCAGTATGTGCTACTATTTCATCTCTACCTTTACCAAGCATGTTAATGTGAAAAGAAACTCAGCAGAATTACAATGGGGCATCATGTTCATTTGTGTGGCCATATATGAAAGTAGGCATACACACAATAAATGAATGGTGTAATGGTGTATAATGGACGAATCTAGGTATTAGATCTCAATAATTATAGATTACCTAACACTACATTGTAACAAGTAATAGTGAAGACTACAGCTGTATGAGAACACGAAAGACCTTTTCGACACAATTCCTTTGAAAATAGAGACAAGGAACACAACGAGATGTTCCCTTTTTTGATTCTGTATTACTGCCTCCCCTCACGACTTCAGAAAAGGGGACAATCACAAGTGCATGGTTGAAGGAAACAATTGTTGCCAACCTAAATTGAAGGGACAAAACAGCAAACAATATGCATCACATATTACAGATGTGGGTGTGGAGAGAGGGTATCCCTTTTCGTCAGTTTTCAAAAGAGATAGGAAGCACCTGTCATGACCAAGTTCTCTTTTTGTTTTGTTTTTCAAGTTTAACAAAAAAATAAATTAATGAAATTTCCCGTTTCTGCGCAAAGTTCACACCAATCCTGGCTTCAATTAAGTAGGGGGCCACCTGCACAAAGATCTCGAGTAAAAACAATGACTTAATCGAGTTCGGTGCTGAGGTAACTGAGGGTCAGTGATGTATGGGGTGAGGGCGGCTGAGAAACGGGAGCATGAAAAGAACAAAGGATGGAGTAGAATGAGACAAGCAGTTGGTATACATGACTGCCACCCTGCCATTCACCCATAGTTGTTTACCGGAAAAAAAAAAACGGTGGTTATTCGGAATGGGGGAGAGAATTAGCCAATGGAGGTGGAGGAAGAAAAAGAATGAAAGTAAAATTAGTGAAAATGTTTGGTTTTTAAACCAAACTTTTATAACAAAATGAATTCTGTATTATTTAGATTATTTTTCTCATCTTGGATGTTATTCTTACAACGTCTCGGCTGATGTAACCTCCGACCTTCTTCAGGTGCAGCTCGTCGAACTCAGGAATCTGTATGGAATTTTAAACTGAACTCTTTATTTACTACACACGAGGGTAGATTGTTCTCGTCCCATCAGTCATGACCGGGTAAAAGTCTTAAGTAATGGACTTGTGGCAGAACGGATAAAAGTGCTAAGTAACAGTCAGTTCTCAGTGACAGTCTTCTGGAGATTGATGGTTCAATCCTCAGGAGATACAAAGAATATAAATAAAAATTACTTAATAATCTAAATGATACCATTATATTCCTAGTATCACCTGTACAGAAGACTGTCACTTAGAACCAATTATTACTTAGTACTTTATCCGTTGCGCCATGAGTTCATGTAGACTTGTAGTGCAACTGGATAAAGTGCTAAGACGCACCCAAAACATTGAGAATAACATCCAAGATGAGAACAGTAGTCCAAAAAACGCAAAATATCAATCCTCATCTCAAAAATTCTGAAACAAAATGGATTCCGTCAATTAAAAAAAAATAGCCATGAAATGATATATCAAGATTAGATGTGATTCCATAGAATGTATGCATCATTCACACGTTTATTAGAAAATGCTGAAAAACTGATAAAGATGATGACTTATACAAGTCAAAGGAAAAGAAAGAAAAATATTAGAATAAAAATAAAACATGAATTTAAGAATTTTTAAAATAATTCTTGTTCCGGATCAAAAATTTAACATCGGCGTTTTACTTTTTAGCTGTATTCCTGCTTTTGCATTGGACAAAAGCTGGCAGAACAAAGATCTTTAAGAAACATTGTGGCTGTTTGAATGCGTATCAAGTGCCATCCAGAAGTGCCATGTCCATTATGACAACCCAATTCACCAACACAAGTGAGTTTATATTAAGTAGTGTATATTAATATGTATTTATTTTGCATCTTGAGGGTTTGTATCTTTAATATATATATATATATATATATATATATATATATATATATATATATTTATACTCTCGGAAGTTTTTTTAACCTTCAAAACTGAAAAAAAAAAAAAAAATGTTCTTCCTTGAAAGATTTTTGTCTAGTAAGTCAATCAATCTACTGCCATCACTATATTAGTTAACTTCCAAGAATTTACTCTGATATAAATATTAGCCTTTGTGGCTAGGATCAAAGTGTAATATCTGTTCCGATGGATGCTGCACCCCATGGACTGGTATTGTCTTGGCCTTCGGTGCTTGATTTACGCCGGTCTATGGGTCTGTCCTGTGCAGTTTTAAGAGGTCCACTCTCCCAGGCTTCGCCTCCCCTCTTTGGGGAGGAGTAAGTTTATTGCTTACTGCCTGAGGCGCCCATACCAGGGAATGCAGACGGGGCTGCCCAGGCAATTTTTAAACCCCACTTTCCCGACCCGGCCTTGGGTCGCATCTTACTTGTGGGAGTAAGATAAAAACTGGCCTTGTGTCTAACTCCTGGAGAGGAGTAAATCAATACTCTAATATAAATATATTTTTATATATGTTTTTTTATATCAGGGATCGTCAGTTGTTCACCATGAAAACTGTTTCGGGATTTTAAAAACAAAACAGTATTTCTTTATCATGGTATCCCAGCAGTGTTGATCAGATATATATATATATATATATGCAAACATTGTAAAAATAACATCATTCGTCTGTTTAATTATACCTTTTTTTATTTTTTCAATTTTTCTGATGGTCTTTTTTGTATTAAAATTAAAAAAAATTAAATGTTCCATAGGTTTCACAGGTTTCACAAACGTTTTCGATTCTTCGTCGAATCATCTTCAGGTGTAAAAAGCAAATGAACAAAACACCTGGAATAAGAAGAGAATTTTAAAAAGACGGCGGAGAAACGAGCATAGAACGTTTTTCGTAAAACCTGTGAAACCTATGAAACATTTATCAACTTTTTTGGTTTTAATACAAAAAAGACCATCAGAAAAATTGAAAAAATAAAAAAGGTATAATTAAACAGACGAATTCTGTTATTTTTAACAATGTTTGCATAAATGAGAAAATGCTGCCTAAATGCACTCAATATTTATTTACACAGACATGTACAAAATCTGCGAGACTGGCATGTCGATGTTATCGATCAACAGCTATTATAAACTTTCCAAATATGATCTAAGGTTAAGATCGGATTCTAACTCTACCTGATGAGATCTCAGTTTATAATAGCTGTTGATCGATAACATCAACATGCCAGTGTTGCAAATTTTGTACATGTCTGTGTAAATACAAATAATCATATATAAAAGCTATATTTGATATTGAGCACTTTTTATGAACCCGGTGGAAATTCTTTGGATTACTACCCTGTGGATGTTTTACTTGGATTATTATTATTATTATTATTATTATTATTGTTATTGTTGTTGTTATTATTATTATTATTATTATTGTTGTTGTTGTTATTGTTATTGTTGTTGTTATTATTATTATTATTATTATTGTTATTATTATTATTATTATTATTGTTTTTATTATTATTATTATTGTTATTATTATTATTGTTATTGTTATTATTATATATATATATTTTTTAAATGGTAAAGAGACTAATCAAATGCAGATTTTTTTTGAATAAAATATTATTTATTCAAAATTCCAATTTTCGATTCATAAAAAAATCTCTCTCCCTATATATCTCTACTACCCCTCCACTGTCAGCCAAAGGCACCGATAGAAAAGAAAGAAAGTGAAAAGAATAAATCAAGACTTCCTTTCTCTCTTTTAAAATCAAAACAGGCGGCACCTTTGTTTTCCTTTCCCCACTCTCCTTCTCTTTACTTTCTCTTCCTATCACTCTGTCAGCCAAAGGCAATGAAAGAAAACTAAAAGGACTATTTCACTGAAGATCGAAAAAAATTATGTTATTAAATTAGTACCTAATGATTTGGGTAGCAGTATCAGACTTCTGACTCTGAGGGTAACAACTTCTCTGCCTTCTTTTATTTATGACTAATAAAAAATAAATTATTGATCAGGATTAAATATTAAAATCGATGAAATCGAATGAAAATAAAATGTTTTTTTTTAACAACACAAACCAATAATTGCCATAAATGACTGACGAAATAGATTTTTGTATGTAACAAAAATACGGAGAAAAAACTGATTTTACTTTATATATAAGATAATGAAAACTACATTCTTCAAGCGTTGTAAGAAGTTACCTTTTTAAATTAATCATACATCCGCTTCAGTTGTAATTTAAAAAAAAAAAATTTATTATTTTAATTCATTTTTTATTTTTTTAGAATTTTAGACCTACCATTTGCAAATGCTTATTTGTTTTCTAAGCCTCCGGCCATGTTAGCCGGATTTATAATTGTCTAATATAAACATAAATAAATAGAATTGACATCAGTTTTTGATGGCACACGTACACTTGTTCTAACATAAGTAATTTTATGGCACACTTATCCGAGTTCTAACATAATTATGAGAGGTAAAAGATATTAAAAATAAAATTGGTCAGTAAAATAGCATTAATCAATCAATCTGTGAGCAGCAAGTTGCCTTTTAGTCAGAGATTTAATATATTTTGTATAAGTAAAGGAAGTGTATTTAGATCAAATGTAGGACAAAAAAAACTTGCAGTAAAAACAATAAAGTTTGTTTCCATTAAAGATATGCCTGTCATAGAAAATGACATTTGTTGACTTTTGTCAAAAAAACAATTTCCACCTTAAATTCTGTCTTGCTAAATCAGTCTGGACTCTCATGCATGACAGACAGACAGACAAACATATTCAAGTGATTGCCAACAACTCTTCATGCATTTGAAGATCAGGTGCGAACCAATTTTTCTTAAGCCAACTCAGAGAATGTAAGTAATTTCCCATCGGCCATATGTGGTCAACGATGCAGATAATACAGATAAGACTAAATTTATGTTGACTCGGAAGCTTTTTACCAAATGAGGTAAGAAGAGTAACAGAGATAGTCTGACCAAATGTTCTGTGATAATGAGGAAGGGCTGCGAGGAGAGAAGAAATTGGATCAACAAGATAACTGCAGTCGTAGAAACGCATCCAAAAACAAAAGATTGGATGAAAGACACACAACAACAAATTACACAAAGTCAATAAAAACATTGCAACGTCTTTGATGCAATTCTACAAACATCATCTTGGAGAATTGGAGATCACATACAATAAAAGAGTTACTTGATATACGAAACAATTGTATTTTGTTTGGGTACAAAGACAACGAATTAAGAAATATGTTTATCTATATATATATATATACTACTAAAACTGCGTGTGACCGTTTTAGATGATGTGGGAAAATAACATAAACAAAGGGTGAATGATAAGAGAAGTGGTGAGAGGAATGGAATGACGTCATTAAAAGAGTGAGACAGAGGCGAAAGAGGAGAAGTCGAGGGAAGAAAGGAGAGGGGAGATAGGGTCTATTATGATACCACAATATAAACCTGTATTTCAAGACAAACAGTTTTATATATTATTAAACATTTTGGAATTTCGAAAAGGTTTTCATAAATACTTAATCACTACAATAAAGTAAAGTCGATTTCTCCATCTCCCACATGAAAACATAATTGGATAATAACCAAATTTTCATATGCTAATGTGTTCCGCCATCCAATTAGGCTAAGCACTTATGTGTGTTTTCAGAAATTATGCATTGATTTCGTCTTCTTTCTATATTTATTATATTTCCTCCAGGTTACCGGCCTCTCTTACATAAACCTTCCAAAGAGAAAGTGGCATCCCTTTTTACTCACTATTATTTATTTACTCACATCGCCATCAGTTACACCGGGTCCTTTCTTAATGAAAGGGAATTAGTGTTAAATCACCTAAATTATTTCATTTTGTTTTTCTGAATATTGTCTACATAATACAATAGCTTTTAAATCTAAATAACGATCGCTCCCTTTCGCGGATAAAGGGAATATCATTCGGCCATTCTGAATGTCTTTTGCTTATCTTTCTGTAAAGATTCTGGGTTATGCAATCACAAATGTGGGAAGATACGGGAAGATCAGTTTGTATTTATTTAAATATACATTTACATTAACCATATAAACGACACATAACGGAAGCCAAAATGGTTATCAAGACAAACATCTGCTTTCACACATAAGTACATTTTTGATGTTCGCAAAATAAAGCATATTTTCAATGGTGAGACTAAAAAATATTGATTAAAATTATTTTTACGGCACAGTTTCGTTCCTTTTACTTAATTTCTAATTGCGAAAAACAATTAGACTATTTACAAAAATAAAGTATGTAAAACGTATTTTCAGTATTATTTGTGGAAACAAAATAAAAATTGCCTCAGTCTAGAAGGATTTCTTTTTAAGCCGAATAAAAACACAATACTTTCTATTATAAACTATTTAACAAGTATTTATAAGATAACAAGAAACCATTAATTATAAACATACACACTGAGATACGTGTCCATGTTCAATCCTGTTTTAATCACCTAAATTAGTTACAGTGAAATAGGTTATTTTCTGATTTATTTTTTCAGGATTGATACTCTACTATTCATTTATATTTTAATAAAATCAATATTTTACATTTTCCCCGGAAACTATTTAACAAGTATTTTCAAAAAACAATAACATTTCGATTTTAAAAAATCCGTTAGATTGGAACCAAATAATTTACAGAATATTCAGTGTTACGAAAAACATCTCCAGACTAGTGGTCGAAAAACATACATAGTTTTTGCTAGAATTTTTCAATTCCATATGTTTTTATTGATGCAAATATGTCACAAAATTTGTAGCTAAAAGTTTCCAACAAAGCGAAATGATGTTGGTTTTTGAGAATTATATTATTTACAAATATACAAGTACGTTTTCCTAACTTTTCTTTTTTTTGAAGTTTTTATTCGAGTTTAAAGTTTTTCCAGTGTTTTTTTTTTTTTTGCTTTTGAAATTCAATAAATAACAAATAGAATTTGCCGATTTCATGGCAGGTTTAGACACACGGTCACTTTTTAGTGTGGGAAAAAACACCTCTCCTCAAAAAGGGGCAGTGGATTGGTACAATATAAAATGCCTCAATCTCCAAGGATTTATATGCCAAAACATGGCGAAATCCTATCTTAATCACTTAAATTACTTATGGGTTCCTTTCTGATTTTTTTTTTTTCAGAATTGCTACTCTAATATTTATATTTTTTTCAATTAAATCATTATTTTATATTTACCCCGGGCAACACCTGGACACGGGTCTTGCTAGTAATATATATAATAAAAACTGACACAACGTGTCACAGGTGGTCTACTTCTTTTATATAACTCTGTTGTGTTTGTCTCTTTAAAATGGTCGGCTAAATGAAATACCATGTACAAGACAACAAATCATGTTAGCCTTTTCTCTCAAAACTAGCATACCAAAATCAAATAGATTCATCTCCCCAACAGAAAGGGGAACCAAGTAACATTATAACCTAGATAATAAATAAGAACTTCTCATTTCATTACCCTTCATGCAAAAACATTTACCAAGAATGAAAATACTGAACAAATCTACAAGATTAAAAAACTAGAAAATTTTTATTGATTCGAGAATGGCATAAAACTTGGCATTGCCAAAGTTTTGCCTAAATTTTTTTTTTTTATATAGAAATGTGTCTTTTAATTCTTTCTACTTATATTGTATCTGATACTAACAACACAAGACTCTGTGATATATATTCATTTGCAGTTAGTAGTTTAGTATGGGCGATTTGCTACACAATCAACCTCTCTCATGAACAAAAACAAAAAAATAAATAGGAAACAAAAAAATATAAATCTGTGTTATGAAATTAAAAAAAAAGAATTGCTAATTTTAATTTTATTCCCACAACATTTCAACCGATGTAAATTCTGAACTTTCTTCAAACTTGGTGATCTTTATGTCGAACTCGGAATTTTGAACTGAACCTTTTTTAAATCCATCGAGGTAGATTGTTCTCGTCCCATCAGTCATGACCGAGTAGAAGTCTTAAGTAATGGACTTGTGGCAGAACGGATAAAAGTGCTAAGTAACAGTCAGTTTTCAGCGACAGTCTTCTGGAGATTGAAGGTTCAATCCTCAGTGCGGGAGATACGAAGAATATAAATAAAAATTACTTAATCTAAATGTTACAATGTAAATCTATAGTAAAAATAAAATTACTTCATCTGTCTATAACTGAGTAACAAAAGAGCCAAGCTATAGGTATTTTTTGAATGTGTGTGACAAAGTAACAGAAGTTGTTATGCAACTATCAACCATTATTAAGACACGTTCTTTACAGAAATCATTCATAGATGTTAGTAAGATCCACTTCTAAGTAAAGATAAACAAGCCGCGCATGCGTGGTCTCCCTCTGTATGTGACTCGATGTGGCGAGTGTAAAATGCAATAAATTTGGGCAATTTGGGGCATTTTTGACCCCCCCCCCTTTGACCCCCTGGGGGCGCGAACCAGAATTTTTCTGAGGTCAAGGATGCTCATTTTATATCCAGAACAATTGCCTCTACATTTTGGCCAAGTTTCAGAAAAATTGAATGGATGGATCAAACGTTATGGGAGAAAAGGGTCATTTTTTTGCCATTTTGGAGGCTGTTGACCCCCTGGGGGCGCAAATTTTTTCCAAGGTCAGAGATACTTATTTTCTATTAGGAACAATGGCCTCCATATTTTGGCCAAGTTTCAGAGAAATTGAATGGATGGATGAAAAGTTATGGGGCAAAAAATGTCATTTTTTACCATTTTGGGGCCTTTTGACCCCCTGGGGGGTTAACCAGATATTTTTTAAAAAATCGGAGAATGTCACTTTCTAACTTGACAAAAGTTACAACTTCATGCAAAATTTCAGAGAAATTCAATGGATGGTTGCGGAGAAAAATCCGGACGGACGGACAGACGGACGGAAATGCCTCAAAACATAGGTCTCCCGATTTTATAAATCGGGGGACCAACAACTAAATTCAGAAGATATTAAAGAAGACATTTCTTATTAAAATTTGTTATAACAGCAAAGCTTCTGTCCAAAAACTTGCCATCTGGTGAATATAGATTCTCCAGCTATACAGATGCAGTTGATACCTCCATGTATAGTTTTTCCATAGTGCACCCCCTCTCACAGACTGTCACTTTCCCGACCCGCCTCCCTGATTGTGTAGACCAGCAAGCCTCACTTCTCGACCTGTTCTTGACCTCACTGTCCGAGACTTGTGTGATGAATACCCATAGCCCGCTCAGGAACGCTTATCACCTTGTGATAATGATTTATATCACCTTAAAATCTCGTCCCAAAGATGATGACCCGTTGTTCAAAAAGACAGATACAGTAGGCTGATTTTGATTCCATCAAAGATCACGTCAGAAACGCCCCATGGAGTGAAACGTTCTCTTCCCCTGCTGATCAGTGCATAAATGAGGTAACCGAATAGGTCAAAGCAGGCATCGAAGCTTGTGTCCCTAAGTGAAAATTCTACAGCAAGCCCCACTATCCACAATGGTTCACCTTGGACTGTGCAGCTGCTATTGCTAAGAGGCAGAAAGCATTTTGACAATTCAGCCGCCATAAGTCAACTACAAATAGACAGAAATTTATAGCATCAAAAAAAAATTGTAAGACTGTGATAGATGAAGCAAAGAGAAGGTATACAGAGATGATGAGAAAATGCATTCAGTCACAGAAACTTGGTACTCGTGATTTCGAGAAAATCTTCAATAGTGTGGTGAACAATGGACAATAAACAATTCCCCCGCTATCTAACCACAATGATGTTGTTTGCACGACAATTGACAAGGCTGAACTACTTGCCCAGCATTTTGCCTTAAACTCCACGTTGAACTCCGCAAACCACTCCCTCCCAAATTTCCCATCGCGGGCTGAAGCAACACTTGATGACCTGACCATCACCCCATTATAAAAAAACTTGACACCTCCAAAGCATGTGGGCCCGATCTTATACGAGTAATAGTAATAAAGAAATGCTCTGCTGAACTCGCCCATGTCCTCTAAACTCTACAACAAATGCCTTGCTGAATCTTGCTTCTCTGATAGCTGGAAAATTGCCTCTGTGGTACTAGCCTTCAAGGATTCTAGAAATAGAACTAATTCTCAGAATTACCACCCGATCAGTCTACTCCCAATCTTCGCTAAAATTTTTAAATCTTTAATGAATCTAGCAATAGTCCATCACCTCGTTAATGCTAAACTTCTTTCCGACCATCAGCATGAATTAAGGCAAGTACGGTCTACTGCAGATATCCTAACGATCATCTCTGAACGCATATACCATACACTAGACAAGGCAGGTGAAGCTAGGGCAGTAGCGCTTGATATATCCAAAGCATTTGACATGGTCTGGTATAAAGATCTTCTCATAAAAATTAATTCATATTGTATTACTGGACGAATATCTAATATAATTGGATCCTTCCTAACCAGAAGGAAGATCCTGATTGTACTCAATGGCCGTTCATCCAAACAACATGACATAAATTCAGGTGTGCCCCAGGGATCGATTGTTGAATCCTTTTTGTTTCTGATTTTCATAAATGACCTCCCTGATGACATTGTGTCTGAGATAGGTATATTTGCTGACAACACCACGCTCTACTCTCGTCGTGTAGGTAAAACAGATGCACACACATCTGGCGTAATGGCTGAATCCTCAGAAAGTGACCTCCAGTCTGTAGTGGAATGGGGTCATAAATGGATTGTAACATTTAATGCTGCTAAGACAAAGCTCCTTTCCTTCAACAACTACAAGAAACCTCTTCAACCACCGATTGCCATGGCAAATAAAACCCCAGCTGAGAGTCCAACGTTCAAACTCCTCGGCCTAGCATTCACAGGTAACATAAATTGGAACAAATATATAGAAGACATTGCCAAGGCTGCTGCAAAGAAAGTGGGATCCCTCTAACATGCTATAAAACTACTCAAACATGACATTATCCTTTATCTATACAAGACCACCATCTGCCCATGCATGGAGTATTGTTATCACATCTGGACTGGTGTACCATCAACCAGTCTCTCCCATGTAGACAAGGTCAAAAAAGAGTATCTAATCTTATAGCTCCCTCACTATCCATCAAACTTCAGCCCCTGTCCCATCGCCGCAATGTTGCATCCTTGTGCTTGTTTTACAAGTACTTCAATAGAATGTGCTCCTATGAACTTGCTGCTCTGGTGCCCCCTCGACATAAATACACTCAACCAACCCGACAATCATCTAGATCCCATCCATTTACTGTGGAGGTCCCCAGATGCCAGAGAGTCTTATACTCCAATAGATTCTTTCCTCGGGCTGCCGGCCTTTGGAACTTCATCCCTGCTCCCTGTTTCCCTGACTGTACCGAGTTGCAGAAATTTAAAACTAATGTGAACAGGCATCTTGCTGCACAGCTCCCAATTTAGGATGACCTCTTATATTTTCACCCTAATTCTCAGTAGCCCTTTATGTCTACAGTGGCAACTTGCCTTGTTTGGGGTAAACTAAGTTGAACATTTTTTTTTTTTAATACAATACCACAGAACTACTTCTCTGATGATTACAACATAGTCATCTTCAAGTCCAAATAATTGTTGAGCTGTACTCTTAAGTAATCAAATCCTGCCCTTTTCAAATCCTCTCATAGTTTTGTTCATCATCAACTCTTATCCTCGAGTGGCCTTTGGGCCTTGATAAGTCGTGACTCATTAGTATGAAAAAAAGTTGATGTTATTTTTTTCCACCTGGCGAACGCCAGGTGAACCTTCTTGCAATTATTCAAAAATGGATTGATGCACATTCAAGCAGTAAGGTACTGGCTGCATTTCTTTTTCAGATATATCAGTTATAAGAATCGCATTGTAAGAAAATATTTTCTAAATAAAATCAAAATTAAACACATACAGTGAGCGATCTGCACTGAAATGAATCAAATGTTTGTAAAAAAAGAAGTTGAGCGTACAAAAGTGTTAAAAAGAAACAAAAGTTTGGATGAAAAAAAAAAAGAAAAAAACTCAACAAAATGCGGCCATGACACAACTAAAGAAATTCGATCATTTGACTTTGCACAAACAAAAAAAAAGTTGTCAGTAACATCACTTTCTAAAATGGCGGGACATTCTTCTAAGAATACAAATAATTCTGGCTTTCCTTCAGAAAATGTTTCTGTCCCGTGTCACAGGGAGATTCATTTGAAATGTATTTGTTAGCAAGTTGTCAGCGCAATATATTTATGTCCCAAAGCTATCCATCAAAACGGACAGACTGTTTTTATTTATGGAGAGAAAGAAAAATACAGGCCATAGCTCATCTCTCAGCCCACCCGCATTTCGGTGCAGCAGACATGAGTGATAGATCTCTTTTGGCAACAATATTGTTTGGGTTGTCAAAGCAGAATCTAAAAAATGGAAGAAAAGAAGCAGATTCCATTCATCTTAATTAAAAGAAGTGGCTAAAACAATACAAGAGACACAGATGACCACAAACAACTTATTGTGTTTGAATTCCATACAGTTATGCTTCACTTTTTGAGACACGCTCATTGTATTCATTAAAAAGATTTCATTATAGATATTATTCTCATTCTTTTGTATTCCAGTAATCATAGATTAGCGGATATCTAATCATGAATTGTAGCAATACACAATTATTCAGAATTGCATACAAAATAAATCAATCCATTTTGGTCAAAAAAATTTGGAAATGTTTAAAATGTTTTTCTTTGGATTATTGTCCTCGTAAATGATGCTACGTTTCGACCCATGTACTCTCTGGCCTTCTTTAGGTGTATAGCTCATTTAAGTATGGCAATGTTTTTCTTTGGATTATTGACCTCGTAAATGATGCTACGTTTCGGCCCATGTACACTCTGGCCTTCTTTAGGTGTATAGCTCATTTAAGTATGGCAATGTTTTTCTTTGGATTATTGACCTCGTAAATGATGCTACGTTTCAGCCCCTGCACTCTCTGGCCTTCTTTAGGTGTATAGCTCATTTAAGTATGGCAATGTTTTTCTTTGGATTATTGTCCTCGTAAATGATGCTACGTTTCGGCCCCTGCACTCTCTGGCCTTCTTTAGGTGTATAGCTCATTTAAGTATGGCAATGTTTTTCTTTGGATTATTGTCCTCATAAATGATGCTACGTTTCGGCCCCTGCACTCTCTGGCCTTCTTTAGGTGTATGGCTCATTTAAGTATGGCAATGTTTTTCTTTGGATTATTGTCCTCGTAAATGATGCTACGTTTCGGCCCATGTACACTCTGGCCTTCTTTAGGTGTATAGCTCATTTAAGTATGGCAATGTTTTTCTTTGGATTATTGTCCTCGTAAATGATGCTACGTTTCGGCCCATTTACACTCTGGCCTTCTTTAGGTGTATGGCTCATTTTAATATGGCAATATTTTTCTTCGTATTAAAAAATGATGTATGTTAAATATTGTGTACTAGTGCACACTCTCCATCAAAAATGATGCAAACAAATATATTCACATTAAACTATCTTTATCTAAAAGTCAATGTTTGTAGGTTATAGGAATAGATATGCTAACAGAACATTTAAACAATTTTTACTAAGGGTTAAATTTTTCGAAGAATCTAAAAACACCATTGAAATTTTCCTTCGATTCTATCTGAGGTCACTTAGGGCAATTACCGGTTAGGTCCATAAAATGACTGAAATATATTAGAATGTAAAGAAACAAAATTATTTTCAAAAATAGATTTTCTTCATTTCATCAAACAAAAATAAAATTTAATAAAGAATATCTCTGAATTTTTATGGGTATTTTTAAGATTTAAAATAATTTACGTTTGTTTTTCAAATTCGAATTCGTTTCGCTTGAAGCAATTTGCTGTTTTTGTAACACCACCGTGCTGAAAGTTTTTTTATTACTTGAATTTTATATGTTATTTTTAACTTTTCTAACAGGCCAAAACTTGTAAACATGACTATATTTGAAATTAAGTACTACTCCAGATGAAGCGCCTAATTTCCATGATGTAGGTTAAATATTGTGTACTAGTGCACACTCTCCATCAAAAATGATGAAAACAAATATATTCACATTAAACTATCTTTATCTAAACGATAGGGCAGGTCGCGGAAGCGCCAGAGAGCTGCCGAGACGAAAACGAGGCTGAAGCAAAACTGAAAGTCGTAAAAATGGAAGAGTGGCAGACGACAATATAAGACGAATAATACAAAGGAAAAAAAATACATATATTTGAAAAAAAAAAAAAAAAAAAAATGAACAAACCGTAGCTGAAGAACTATAAATAAACTTCTTTTTTTTTTCGTGGGTCAAATGAACCATTTTAATTTTTTCTTTGTCTTTTTTTTTACATAAATCAAAGAATAAATGCTATTTCTTTTACGATATTTAGGCAACTCTGTTTTTCGTCTTTGTTTTTTTTTACATAAAAACAAAGTATGTTATTTTTCTTAGGATATTTAGGCAAGTTTTTTTTGTATTTTTTTTGGGGGGGGGGGGGGGGGAATTTCATATATTTTCTCGTTGAGGGTCAGGGTTTACGGATACGTTTGCGGCCGGTTCGAAAGGTCTTCCTTCCGCTTGTTTTGTTGTGCTGAGCGCACATGAATTGGCAGCAACCTGATCGGTCAGCTCTGCTTCAGCCTCGTTTTCGTCTCGGCAACTCTCGGGCGCTTCTGCGACCTGCCCGATTGTTGCCGCCGAGCAGTCACGGAAATTAGGCGCTTCATCTGGAGTAGTACCTGAAATTATTTTTTCATAAACAAACCTTCCAATTAGCAATATAGCTCCACACGGGCAACGTTGGGTGAATACTGCGGGTAGTTATATGAAATTATAGAATTACATCAGTAATTTCATTTTAATTTGCCTCACTTGCTATTTGCTTTCTTGCTTCCTCTTACCACTTGAAATGGTTTTGTCTGGCATGGGTTTTACTCACTAACTTTTTCATGACAGGACGGAAGTACATATATTTCTCTATATATAACTATACAAATAAATACACATGTGAGTTTATTATAGAGTGGTGGATGATGAATTATTTATATTTAAATACACAAAACACAACACTGTACATAAATGAACCATACACTTAAAGAAGACATGAAACCACATCAACTGAAAGTTTGTATTAAATAAAAATATTAACGCTGATGAGAACAATAGTCCAAAGAAAAGCAATGTAAATAAAAACACCTCATCTCAAAACTTCAGAGAAAAGTTTGCCAATTTTTATTGCTTTTTTGTCTAGAATCACAAATGCATTGCTTCTCTGATTTTCATCTTGAAGTGCAACAAAGAGATTCAAAGAGAATGCTTATTCGACAATTTGGTTGGTGTAAGATAACTTTTAACCTTAGAAGAAGATAGGAACTCTGAAACTATGTAAGACATTGTCCAGAGATTAGTGGAAATATTAATAGATCCATCACGTGAAGTGAATTTTGGATGTAGCATAGACGTCGTTTCATGAGCTTACAAGTCAAAACGTCACCAAGTCAAAACGTCACAAATTCTTTAAGTGATATTTATCGTCAAATAATTTGTTACTTGTACCAGTGTTCTACTTTTGTAATAATGAAAAGGTTTTCAAAAATATGAAGCTTTTATTAATAATAAAATATAAAAAATATATTTTTAAATAGCCGGCATGTAGATCAGAGATGCTTTTCGAAGCAAACGGTTAATACTTAAATCACCGTTATCATATTCGACCCACATTGCAAACAATATTCTTATTATAATATTTTATAAGTTTGGTGACCAGTGGAAACACCCCCAGAAGTGGTGCGGCTAGCCCTCGAGACCCCCGTCCGACGCCGGAACGGGGGCCAAAAAATTTGGTGACGTTTTGACTTCGTGATGTTTTGACCTGTTCCCGTTTCATGATACACTGTAGAAATTTGAGAAAACAGTTTCTAATATATCCGTCACGTAAAAATAAAAATTCAAGGGTTTCAAAGGCAATCAACCACTCTGCACTCCTCTCTGATCTCTCCCAATATCAACTCCACTTTTCAACCCACCATCTACGCAAATTGACTACCAACCAAAGCCATCTAGCTTTAAAGACTCCAAACAGCCAATCTGCAAAGGGGGGATAACTCAATTAACAAATATTGGTATTTTGGAAGCCTTAAACCTATTCTCCCAAAATTCATACTTTAGTTAAGTGTCTAATCTTGCTTGCAAACACAGCACACCACCCGCTGCCTCTTCGAACGACGAACCACAGCTGGCTCAATGTCAGCAGTCTGGGGGTTCTCCCTTTCAACCTCGTTACACAGATTGAAACAAAACTATTAAGACAAAGATTTTTATTTTTTATTTTGTTGTTGAGTGGTTGTCAGTAGGAATGGAAATGATTGATTGAATAAAAGTTGTAGAAGAATGATTTAAAAGAATTTCCAGATTAATTTATTTATGATAGAAACTTGCAAGAAAATGGAGAAAAAGAAGAACAACAAAAGATGAGTTTGAAAAACTTTTCTGCTCAAAGAATGTTCATGAGAATTTAAGCGGGAAAATTAAATTAATCAAGAAATTGATATCTGATGGGGCAAAACATTATGAGAATTTGTCTGGAAAAAGAAAATGTCTTCTCTAAACGGAAACAGAGGAAAATTTAAAATTAGTGAAACAATTCAAATAGACGGCAAAAATAAATGAAATACATCTACTTCTTATATGACTATATTGGCGAGGAGCTAAGTGCAGTATCTGTTCTAAAACTACACTTCATCTTTTCTGTCTTCTGTCAGTGTAGGAGAAATCCTTCTAGATTGAGGCAATTTTAATTTTTGTCTCAATACAAAGTGCTCCTTTTCGGGAGCTGGATTTTCCCCACATTAAAAACCGACCTTGTGTCTAACTTTGGCCTCGTGGAGAGGCAACTAAATAGGGACTATGTATCCCAATGACATCACGCATTACTCCATTCCAGGGTTTGATGTTCATCACAATTTGTATTGCGATGTTGAGCCCTTTCCTCTTCCAGCATTAGATTCCATAAATGTTTGGTTCGGAGAGCCTTTTCAGGTTAGACCCCACAGTGATTAACCGGTTTTTCACTTGGTCACAGAATCGTTTTCACCAGAAAGGGTATGGTGCATGGTCAATAGTTCCCTTATTCAGATTCTAGGTTGGCAATGTGTGGTTTATCCAAACAAGTGACAGCATCTCTTCAGTATGTCTCCTTCAATCAAGCAAGTCAATGTGGTCAATGCTTAAACTTTGTTTTTTACTATTCCGGTAATATCATCGGGTTTCTGTTCACGCAGGACAGGGAGTTTTTCTCGAGGTACTTTACTGTCCTGGGCAATGTCGGGATACGTGTACACTAGTTTATATATATATATGTGTGTGTGTGTGTGTGTGTGTGTGTGTGTGTGTGTGTGTGTGTGTGTGTGATTATATTCCCATTTCTTTGTGGTTTTTGAAGAATTGACAAGCATTCAGTGGGTATCAATTATGAGGGTTTGACATTAAAAGGTCACCATTTTAGCTGTTGCCCTTAACAGCAACAGAAGGGCACCCACATTGTTTCTCTTAGGGAAATTGTTATGATTGCTGTTTCCTTATTATTCTGTCAATCAGAACATTTTAAAAGCCACAATACAATTAATACTAGTCTCACTTCAATTAATACATGTTAGCTCTTGTTTAGTAAGTATTGCTTTCTTTTCAAATTCATAGGGAGTGGTCAGAAAACAGAGAACAACAAAAAAAAAGAAAAGAAAAGCTTTTAGGGACTTCTCTGAATGTAGTAGTAGTAGTAGTAGTAGTAATAATAATAATGATAATGATAATAATAATAATAATAATAATAATAATAATAATAATAATAATAATAATAATAATAATAATAATAATAATAATAATAATAATAATAATAATAATAATAAGGTGGATGGAAAGTTTATTTATAGAATCATTATTCAATCATCAAATTCTGTTCTAGATGATTCTAGGAGGCAACATGGGTGGTCTAATTGAATCAGCCAAGCTGAGTTCAAATCCAACCAGATCTATTTTATTATCATACGAATGGAAAGCTATGGAACCTAATTCCCCCCCCCCCCCATCCAGCTTGCATTTAAACAGTTACAATAAATTGTTTTCACTAAATCTTGTGTTTCGGCATTTAACATCCCAAAAAAACATCCCATAAAATAGACAAACAAAATCAAACAACCTTCCATACATAAATGGTGGTAAATATGACAGACGTTGAGACTATAATGTACCTAATGACCACTATATTCATTCTATGTTCTAATAGAATGACAATCAATTAATTTGACATTCAATTTTGGTTGGGGTACCTTACACACACCGGGTGTGGATAATATTTGTTTGCCATTTTCAGCTGCTAATTTTATGCATTTTCTTTTTTTTTAACGTTTCATAAAAACAATGACTATTTCTTTTCTTTTTTATTTGTTGGATAATTGATTATCGACAATTTTGAACCTCCATATTCACAGACATGGGGTTCTCTTTGAAATAAGAAGATTTCAGACTTCTTCAGCATCAGCAAAAGGCGGCTGTCCTTGCACTGTCAAGAAAAGCCACCATCGATGAGGACCACTTTCTTCACGAGCTCACCTGAAGTCACGACGCCCATTCTCGGATCATGCCCACCAGCTCCTGCTTTCAACACCCGGTGACGTCACAAAACGAATCTGGCTGAAACCTCGCTGGACGGAGGAATGGCAGGCAGCAGATAAATCAAGGTTGCACAGAATTGCAGAGGACCCGGATAACCTACCAGGCATGGACCCCCCTCGCCGGCAGTGGACAATGCTCAACCGCCTCAGGACAGGTGTCGGCTGTTTCGCCGCGACCATGAAAGGATGGGGACTCAGGGATTTGCTGTCTGCGACTGTGGTCACTCTGAACAGACAGTAGACCACATCATCGACTCATGCCTCAAACATCGACCACCCAACAGCAAAACCGGCATAGTTGTGCTAGACAACAAAACATTAGCATGACTTTTCTCAACCGAGCTGGTAATCTAACGACGAGATGCTGTGAAGCAAACGAAAAAAGAAGAAGAAGCAAAAGGATGATAGAAAAGGTCAGAAAGAAATTAAAAGATTTCGGATTCGACTACAAACCGGGACACGGATCCTGTTATATTATATAATACGTTCTTTGCCTCTTTATGGTGCTTATGCAGTTTACGGACAGGGCTTACTTGCCTCAAACGAGGGCACAGTTAGACAAAAGATCGGTTTTTAATGTGGGAAAAAAATCCATCTCCTCAAATAGGGGCACTCCGGATTCGGACTGAAATAAAAATTTCCGCAGTCTAGAAGGATTACTCTCAATGGCAAGATCGTAACAACGAACCATGGCAAAAGGATTATTACTCCATGTATTGCATTAATTGTTTCAACTGCTGTATTACATCAACATTGCCTGTGTTTGCGCTGGTCAGTCATAAGCACTGAGTAATTCAATAGTTACAGATTTTGCACCGAATTTCTGAAGTTATTCGACTTCCCCGGGCAGCGCCGGGGAACAGATCAGCTAGTCGTAAATAAAGTAGACAAATGAATACAAACATTCGTTTATAAGCAATATATATATATCTTCCATTTATCAGCAAGTTAGCTCAGAGCGTAGAGCGTCGGGCTGTCATAGGGAGTGACTAATGTCCGAGGTTTAAATCTTGGAATTGGTGTACTTGCTGCGTCTTCTCATACTGATGAGTCTTGAAAAGATGAAACACGTGTCTATAGATAACTATATCTAAATTATATATATATACTAGACCACCCGTGACCCGTTGGGTCAGTTTGTTGTATTAGCTATGGAATTCATGTATGAGCGTGACACTTGTGGCATAAAGAAAATAGGTTTTTTTTACATAACAGAAGCATTTCTATGAAAGTATATTAAAATGAAAAAAGAATATAGATAGATTTCTATGAGTCGTTCTGTTTATTATAATTGTTTATTTTTGGATGTAATATGTGTAAAACATATGATTCAAATATTTGCTGTTTAAAAAACAACAAAAGGAAACACTATTTAATGTAATAGAAATGTGTGCATTTACCGATTCAGCTTTCTCGCGTACGTAACGAAAACAGAGGGAGTAGGAGTGGTGAAATCTATGAGAGGGAAAGTGGGAGGTGGTTTCGTTCACCGATCGCTAGCATGGCTGATATTAATAATGAGTGTTGTTTTTTTGTTTTTGTTTTTTAAAAGGGAGGAGTTTTTTTGAAACTGCGACAGACTTTACGAAGTCCTCCGTTGAATGTTTTTAGCCGTGAAGAAAACAAAAAAACTATTTGATGAAATTAAATGAAATTGTTTATATTAAAAGCGATATGAAAATTTGCAGAATGAAAAATTTCATGCGTTCGTTAATCATAATAGAGAATAACGGAATTGGAATAACAGATTGAAGACGATGCTATTTACGCATGCGCAACCGGATGTTGAAAACCGGAAAGCTGAAAGCTGATTGCAAACATACAAGACCAATAGAGTTTTAGTATTATATATATATATATATATATATATATATATATATATATATATATTCATATATACTATACTAGTCAACCCTACCTGGCGTTGCTCGGGATTGTTGACAAGAGGGGGGGGGGGGAATATTACATTTTTAACAGGTTTTAAAAAATGCTATGCAATTGAACTCAAAATAAATTCCATGACTGAAATAGAAATCCCCAAAAATGAAATCATGTTCATGTAGCAAACAATTAAAAAAAAAAAAAAACTATATTTCAATGGATGGAAATGGACTCATGTGACGTGCATTTATTTGATTTTTTTTATAAACGCTTTTCGTTGTTGAAATCTAATGAGAACAAATCTCATAAAAAAAGCAGCATGTTTTGAAAATGGACAATTAAATTCTTTCTGAATTCTGCGAAAGTAAGTTTTTATTTATCTGCATCATTAACAGCGAATAACTATTTCCGATGTGAAAGTGCATTGTTTGACATTTGTCAGCGTAATGCCACTGCTTTTCTCACCGGATCGTCACAGAACGATAAGTAAAAATAGAAGTAAATAAGTAAATGGGAACGTGTACGTATGAAGCAGAATTGTATTGAATGAAAGGTGAATGGCAGAAGGAAGAGCAATGATCTTCAAGAAAGCAAATGAAAGTCTATTACGTACATTAACGGATGCCATCTTTATTTGTCCATAAGATCAACAGTAAATAATTTCAGCCAATGGGAGCACGTGTTATTTTAAATGTTTTCAGCAGTGCAAGGGCAAATGTTTCTGTAAGTGTACTCTCATATAACAATAATAAACAAAATAAATAATTAAATACAAGATCTATATATATATATGGGAAATGAAAAAGGAGAAACCAAAAAGGATGTTTTTTTTTATATATTCATCAACGTTTCGCCTTTATTTTTAAGACTTCTTCAGGATGATAATATTAAGAAAAATGTCATGCAAGTACATGAAAATATTGGGTTTACATGATGGGTTGATGGGAAGAAGTAGTAGCCACTGCTGGGAGCAGTAGAACCGGGGTTCGGGTTTGGTGAAGTCAGTAGCATGGAATGAAATAAATGTGGATGGTTCCGAGTGAAAAAAGTGGAGGGGTGGGGTTGAGCGGGAATAATGTGGATGGCAGTAAGTAAAGAAGTGGAGGGGTGGAGGTGAGCGGGAATAATGCGGATGGCAGTGAGTGAAGAGGTGGAGAGATGGGAAAGAGGAGGGGGGAGGCTCTGTGATTTTGGTGAGTGGGTAATGTTATAGTTTTAGAAAGGATTTGAAAAAATGAGGTGGTTTGAGAGTGGGAGGGATGGGTGGGTGAGAGTGGGAGAGAAGTGGTCGAGATAATTAAATGGGGGAGAGGCGAGATTTTGTTTTAGTAGGTGTGAAATATTTGAAAAGTGGGAATGTTTCACCAGGTGGTTATGTCAAGAATGTGAGGAATGAGTGAGTTGGAAAGTTAGGATTCGTGGTGAAAGAAGATGTGTGTGTGTGTGTGGGGGGGGGGGTGAGTGCGTATGCGGAAAAGTGTTTGGAAATAGGGTCGGTCATTTATATCAAATAGGTTAGACGTTTTGTGAATGACTTCCAACTTCTCCTGTCTATTACCATTTGGCTTGTGGTGCCCGCTAGGATCAGGTCACTTAAGACCTGGAGCGGATCCGTTTATGATGACCTGTTCTTTGCGGGCAGCACAAGCATGATTATATATATATATATATATATATATATATATATACTAGTCGTAAATACTAGCCATTAAAAAAAAATGGTAAAAGACAATAGATGTAAACACCTCAAGCTTAACCCCGCCTGATTATGGATAAATCAAATCAAAAGTACTCACAAAAAAAGAAAGGAAAAAAAAATTGAACAAGAAACCAAACGAACTTACTCCAATTCGAGCGAAATAAGAAATATACTATTCAGAAAATAGAAAGAAAAAAAAAATTTGAACAAATTATGTAATATATATATATATTTATTTATTTTGGTACAGAAAAATTAGTACAACATTAGTACCGTCGGTTTCAAGCACAGAAGGACTTAGCCATCCGGCTCTCTCCAGCTTCTGTTGTCATCTGTTTCGGAAATATTAAGCCATGTGTCACTCTCATTTGGACGGGTTATTTGCTTAGAGTGCTATGTATATTAGTTTAAATTTAGTGTAAGGAAGGTTTAATAAGGTTTGAAAAGGGGGGGGGGGGGTGAAAAGTAACAGTTGAAATTTAAACCGGAGAAGATTTAAAGAGATATAAAAAAATAAAAATAAATATGAAAAATGAAATATTTCTATATAAATCCCGTGAGCCAATATTATGAATATCGTATATTTGGCCGTTACTGTTTTGGGGTACGACGGTACAGAAGTTGTACTAATTTTTCTGTACAAAAATAAATAAATATTACGCTCTTAATTTTTTATTTTTTACTTTAATTCTTAATTAATCGAGCACTCTGCTGGGATTTTTCCTGCTATATTACAAAGAAGTTTATATATATATATATATATATATATATATATATATATATATATATATATAATTATTATTATTTCATGTATCTACATGAAATGCTATAAAGAAATATAATATTTATGTATCGATTTTCAATATTTACTTCAACAGTGCTCAATACATAAGTAGAGCTTGGTAGTACGTTATGAAAATATATTTATAGCAATTAAGCTACACAGACCCTTCCGCGTTTCATCCCCGTAGTTAATCATCAGGCTAAAATGCCTATATATATATATATATCTATATATACAAGATGATTGTATTTGAACACAATTTCCAAATATAGAGTTCAACCTGGTGCCCCCACCTCCAGCATTTAACCAGTGTAAATGTTCACTTAATCCCAGGTCACATTCCTCCACTTTTGAAGAAAGGTTAACTAAATTTACCCCACATTTTGAATTGGTCTCCTAGTACACTCGTGCCCAGAGTGACAATTGTTGGGAACTTGTTATGACCAGTTTCAAATGGCACATAAACATCATATTAGCACGAACACTGTTCTCATGAAGTTTAAAACCCGAAAAAGGTCAGAGGTTACATCAACCGAAACGTTGTGATGAGTCCGAATAATTCAAATAATACACCATGTCATCAACATCAACATTTATATATTCTTCAAGAGATTTATGATGATGTTTACCCATATTGAAATGTGATCATTCATGATGTTCATTAGATTATTAAACCTGATGGAATGATGATTTTGACGTTTATAAGCACTCATACATCATGTGGAGCATGACAAACATTCTTAGAAACCATTGCATTGACATTTCTTTTTCTGATTGAATAGGTTGAGTGATACTGTTCTAGCACATGGTCAGACTCTTTCAATCGCATTAATCTCGACTGTTGCTCTATCATTCATAGATAGTTTTATTTTTTTATTTTTTTTTATTTATTTATTTTTTAAAAACATATTTCACCCCAAACAAGGCAGGCCGCCACTGTAGATGTACAGGGTTACTGAGAATTTGGGTGTGGGTTTTGGGTGTCACCCCAAGTTGGGAGCAGTGTAGCGAGATGTCTGTTTACATTAGTTTTAATCCTCTGCATGTCGGTACTGTCGGCACTGTTGGGGAAACAGGGAGCAGGGTGGGAGTTCCAGAGGCCAGCAGCACAAGAGAAGAAGCTATTGGAGTAGAAGGCTTTCCGGCATCTGGGGACCTCCACAGTGAATGGATGGGCTTTAGCTGATTGTCGAGTTGGTCTCCACAAGGACCGCCGCCCCCACTTCCACATGTGATAATCTAACTTCTTTATATCAGTCCTAATTATGACTTCTTCATGTTCCTCCACCTTTATTAAGACTTAACCTTTTCAAACTGATTTCATAACTAATTCAGACCAAACAGGATTAAGTCGGAAGAATCAAGTTTTTGTTTCAGCTGTTAATTGTTTTATCATCTTTTTTGTCATTCATACTAATTTATGCATCCTCCAGATTCAAATATTTAATATTTTGTGAATAAATATGAAAAGATTAATTTTTTTTTTCTTTTTTGATTGCCTCATACTTTAAAAAAAATTTTTTTTTTTTTTAACATAGTTCACCCCAAACAAGGCAGGCCGTCACTGTAGACGTAAGGGGCTGCTGAGAAAAAGGGTGAAAGTTTGGTGGGATCAACCTAAATTGGGATCTGCGCAGCGAGGTATCTGTTTACATTAGTTTTAAATTTCTGCATGTCGGTACTGTCGGGGAAACAGGGAGCAGAGAGGAAGTTCCAGAGGCCAGCAGCACAAGGAAAGAAGCTATTGGAGTAGAAGGCTTTCCGCCATCTGGGGACCTCCACAGTGAATGGATGGGATTTAGCTGATTGTCGAGTAGGTCTAGTGAATTTACGTCGAGGGGGCACCAGAGTAGCCAGTTCATCAGAGCATAATCCATTGAAGTATTTGTAAAACAAGCACAAAGATGTCTATAAAAATAAAACAATGAAATCTGTCCACTACCCCCCCATCCATCCCACAATATACAACATTTATTGTTATTCATACATATTGGTATTTTATACACAAAGATGTTGAAAATAAAACAATGAAATTAAAAATCCATAATAACTGGTAATTATTCATTAAACCTGCTTTTTAAAATCCCATGTACCCAGTAAGTACAATTTGTTTCTTTATATATAACTAGCAGGACTTGCGTCCCGGCGTTTCCCGGGGGAATATAAAAGAATGATTTTACTATTAAAAAATATCTGAAAATTTTTTTTTTTTTAAATGAAATATTTTAGTATTTTGAGTGGGAGATCACTTTTCTATATAAATTTAACGTAAAATCAGCACCCACTTCTAGGCAATTTAGCGGTAGTATGGAGACGTTGGACAAAATGTTGTTTTTTTTCAATATTTTAGGGAAATCAAAAATAACTAAACTTATGTTTATTTTATTTCTTCTTTTTTGGGTGGGTGGAATTTTTTTCCTTACAATAAAATAAAGTGCGGAAACAATAATTAACATTTCTTTTCTGCCTACCACCAATTTTTTTGTGTGTGGATTGAGGTGGTGGGGGAGAGGATTAATTTTCTTTGGTGCTTTGTAAGAAATTTTCAGTCGTGACGTAAGCACTTCTGACTTTCCGGAGAAAGTCTAATCAAGTCTCGATGCTTATACACAATACAAACCGAACTGAATGGACTTTGCAAACTAAAACTAAAATTTAGTTTCGGATTAGTTTAGGGTTTGGGTAAAAAAAATTCTTTTAAAGTTGGGTTCGTATTGTTTAGATTGTTCGGTGAGGTTCGTTAATGATTGTTATCATCACTTTTACTCAGCCAAAAACGGGTATTTTCTATCATGTTCGTTTTTTTGTGTTAAGTGATCGCTAATTAAAGAATTAAAAAAGCCCGTCACAACTCTTTTTTTAAATTGGAAATTTAAAAAAAGTAAAATTCCCCCCACACACACCATTTATATTTAAAACAAAAAAAATAATTTGGATGAGTAAAAAAAAAAAAGGGAAGTACCCGTACCCCAATTTTCCTGTCCCAAAATGGAAAAACCATTCGGTTATATGTCTCAATTTACCACTAACTGGGCTGGAAATTGGTGCTCATTTTACGTTAAATTTATATAGGAAAGTGATTTCCCACCTTAAAATGTAAAATATTTAATTATATTCGATTATTATAGAATAGGATTGTAGCCAGCCAATAAAAATAGCCGTAAAAATAATAATAAGAATCTCAACGGAATGGTTGAAAGACAATATGACAGAATGAAATAATGAAACAATGACGGACGGAGCTTGAAAATTCATCCTATGAAGAAGTCCCGGTGTAAGATGGTGTTGGTGGTAGTAGATTTTTGCATGTGAGTAGAACTTACCTCGACTTCCTGTATGTATGACTTATTTGAGAGAGTCAGGTATGTCGGAATTAATGTAGGAAATTATGAAATCGCATGAAAGTGACTGATAATATCCCAAAACATATCAATTATTGGCATAAAATGTGACCATATGAGAATTTTATATAGCGCCTGTGTTTAATGATCTATAATGACTGTAGTTGTAGGGTCAAAATCGAGTTTACTTTATTATATAGATAAACACTGAACATAAATAATACAGAGTTTATGTAGATAGTCACAGCAGTATTTATGTGAAAATAAGACACTAATTCTTAATGTTTCAGAAAAATACATCAGAGAAATGTGATACTGTTTCAAGATCTAATTGTTAAACTATTTGGTAAATTATTTTGTCAAAAGAAACTTTGTACAAAAAGAAAATTCAATGAGTTCAATTTGATTTTGATAACCTTTTAATTATTAACATTGTTATTTTCAAATCACAAATCTTGTGTTGCTTAGCTATGCCATGTATCCGTCGGACACTATCTTTATTAGTCGTCATGTGCTTCATTGGCTGCGAACATTTTAACAACAACAACACAACATTGACGGTTCCATTCTTTATTTATCCCTGGCCATATCATGAACCATGTTACCAAATCGCCATTAATATGTACTCGATGGGCTCTCAAGATGTTCGCTCTGTCTTGACTCTAGTCAGAGAAAGACACAGATCGACCTCCTACTTCTTGCTCATGATGTCACAGCCACACGAGACTTTCTCTCCCTCCTCCATCCCTCAATATAAAACGCTTGTATCATTTCTTGGTTTCGTAAGAGTTAATTTCCTAAAACTAAAAACAAAAAAAGAAAGATTGCAAATGCATCTATTTGTATGGTACATTTTCTCCATTGTCTCAGCCTTTCCAGATTTGGACTACAAATGTAATGTAAGTAGCACTTTCAAACACCCAATTGTACTATAGGTGGCTTTTTTGTTTTTCAACTTTGGACAAGTAAAGATAATAAGATAAAAACTGACACAAAATCTTAGATTCTTAGCTTTTAACATCATTTGATAAAAGCATAAAAAAAGAAAATGACTGATTTGCTAAAATCTAGAACAGCGTTTTATTTTATTCAATGAAAAATATTAAATTCCATAAGCATTTCATTTATTTCTACTTGGCCTTTTGGCTACGATCAAAGTGTAGTATCTGTTCCGATGGATACTACACCCTATAGACCGGTATCGTCTTGGCCTTCGGGGCTTGATTCCGCCAGTCTATGGGTTTGTCCAGTGCAGTTTTAGGAGGTCCACTTTCCCAGGCTTTGCCTCCCCTCTTTGGGGTGGAGTAAGTTTATCGCTTACTGCCTGACGTGCCCCTACCAGGGAATGCCGACAGGGCTGCCCAGGCATTTTTTGTAGGCCAGAGTGCTCACCTTCTCGGGCGCTGGCTTTTCAAATCCCACTTTCCCGACCTTGTGTCACATCTTACTGCTGTGGGAGGAAAATAAATAACTTCATTTACTTCTAAGGACTCAGAAAATCTTGAAAATTGATGATTTTAAAACTTTTCTAAAATTTATATTTATTGTTTATATACTTTGATATTTCAAGTAACACCGCATTAATATTGGAGAATTGGAAAATTTTAATTTTTAAATACATTTTCGCAAACAGCAGAAAAAGTTGTGAATAAAATATTTAAAAGTGTGAATCTGTAAAATTTACTTAAAAATGACAAGCTAATGTTGTACATGACAAGATATTTAAAGTATTAGGTGTTCAAAAAAATTCTATAAAGAAAGCTTCAATTGTAGTATAGGACCATTGAAATACCTCACTTATTTTGCTCAAAATACGTGACTTAAAGTTAGTATTGCATTTCACCAAACAGAAGAGAAAAGTAAAACAATGTATGTATGTCGTATTTCGAAAAGTAGAAAAATGCAAGAATTTTTTTTAATTAAGAACATAAGCAACTGAAGCTATAAAGGTGATTAGTGAAAAAGGGCTCCATTTTAATAAAGTTCTGATCTGGGATAAGTATTATGTGAAAGAAATTGAAGCAAAATACATTTTTATATAGAAAAAACAAACGAAAAAAATAGAAAAACTGGCTAGTCAGAATCTAATATTGATTTATTAGATGAATTGCTATTGATGGCAAACTCCACAAATACGACAAGATAACGTTATATATTAGATAATTGCTGTCACAACATCTATCATTACAAAAAGGGCATACAATGCGCTTTTACTTTACATAGGATGCACTGAACAAGATTAATAAAAATGTTACTTTAGTTAATCAATGATTAAAAAAAATGTATATCATACAGTAGTTCAAATTATTTATCTTCCTCCCACAAGGTAAGATGTGACACAAGGTCGGGAAAGTGGGATTTGAAAAGCCAGCGCCCGAGAAGGTGAGCACTCTGGCCATTAGAAATTGCCTGAGCAGCCCCGTCAGCATTCCCCGGTAGGGGCGCCTCAGGCAGTAAGCAATAAACTTATTCCTCTCCAAAGAGGGGAGGCGAAGCCTGGGAGGGTGGACCTCCTAGAACTTCACAGGACAGACCCATAGACCGACGGAATCAAACCCCGAAGGCCAAGACAATACTGGTCTATGGGGTGCAGTATCCATCAGAACAGATACTACACTTTGATCTTGGCCAAAAGGCCAAGAAATGCTATCATTTTATTTATCTTTCTCCCACAGCAGTAAGATGTGACACAAGGTCGGGAAAGTGGGATTTGAAAAGCCAGCGCCCGAGAAGGTGAGCACTCTGGCCTACAAAAAATGCCTGGGCAGCCCCGTCAGCATTCCCTGGTAGGGGCGTTTAAGGCAGTAAGCGATAAACTTGCTCCACCCCAAAGAGGGGAGGCAAAGCCTGGGAGGGTGGACCTCCTAGAACTGCACAGGAGAAACCCATAGACCGGCGTAAATCAAGCCCCGAAGGCCAAGACAATACGGGTCTATTGGGTGCAGTATCCATCAGAACAGATACTACACTTTGATCTTGGCCAAAAGACCAAGAAATGAAATCATACAGTAGTTCAAATTATCAGATAAAAATACAAATTCATGTGTGGAAGAAGATGTTCAGAATACAACCCACACTCTCCACCTGGCAACTGATGAATGTGCAGGTGCACAGTATATGATAAGGAGACAGAAAGCAAACTGGTTGTAGAAGTTACATCAGGGTTTTCCTTTTAGAATAGTTTCTCCAGCCTAACTCACTATTTCAATCATAGCCTGACCTATGACACTAAAATGCATCTAAGGGGCTCCAATTTGGGAGCTTTGGGGAATGTGAAGTCACCCCTTAGTGTCTAATACTTCCAGGTCCACAATGAAACGAGTAGTCGTACCTGTCAGTGTCTTGTCCTTGGATTAAATAGAATCTATCATTTAATGACTATATTTTTTAAAAAGCCAACAAAATACATCAATTTACAAGCCATCCATACCCAAAGGTTGCCTCGTGATTTGTGCGTGCAATTAAAAAAAAATTGAAACATTCTCAAAATAGATCCACATTTGTCATGAAATTCTGAACTTTTGGAACAGAAAATCAAGAAAGAAAAATAGAAAGTTTCATCGCAAGATCAAAAGGAATTCACAGCAGTATCTAATTAAAAACACAAGACTTGACTTTAGAGTTTATACATATATATATATATATATATACACACGCATATATGCAAACACATATCTATAACACACAGACGTACATACAATAACACACCTATACACAAACACACACATCTATGCACACAGACATACATACAAGCACATACCTATAAACAAACACATCTACACACACATACCTATACATACACACACATATATAGGAGAGTTTGAATTACCTACTAGACACCATCCTTGAGTATCTTCGGTCACTCTGTACAAGGGTTTGTCAGGACAACCTGGCAAGAGGATACTTAACCCTACAAGTTAACCCTGACCAAATATTCAAAATAACATAGTATTCGAAGCCCAAATAAGATCCCCTTGACACGTCTATACACTGGCTCATACGAGGAATGGTGCATCTTCTTCAAGTAATGTTATCTCAAGTAACAACACTTAGCTGAATACTCCACCAGACTAGATGAATTCTTGTCTTAGAATCCTGTAAGACCAAGAGAAAGATATACTATGACAGTTAACTGGTCAATTGGGGAGAGGAAAATGTATGTTCTTCACTTCTTTACTAACTCAATGTTTGAGAGGTAAAGGAGAACTTTTGTTGACCACTCGAATATGTAGTATGTATCTCATATAGAAATCAAGTGTTAGCCCCAGGAAAGGGACCCCTTGATTTCTGAGAACTTCCATTGAAGCAAAATTAAAAAAAAAAAAAAAGAGAAATATATATAAACGAGAAGCAATTTGATTTGACTTCTGCATTAATACTGACATTTAAATATATTGGTTTATTTTTATCCTCAACTTCTGAAATCCCATCAATTAGTTTCTTGTAGAAGCACCTTCTACAAGAAACTAATTGATGGGGTGGTGAGGATGAAGGATTTTTACCAAAGAAAATTTTTAGAAAATATTTGAAAAGTAAACAATGAGCATCAATGTGGATTTAATGAGCAAAGATAAGGAAAAAAAATGTAAGAAATTTTTTTTTGTATTTCCAGTTTGACAAAAAAAATGAAGAAAAAAAACGAACAAAAATGGCTATCATTATGCTGATATTAAAATGGAGAATTAAAAGAAAGAGGTGACTCAAAAACATTTTTTTTATTCTTGATTATTAACAGAATTTGTTTAAAATCTTATTTAAAGATTCTAAAAAAAACTTTTTGAAACACACAAAATTTACATTATATATATATATATATGGCAACCAATTGCAGACAAATTGAAATAAAAATAGAACAAAAAAATATAGAAAAAAAATTTAAACTGCCAGCAATTATGTAGTCTAACATCCGTCCCTCATAAATCTCGGTTAATAGCATCCAAAATACTCCTGAAGGGTCAAGGAGGATGAAAAAAAAAAACAAAAAAAGAAACAAGAAGGGAGAGCACAATCGAAATCTCCACTGAAAGGGCGTAGAAAGTATTGGAATCTCAGGAAGGCCTATTGTCGCTCAAATTCCAGAGAAAACTAACGGTGGTTATCGGCAAGAAATCAAGGGTAAACAGCTGTTACGATAATGCAAAGTGATTTGCAAAGCTTGTCGAAAGAAGCAGAGTGCTAGAAATCTGGAGCAACTTGTAACTCAGACCCCAGGGAACACCACTTGTTATTGTCAGTGAGCAATCATTAATAATGACTCGTGTAAAAACTTCTAATGAATAAAGCATAACAACAACAGTCTGAAAAGAACTGGAAAAAAAGACAAGGAAAAATTGGAAGCAAAGGGAGGATTAACACACAACACTAATGTAAGCAGCTGGGTGCAGAAGTCAACCTACATAAACAGGTGACACCATCCAACCACAGGTAGGTTGAAATAGAATAACCTTAGATAAACAACACTAGAAATATAGAAATAATATTACACGTAACCAAGGAAACTGAAACTACCTGCATAGATATGTAAGAAAAATCCCTTAATCTGACACACCCTGTCCTGCTTGCCCCAGAAAAAAAATATACGCGATAGCACTAGCATCGGTTGGTATCAAAGAAAATGGTCATGAAAATTCTGGAAGGATGGAGAGACTATTTAGAAGGGCATGGAGAGTACCGGAATTCTGAAAGGGCTTACTGTCACTCAAGATCCAGAAGAAAAAAAAACAACAGCAGTTAACAATGAGAATGCAATGGTAAACTGATGTAGCAATAACGCAAACTGAGTTTAAACAATGATAGAAAGAAGCTAAGAGGGCTGGAAATCTGGAGAGGCTTGTTGTCACTTGAACTTGAAGGAGTATAACATGTTTTTGCAAGTAAACTATCACTGGTAACGTCTAATGTGAGATCTGATAATAATGATGATGATGATGATGATGATGATGATGGTGATGATGATGATGATGGTGATGATGATGGTGATGATGATGGTGATGGTGATGATGATGGTGATGATGATGGTGGTGATGGTGATGATAGTGATGATGATGGTGATGGTGATGATGGTGGTGATGATGATAGTGATGGTGATGATGGTGATGATGGTAATAATGATCATGGTGATAGTGATGATGGTGATGATGATGGTGATGATGGTGATGATGATGGTGATGGTTATAATGATGGTGATGGTGATGGTGATGATGATGGTGATGATGGTGATGATGATGATGATGATGATGATAATGATGGTGGTGGTGGTGGTGATGATGATGATGGTAATGATAGTGATGATGATGGTGATAATGATGGTGATGATGATGATGGTGATGATGATGGTGATGATGGTGGTGGTGATGATGATGGTCCTTTATGGTAGTTGCATGATTATGAACTCTTTATTAAGACATCATGTGGGATGGCAGATAAGCATGTCAAAAATTAGTTACGACCCAGGGGTTTTTACCTCGCCTAATAAAACCGGTATTGTCCGGGCCTTTGGGTCTGGATTTACGCCGGTCTATTGGGGGTTGCCGGTCCTGTGCAGTTCTAGGAGGTGCACCCTCCCAGGCTTTGCATCCCCTCTTTGGGGAGGAGTAAGTTTATTGCTTACTGTCTGAGGCGCCCCTACCGGGGAATGCCGACGGGGATGCCCAGGCTATTTTTAAAAAGCCAGAGTGCTCAAATTCCCAAGCGCTGGTTCTTTCCCACTTTCCCGACCTTGTGTCACATCTTACCTTGTGGGAGGAAGATAAACAAAACGATTGTAGCATGGCCGGTAGCAAAAGAGCCTTAATCCCAATGGATGACATTCAAGTATGCACTTCCAGTTTTCTCGCAGTAGGTTTGATTTGAGGATAACATCTGTTGAAGTCGGCTCTAGATTTTCCTCCATTAAACCTTGCTGTGAATTGCTTCTTCCCCCCCCCCCACACCGTCTTTTTTATGTATCCTTTATTTGGCATATTGGGGAGTAATTTCCCAAGAACTGGTTCGCCATAGAAAAACTGTTTGGTCATATGATCATCACAAACATAGACAAGAAAAGTTGGATAGTTCAATAATAATGATTGGCTGGATGAGGGGAGGGCATGAAAAAGAAAGTTGGATAGTTCAACAATAGTGATTGGCTGGATGAGTGGGGGGGGGCGAAGAAGAAAGTTGGATAGTTCAATAATAGTGATTGGCTGGATGATTGGGGGGCGAAGAAGAAAGTTGGTTAGTTCAACAATAATGATTGGCTGGATGAGGGGAGGGTGTGAATAAGAAAGTTGGATAGTTCAACAATAGTGATTGGCTAGATGAGTGGGGGGGGGGGGCGAAGAAAAAGTTGGATAGTTCAACAATAATGATTGGCTGGATGAGGGGGGTGCGAAGAAGAAAGTTGAATAGTTCAACAATGTTTCGATAGTCTAACATACTATCTAACTATGTTAATGTGTTACACTATAAAATTATCGACTGAAGAATCGGTTACATTTGGTATCTTTAGACATGCGGGCTGAGTTTCCAGTGTTTCCATGAAACCGAAGGTACCAATGGAAGATCAAACTAATGTATAGTGTCAATTAAAATAAAAATATATATGCTCTTGACAAGTAATTGAGCATTCTGGTTATATTGCCTATAACATTACATTGCACTATATATATACACTTATATATTGTATAATCGAAATTCAAAATAACATGGTACCGTCGGTTTTGAATCAACAAGTGATCAACACATGGTCACGTCTTGTTGACTCATCAGCCATTGTTATGAGTTCTGGTTGGAAAATGGAGAGTCATGTGTTACGATATCTTGCCCGACACTTTATTTATTTATTAACTTGTTTTTTGTTACCAACGGTTTGATTCGGCATATTTTACAAAATGTCGTGGGAGTCATATGTTGAAAAAGTTTTTTCCTTTTAATAAAAAATCAGAGTTGAGATTACATCACCAACAAATCACGTTTAAAGTCAGTATAACTACAATAAATACATATGAAGTTATTTACTTATTACAGGAACAAATAAAAACTGACAAATATAAATTCAGTGATACCATCAACACATTTATTCCTAAAAAAGCGTTCCAATGGGCCAAAAATATATTTGAATGTATCTCCTATGAACTTCAGTTCTTATTAATTAGTTTAGACGAACATGTTCATAGATCAAATGTTTGGTTTTACTTTTTATTTATCGACTTCCAAACTCATATTGAGTAAGCGTTGAATCAGTTCAACAAAAATAGAGAAGAGAAAATGTTATTTTCATTCATGAAAATCTAATCTTGATCATCATCATTATTAACCCGTTGAACTTGTGATTATTTTTGGTATCGGCTTGGCTGGTATCATTCAAGAAATGAAATGAAGCAATTCAAAATTCGCTCATACGAATAAGGAAACAATAAACATTCCCAATTCTGCCTCTGGTCACAATTTTCTGAGACCAAATTCATGAAAATGAAGATCTAGCCATTTAATTGGAAGAAAGCAGCAGAGATCAAAGGCAAAACATAATGGGAATGAAAATAATATTTAAAAAATAAATAATTCTTTGATAAACTTATGTTTCTTTGAGAAAAATGAAGACAATTTATAACAAAAGATTTGGTTGCATTGTCACTGATTTTAAGAAACAAGTTCTCTTTGAATTCTTCATCTTTTAAATGTATTTCATTTCCTTTTGCCGGAGAGTGTGATTGGTGTAATAGATACTGTAACAGACTATGGAATCAGCTATGCCGAGTTCAAATTCTATGGAATGTGTTCATTGATGCACTGATACTATTAAGAAAGGTATGAACCCAAACTTTCTCCTCAGTTATGCATAAAATAGCAACTTGTTGGATGAATCGTTTTTTTTTTACACTAAAAGGATTACTACTTATCAAGGCAAAAGGCCACTCAAGGATGAGGGAGAATGATTGTCAGTGTAGAGATGAAGAACATTATTAGAGGATTTGGAAATATTGATGGGATGATGGGCCAAGCTCGAATTACTAGTGCGGACGGTTCATGACAGGAATCTGTTGACATTGGATTTGAAGACGACCATGTTGTAATCTACAGTGAAACAGTTCCATGGTAACGTGTTCTAAAAATGGGAAGCCCTTGCAAAGAAGCTTTGTTGTGGAAGGCATGTGCAAGAATAAAGAAAAGTTCTTTTTCATTGTGGTAGAAAAGTGAGTTCTTGCGTAATCTTTCTCTACAAAGCCACCATCCACCCATGCATGGAGTATTGTTGCCACATCTGGGCTGGTGCATCATCCACTAGTCTCTCCCTCTTAGACAAGGTCCAAAAAAGAGTCGCCAACTTAATAGGTCCTTCAACATCCACCAAGCTCCAGCCCCTGTCCCATCGCCGCAATGTTGCATCCTTGTGCCTGTTTTACAAGTACTTCAATGGATTGTGTTCTGATGAGCTTGCTGCTCCGGTACCCCCACGACGTAAATTCACTAGACCACCCTGACAATCTGCCAAATCCCATCTATACACTGTGGAGGTCCCGAGATGTCGAAGAGCTTTCTACTCCAAAAGCTTCTTTCCTCGTGCTGCTGGACTCTGGAACTCCCTCCCTGCTTCCTATTTTCCTGACATGCAGAAATTTAAAACTAATGTAAACAGACATCTCGCTGCGCAGCTCCTAATTTAGGTTGTACCCCCCCCCCTTTTTCTCAGTAGCCCCTTAACATCTACAGTGGTGGCTTGCCTTGTTTGGGGTGAACTATGATAAAAAAAAATAATTTTTTTTTCAAAATCGTTTACAGTAGGTATGGAGTTTCTGTATTAACTCAAAATTGTTCCCATGATTCAAATTTACTTAGAAAAACAATTTTTGGTATTTTGTAGAATTTGGTATATTCGGACTACTGTTCTCATCTTGGGTGTTTTTATCACGTTTCGGCCGATGTAACCTCCGACCTTCTTCAGGTACACTTTGTCAAACTAGGGAATCTTTCTGTCGAACTCGGGAATCTGGACGGAATTTCGAACAGAACCCTTTATTTAATCAACGGGGTAGCATGCTCTCGTTCCATCTGCCATGACTGGGAAGAAGTCTTCAGTAATTCGCAATTCTTCGTATCGTCCAGATTCCAGAGTTCGACAAAAAGATTCTCGAGTTCGACAAAGTGCACCTGAAGAAGGTCGGAGGTTACATCGGCCGAAACGTTGTGATAAAAACACCCAAGATGAGAACAGTAGTCCGAATATACCAAATTCTACTAATTATCAACCCTCATCTAAAAAACTCTGAAAAAAGATTTTGGGTAGATTTTAATAATCATATTTTTCCGGGAACTTTAATGGATGATAATCGGATCAGATTAAAGAGCAGATTTTCTCATATATTGTTGAATCATGTAACTCGTCAACCATGTTGACATGCATTATTCCTAAGGTTTGTTTTTGTAGGAGGGAAAAATGGACGAAACGTTGTGATAAAAACAACCAAAATCCAAGCAAAATGATGAAACCAATACGAAAATTGAAAATAATAATGAAAATTCCCCATCCCAGGAATACAGAGAAATAAATGTCTAATGTTATAACAAGGATTGAAGAGTCAGAACGTTTAATGTCTGATTATGAACTCTAGAATTCGAAAATATCTGACTTTATTTTAGATTCTTCCAATATTAAAAAACTCTGACTCCTAGCATTCTTACAAGTTAAACTCCAACTCCTTCCAAAACCCTGTACTTCCTTTGGCTAAGATCAAAGTGTAGTATCTGTTCCGATGGATACTGCACGCCTGTCCAGTTCTAGGAGGTCCACCCTCCCAAGCTTTGCCTCCCCTCTTTGGGGAGGAGTAAGTTTATTGCTTACTGTCTGAGGCGCCCCTACCGGGGAATGCCGACGGGGCTGCCCAGGCAATTTTTAAATGGCCAGAGTGCTCACCTCTCGAGCGCTGGCTTTTCAAACCCCACTTTCTCGACCTGATCTTGGATCACATCTTACTTGTGGGAGTAAGATAAAACTGGCCTTGTGCCTAACTCCTGGGGAGGAGTAAATAAAACTTCCTCCGACTAAGAAATCTTGGTTTTACATTGAAGAATGGCATTAAACATTAGAAATTCTGATAAATTTCTTCCATGCACACTCATCAGAAAAGAATATGTCTGTAATAGACTTACAAAATAAAACAAAGCTTTAATAAATGTTAGACAAATATCTTGCAACTGACCATTTAGAATACAGTAAATTTATATTCGATTAAGAGAGATGTACCCTCAGAAGAGGAGTCGTAGTTGTACTAACAACAACAACACTTCCCTAAAGTCCAACTCATCCTAACTACAGTAGGAATGGTGGTACCATGATAGTGTCAAGGATAGATGGCTAGCAGGACTCTCGTAAAAGTCCAGGAAAAACACTAACAGATACCAATATGAAGTATAGAAAAGGAAAGATATAAGTTGTGCAAATTGTGATGGAACATTAAAGATGTTTAAACAGGCTAACAGAAAATTATGTTGTTTACATCAAGATGACTGTTTTATACTAATATACATTACAAAACATTAAGATGGAATGAAGAACAGACAATAATAAGAATTTCGAAACAATTGTTGGCATAGGTTGATGAATAATTATATTGTTTCATGTTGGTTTTAATGTTTTCTAAAGTCAAAGTTTCAAGTGGTTATATTTTATGTAAATTACTTATTTTTTATGAATATTTAATCAGAGTTGATAACTTTTCATTTGGTAACGATTCTCAACCAGTATACTTCTACTTAGTTTGAAAGATTTTAAATTCAATTATTTCTAAAGATCAAATATTAATTAATGGATGCTAATTGATGGACCCATCAAATCTGTTAAACCAAAATTGATGGACCCATCAAATCTGTTAAACCAAAATTGATGGCCCAATCAAATCTGTTAAACCAAAATTGATGGACCAATCAAATCTGTTAAACCAAAATTGATGGACCAATCAAATCTGTTAACCCAAAATTGATGGACCCATCAAATCTGTTAAACCAAAATTGATGGACCAATCAAATCTGTTAACTTCTAATAAACAACATTGAAATGTTACACATTAATTAGAAGTGTCACAAAAAATTGCATTCATAAATTGGGTCTACAAACATTGAAAAAGTGGTTTTAGTGTATTTTATTGTTTGTAGTTACACAGCAGATATTTTTTATTTCAAATTTCTTTCTTATTTGACAAAGGAAAACTTTTCCATGAGTTCCAAAATCCAATCATAAGTTACAAGTTTAAGGAAAGAAATCGCATCGAAGAAGAAAAAATAGAATTTATTTTTTTTAAATGCAATCAAGTTCAGTCGTGTATCGATGAACACATGGAAAAATGAAGAATAAAATCTGAGAATAATGTGAATCGACCTAAAGCCAAAATAAGAACGTTAGAAAATGTAATAGAAGACAATCGCATATCGATACGTCGCCGCCGTTCTTTAAGGGTAAAAAGAGAAAACGGTGCACTTGTGATTTGTGCTAGTCTTTTGCAGCCGCTCAAGTATTTTTTGCTTCAGCCAGAAAAGTACAATTTTTAGCTGACAACTGACCACACCCAAAGAGGGAGATGGAAGGGAGGGGAAAGAAAGAACGAGAGCAGGGAGAAAAGAAAAAAGAGGGAGGAGGAGAAAGAAAGAGGGAAGAAAGAAGAAAGAAAGAGGGAAGAAGAGGAAAGAAAAAAAAAGTGAGAAGGATATGTGTAGGGTGTGTAGATGTATATGGGGGGGGAGGCATAATAATGCCCTCCCCCCTCCACCGAAAATATTTTTAGAATTAGAAAAGTTACAAGTAAAAGAAAAATAAAGGCAAATTTAAAGTCAGCAATTCTTTCTTCTGTTTTAAAAGTACATTTAAGAACTAAAATAGAAATGTATACTTACACGATTTACCCAAATAAAAATTTGATATACTTTTTATGGGAACTGGAATAGTTTCGCTTTACAAGGTTTCATTTTAAGAATGAAAATGTTACTAAACTGGTTGTAGAACACAGAAAAAGTTGATAGCATTTAAGATGAAAAGGTTTATATATTATATGAATTCTTATTCATTTGTTTATTATTAAGAACTCTGGTTGTAGACGTTTCTCCTAACCTATTAAGTTGTTGGGCAGATGACATGTTAGGTTGGCGGTGGTGACCATCTCTTTTTCAAGGACAGAGGGTAACGGGATTATATGTCACTAGCAGACCAAGGAAAACTCCATGAAGCGGAAAGTTTGCAGCAATGTTTACCATATATTTCTCACTTTTCATAGATTTTTTTTCTGTTCATGATTCTAACATCATGAAGTTTTTTCACTTTTTGCTACATTTTGATTTTCATTTTCCATAGCAAATAAATAAAGATATAAGAACAAAAAAAATGTATTAAAAAGCAAAATACAGATTTCCTTTTTTTTTCTTTTTTCTTTTTTTTTTTTTTACTTTAGCCTGATGCATATGTAGTCTAGAAAATGGCTATTTTTAAAGCAAATCTTTACAGGCAAAACTGGGTGTGAATTTTGAAAATGTCAGAACAAATCTGAAACAAAATTTATGTTTTAACTCAAAAGTGAGTCTAATTCCCCTGCAAGTTCAGCTACAGAATATATTTAAAAGAAAAATACTTTTAGCAACATTCTATAATCTTGTTGACACCTAATAATCCTATAGAAAAACAATATTTATTTTACTATAATAAATATATTGTGTATGTGTTTCTAACCAAAACTAGGAATATTATTTTAAAAGACCGAGGTCTTCACTATCACTGATCATTATACACATCTTATTATAAACGAAACTACATTACTACCTATGTCACAATTCCAGTAAGTTTTTTTATTTCTTATTTCAAATGATTTTATTTTTTTACTTTTAATCAAGAAATCTCATATTACTATCACCGTTTAATTATCTAGTTTAGTTTAATATCCAATTCAATTTAGATCTGCAACAAAATCGTGGCTCCCACATTGAATGTTAAAGCTAATTGAATTGGTTTTCTTCAGAAGTTAAATGGCAGTAAGCTACCCCAGTATTCCAATACACTTTGTGCTCTTCCAATCGAGGTCTGGATGGTGCTCTTCCATCTCCTTTCTATCCTTCTTGGCCTCTAATTGGTCTTCACCCATGATCTTCTGGCATGTTCCCCCCCCCCCTTCTATTTGACTACTATCACGTTCAGTGTTCTTGTTGGAATGAATGTTTCCGTTTGTATTTCGATATCTCATAGGATTTTATGCTTTTCATGTTGCAATACTGGCTCCGTTAAGGCTTGTACCATTGGTCTGTATGTACAAAGTGCATTTGTTTGCATAGTTCCCAGTGAACCCTGTTGCTAACCCAGTCATGTTTATTCTTGTCTTCCCTTGTGGTTTACTACTACTACTACTATTACATCAGGGAGGTGATGGTGGTTAAGTGGATAACGATGTGGACTGACGACCTGGGTATGCCAAGTTCGAATCCAGTCGATTCCATAGAATCACTTTTGCTTAGGGATGTTGGCAACCATTATGTGGTCCGTCTTGCAAGAATGCCAACAACAGAATCACGCCGCTCAACTAAGTTGTCCCATGTTGATTCATACGAATTTACTGTTTGCTCTAATGATGACAATAATAATGATGATGATGATGATGTAATACATCATCATCATCATCATCATTATTATTATTGTCATCATCACAGTTGTGTTTGGTTAAGTATCACAAAACATGTCTCATTATTTGGGAGTATGCAACTTTTGGCTAAGATCAAAGTGTAGTATCTGTTCCGATGGATATTGCACCCCATAGACTGGTATTGTCTTGGCCTTCGGGGCTTGATTTATGCCGGTCTATGGTTCTGTCCTGTGCAGTTCTAGGAGGTCCACCTTCCCAGGCTTCGCCTTCCCTCTTTGGGGAGGAGTAAGTTTATTGCTTACTGCCTGAGGCGCCCTTACCGGGAATGCCAACGGGGCTGCCCAGGCAATTTTTAATGGCCAGAGTGCACTTTCCCGAACCGACCTTGGGTCACATCTTACTTGTGGGAGTAAGATAAAAACTGTAAATCAATACTCTCAAATACTAACCACATCCTTAAATAGTAACCAAACCCTAACCCATAAATAGTAACAAACTTAACTCATTAAAATAAATAATGACCTGAGCTCTACATCCTTAAAAAAACACACAGTGGCACCAACATCGATACTACAGAAAGTGGCACTGAAAAGATGGAAAGACTGAGGAGGGATAGCACTATTCAGACTTCAAATGGAAGGGTACAGAGAGTATTTATTTATCTACCTCCCACAGCGGTAAGATGTGACACAAGGTTAGAAAGTGGGATTTGAAAAGCCAGTGCCCGAAAATTTGAGCACTTTGGCCTACAAAAAATGCCTGGGCAGCCCCATCGGCATTCCCTAGTAGGGGCGCCTCAGGCGATTAGCAATAAACTAACCCATTCTCAAAGGGTGAGAAGGCAAAGCCTGAGAGGGTGCAGCTCCTAGAACTGTACAGGACAGACCCATAGACGGGTGTAAATCGAGCCCCGAAGGCCACGACAATACCGGTCTATGAGGTGCAGTATCCATCGGAACAGATACTACACTTTCTTCTTAGCCAAAATGCCGAGAAAGAGTGGAAGGGTACAGAGAGTACTGGACTCTTGAGATGGTTTCTTGTCACTCAAATGCTAGAGGAAACTACCTGCTTTTACGTTAGTAACAATGGTAAACAGCTGATGTGAGAAGACCAAGTTAGTTGCAATGGTGATAGAAGGAAGCAGAGAGTACTGGAAATCTGGGGAGACTTGTTGGCACTTGCAATCCAGAGAACATCACCTGTCTTTACCAGTGAGAGAGCACTTGTATCGCCTCGTCTGAAAACGTCTAGTGAGTAAATAATAATAATCTCTGCACTTGGGGATTTTCCTTAACCCACATAACCAGGTGATGCCGATCAACCATACGTAGGTTGAAATAGAAATAGAAACACAAAAATCATAGAAAGAACATTGCACGACACCAAGAGAACTGAAACTGCCCGGAATCTCCAAATCCCCTCATGCGCACACAAGAAACCAAAAACCAAAATGGTAATAAAAGAGAGACCGATGAGGGAGGGCTGTAACCAGACCTCGACTGGAAGGGTACGGAGAGTACTGAAACCTTAGGGAGGCTTATTGCCAATCAAATTACAGAGAAGGCCAGCAGTCGTTATCTGTATCAATGGTAGACGGCTGTTGCGATAACACAAAATGATTTGCAACAGTTATCAAAAGAGACAGAGTGCTGGAAATCTGGGGAGGCTTGCTGTCACTCAGACTCTAGGGAACACTTGCCATTGGCCAGAGAACAATTACTGATAAGGACTTGTGTGAGAGTAAATAATAAGTATCCATGACGTAAATGAAAGGCCATTGTCAAGCACTGCCCCCCCCCCCGGGAGCTGGATCAGTATGTGACTTTTCATGCGAGTGAGGAGAGCATGATGATTACGATGAAAGAAAGAAGAGAAGCAAACTGTTCTAAAGATTGCTTTTTAATTGCTCTTTCAAATGTCATGTCTCCCCCCCCCCCTCCCGGGGGTAATTCTAGGAGGGAAATCAATTCCACAAAAACATTACTTTATTAACTTCACTTTGGTTGTCATAGCAACAGGCAATAACAAAAGATAATAATAAAAATAAAAAAATATATAGGCATGAGTGCACTTGTTGTGCAGCAGTGAAAAGCTTGTCTTACAATTGGTCATCATTGGAGTTTGTTTAATCACTCATTATGGATAGTTTTATTTGTTTCGAACCAGACGAAGAAGAGTTTAATACATTTAGGCACTCAAACTAAAATAACAGTATTGATTTACTCCTCTCCAGGAGTTAGGCACAAGGCCAGTTTTTATCTTACTCCCACAAGTAAGATGTGACCCAAGGTCGGGTCGGGAAAGTGGGGTTTAAAAAAGCCAGCGCCCGAGAGGTGAGCACTCTGACCATTAAAAATTGCCTGGGCAGCCCCGTTAGCATTCCCGGTAAGGGCGCCTCAGGCAGTAAGCAATAAACTTACTCCTTCCCAAAGAGGGGAGGTGAAGACTGGGAGGGTGGACCTCCTAGAACTGCACAGGACAGACCAATAGACCGGCGTAAATCAAGCCCCGAAGGACAAGACAATACCAGTCTATGGGGTGCAGTATCCATCAGAACAGATACTACACTTTGATCTTAGCGAAAAGGCCAATAAATATATGCACAATATATATTATTATTTCTATATATTAATACGATTTTTTAACACTGCATTCACGAAACCCTTTTTTTCTATCTTTAATTCTCCTTTCACCGGGCACCTTATCTATGGACATTCACCAACTGGACAGACTCCATATTTATTTATTTATTTCTTTATTTATTTTATTTTTTTTTTTTACACGCACACTCTTACTCTCCATTACATTATATTTTTTCAAATTTTGAATTTTAGCTTTTCCACTGCCAACTTATCCATCTATGTAATTCCTCTGATGATAAGATCATAATCTTTGAAAAACCTTGGCTTAAGGAAAGAAAAATAAACATGTTTTTACCGAGTACACCTTGCATTGAACAATCGAAGTTGAAATAGATTTGTCATTCGTACATATTTATCTTTCTTCTTTCATTTATCTTTATTTATTAATACGATAGAGTGTGTGTTCGTGTGTCACGCTTACATCAAAAGCAACGATCTTCCGAATCTTTGTATGCTGGATACTGCACCCCATACTGGTGTTGTCTTGGTCTTCGGGTCTTTATTTACGCCGATCAATGGGTCTGTCCTGTGCAGTTCTGGGATGTCCACCTTCCCAGGCTTTGCCTCCCCTCTTTGGGGAGGAGTAAGTTTATTGCTTACTGCCTGAGGCGCCCCTACCGGGGAATGCCGACGGGGCTGCCCAGGCAATTTTTAAACCCCACTTTCCCGACCCGACCTTGGGTCACATCTTACTTGTGGGAGTAAGATAAAAACTGGCCTTGTGCCTAACTCCTAGAGAGGAGTAAATCAATACTCATGAATGACCATTAATAAAGCTCAAGGACAGACTTTCGATAAGGTTGGGATGTACCTACCATAACTCATGGACAACTTTATATAGCCTTCTTAAGAGCAAGGTCTATGAACAGTGTAAGAGTGAAAATTTGTCCTCAGAATAATTCTACTCATGGCCAGAGAAGAGGAACTACATTTACGAGAAATATTGTATATAAAGAAGTTTTGTAAATTGTTTCATGTATTGTTCATTTTTTAAAATAAATATACAAGTCCAAATCTTATCATATTTTATTCAAACATGTATAGGTTAGGAACAAGATAAATAGTATTGAAAACATCATTTCGTGTAATTTACACGGGTCCCGCTAGTATAGAATTATTCTTTCATATACTTCATTTTTGAAACATAGTTTTTCCTAAAAAGGCAGCATTTATTATTCCTGATATAGAATGTCTATAATTAAAAACATACTTTAATAATTAAACGTTTTAAAAAATGCTTCTTTTTTTTTTTAATTTCAGTATTGAATTTTCGTAGTTTTAACATTTTCTGTGAAAAATAAAAAAAACAACTTTTTTTTAATTAGCTAAGTAAAATGCCTTATTTGTAAAGTTTAATAACAAAGTTACTGTTTAATGCATGCAAACCACTTTTTTCACAATTCTATTCAAATTATGACAAAAATACATTCATACTTTAGTATAAATTTAGATTAACATCCTCCATTGAATCACCCCTCCTCCCCTCTCACCAAAAAATTATAAAACAGATTCTACTTTTTTTAGGCGATTACATGTTAACACCCCAAAAACTTGGCGGAAAGAAGAAAATAAATTAAAAAATGTTTATTTTGGAATTTAGAGTGGATGATCAATTTTGTATATACATTTAAAGTAAAATGATTCCCCCATTTCCGGACCATTCTAGCGTTTTAGGACAGTTAACTAAATTTATTTTTTGCTATGGGAGCTAAATCTGCTGCCTTTTTGGTCTATTTTAGGAAAGTGGTCTACTTTTTTTAGGTGAGTACGTGTGGTTTTGTGACCGTACCACTCGGACTTAGAATGGACCGGAAATGAGGGATCATTTCACGTTAAATATACATGAAACTGATTCTTCACTCTAAATTCGAAAATAATTGGGTTTTTTTTCCTTCTTTCTGTTCCGTGTTCACTGTTCACACGTAATCGCATAAAAAAGCAGAATCTCATTTTTCTGGAAAGGGGGGGGGGGGTAGCAGAGGAAGTTAATTTGCAAATTTACCCATATTTTATTTTTTTTAATCTTATACATTTTTAATGTCTCCTTTTTAAATTTTAATTTTAAGCAATTGTTTTGTTTAGTTGTTTACCTTCTGCGTGAAAATTAAATAACTAACTTTAAAATTAGCTAATTAAATAACTTATTTTTAAGGCGTAAATAACAAATATCAAAAGTAAATATGTATTATTGTAGATTAACAGTCTCTAATCCCCACTCAACCCCCACCCCATAAATTCAGAAACATTTTCAGAATAAGTTTCAGAATAATAAAAATAAATTTCAATTTCTGAGTTTCAAATAAGTTGAAATATATTTTAATTATTTCAGAATGAATTCAAATATCATAAATCAATTATTAGTGACTTCAGTATAAATTCTATTTTCAGAATTGTAATTTTCAGATTAAAGTAAAATAAGATAAAAATATGTTGGATATTTAAATTCAAATATTAATAAATTCAGAAAAACTTCGATTTTCAGAATAAGTTTCAATTTCTGGGGTTCAAGTAAGTTCAAAAAATTGTAAATTATTTTAGAAAAAATTCAAAATAAGTTTCCAAATTATAATTTAATTATTTCAAAATCAATTATTAATTTCAAAATAAAATTTAATTTTCAGAGTTTCTATAAAGTTCAAAAAAATTATTAAAAAATAATAAATTCTATATTTCAAAAATCATTCTTAAAATTTCAGAATAAATTCTAATATTTTTATTTCAGTAAAATTATATTATCATTGACTTCATTGTAAATATTATTTTCAGGATAAATTTTAAAATTATATTATCATTTTCATGTTTATATTTTTTGTATGAATAATACAACCACATTAGGTAATTTGGGAGGAAATTTACTGTGTTTTTTCTTCATAATGTCACTAATTTCATCTCAATTTTCAGGGTTATTTTTGACTAGACAAGTATAATAGCCTGCCATAGATGATGCCCCCTCATGAAGAATGGCAGCTTTTAATGTAAATTAGTTCCATATATTTGCTGCTTTTTAGAACTGAAGTTCATAACATCACAATTAATTATTTGTTCTCTTTCATTATTAATCAAAAATCGGTACTGTTTTAGATATTGACCCTAATTTCCGTGACTGTCCGGCAGCAGCGACCCGACAGCTAACGGAAGCGTCCGAGACCTGCCGAGTCGGCAGACGACAACAATGTAAGACGATGACTATACGTATAGAAAAAGAAATGCATATATTTTTATACAAAAAATGAAATAAATGAACAAACCCATAGCTGAAATGAATAAACTTTTTTTTAATTAATATTTAACCATTTTATGTAAGAAATTTTTTTATAAACGCTAACATTTTAAAACAATTTTTTTTGTAACTGAAATAAACTGTTTTTATAAACTGTAGAACGCGAAAATAATAATTTTTGTAAACCATTTTTTTTTTTTTTTTGCAATTACGCATTGTTTTTTGTTTTTTCCATTATTTTAGCTGGAGGGGTAAGGGCTTGTTTTTCGTTTTTGGAGGGGGGGCTTAGCGAAATACAGGCAGAAGAGGAGGACCACAGGTAGATCATTTTTAAAATTGTTGATATGGCGAATTTCGACCGCGAAAAAAACGTCCTCGATCGCAACGAAATCCAAGCCCGGCATTCCTGGTGGGGCATCTCCAGGCATATTTTTCAGTAACTGTCTTTCGCGGTACTAGCCGGCAAAGTCGGCCGCCGCCGCATCGCATACATCGCATATCTTTTGCCAGCAGAGCTTTCTGCTGGCAAAAGTTAATGCACTGCTCCGAAGAGGCAATTGAACTACACAACACTTCAAAATTCATTGTCAACAAGTGCCAAGCGTCTCTCCTTCAAATCAATATCGTCTGACGCCAGCCTCGTTTTCGATTTCGGCAGGTCTCGGACGCTTCCGTTAGCTGTCGGCTTGCTGCTGCCGCGCAGTCACGGAAATTAGGGTCAATATCTAAAACAGTACCCAAAAATCTATTAATTGAGATGACTAGATATTTGAAAAAAACTAGTAAATTCAATTCTTGAAGTTAACTGATGCTGCTCAGTCTTTTCTGAACAAGTACCACAATATTTTAAAAAAAAGTAGTTGTTGTTGAAAGTAAATATTTAAATTCTAATTAAGAATCGAAAGGTTATGGGCGCGCCTTTGGTCCACGCTTCTGGTGTACAAAAGAATCGAAAGTTTACGAAAACGCCTCTAGTCTATAAAAGAATTAAAAGTTTATGTGCGCGCATCTGGTGTACAAAAAAATCAAATGTTTCAGTACACTCCTCTGTTGTAAAAAAGAATCAAAAGTTTACGGACGCACCTCTGGTGTACAAAAGAATCGAAAGTTCAGAGACGCGCCTCTGGTGTACAAAAGAATCGAAAGTTTAATCAAAAGATTCCGGACGCACCTCTAGTGTACAAAATAATCAAAAGTTAACGGACGCGCCTCTGTTGTAAAAAAGAATCAAAGGTTTACAGACGCACCTCTGGTGTACAAAAGAATCGAAAGTTCAGAGATGCGCCTCTGTTGTACAAAAGAATCGAAAGTTTAATCAAAAGATTCCGGATGCACCTCTAGTGTACAAAAGAATCAAAAGTTAACGGACGCGCCTCTGTTGTAAAAAAGAATCAAAAGATTCCGGACGCACCTCTGGTGTACAAAAGAATTGAAAGTTTCCGGGCGCGCCTCTGGTGTACAAAAGAATCTAAAGTTAACATTTTGAACATACCTAAGAGTTAATATTCTCAATATAGTCAATTGTTCTTCATTTTCTTAATAAAGAGAATTTTAAATTTGACATTTTTTGGCTTTCTAATTCTAACATATTTCGAATCAGATCATCGAGTTTTATCCTTCTATTTTTCCATCATGAAATTATATTCATCATTTAAAAAGTTATGTTGAGTTAAAGAGCATGAAGAGCCTTACTCAATCGGCAGTTTTGTCAGTTTAAGCTTAAACTCCTTTCGAGATATACATATATTTTTAGATTCCTCGTGCTGTTTGCTACATTTTGGGTATGAAAATAAATAAATATTTGTTTTAAATAAAAAAAGTTATGATGATTCAAAGTCAATGAGGGCGTTATCCTAGACATTGATGACCACATATATTCAATAACTTTTTCTACTGGAGAAAATTTTATGTTCAAATAACACTATTCTAGAGAAAAAAAACGCATCAAGTTTGCATGAAAACTGAATAAATGACAAGCTCAAAAATTGGTCACAATTGGGTAAATGTTGACCGTAAGCATATTATTCTCACACTGCCGTGTGTGAATAGTCACACACTGTGAATGATATATATATATATATATATATATATATAATAAATATTTGTTTTTTGTTTATTATCTATGTACGTATACGTTTCGTCCCTAAATCGGGACTCATCAGCATAGAGATATAACTATTCACTACTGATCGCGCAATTCAAAACATCAGGCTCCGAGTATTCTTACAACTCAAATCCTGACATCTAGACCCACACAGCCACCGCTGAAGAGCTAGATAAACAGTGATAATTTTAACACTTATTCGGCGGCTTTGACGTCAAGAGAGCGTTCAACTTAATTAAATGAAACGATGCATTTATAGCTAGCGACGTTATGCTGCGTTAATACTACACTTACAGTGCCCATCTAGAGGGTTTTACTAGGGCCTACAAATAATGAATATTTGTTTTTTGTTTATTATCTATGTATGTAAACGTTTCATCCTTAAATCGGGACTCGTCAGCGCTAGAGATAACTATTCACTAATGGCCGCGCGATTCAAAACCCCAGGCTCCGAGTATTTTACAACTCAAATCCCGACATCTAGACACTCACGGCAACCGCTGAATAGCTAGAAAACCAGTGATAATTGTAACACTTATTCGGTATATATATATATATATATATATATATATAGTCTCGGAAGTTTCTCACCCATTAATACTACAAAAAAAAACAAAAAAAAACCTTACGTCCCAGGTCGTTCAGTGGAAAATCACTCATGTAAGTCAATTTAGTTTTTACAGTTATTATATTAGTTTGCTTCTAACATTATTTAAGGGACCATCAGTTGTTTACCATGAAAAACTGTTTCGGGAATTTAATATATATATATATATATATAGTGTTTAGTATTCCACATATGCTTCATTTATAAATAAGCATTGGCATTTGAGAAAAAAAAAAACATTAATTATTTAATTTCATGGCTTCCCAGCAGAGTTGATCAGACCCCACTTCCCTTAAAAGGCAAAAACATAAACGTTCCGTATACTAAATCTAAGTTTTGTTCCATATAAATATTTTGCTAACTTATATTAGTTATTAAAAAAAAAATAAATAAATGAAAAAAAAAAATATATATATATATATCTATATAAATAAATGAATAAAAAATAAAAATTCCTCCTTATATATATATATATACAGTTAAAGTGATTTCTAAAGATTCAAATTGATCTGATCTTGGTTTAGCCGATTCCACAGTCTACATTGGTATCCATAACACAATTTATGCCCCCCTCCCTATATGATACAAGAAATGATGAGCCACTCATAGAAATTGATTTGCACATATGTTATGAAAAGCTGCTGTCCTAACTAATTGAATATTTGTAAATAAAACTGATATCAACATTGGCCAGCAGAAGTCGAAAGCAGAATGTTATAAAAAGTACAATTACATTTTTTAATCACATTTTTTGCCAGAAAATAAAAATGTATAACATTTTTATTTTCTGGCAAAAAATGTGATTAAAAAATGTAATTGTACATTTTATATTTTTCTAAGAAAAATTTCTAAGAAATTTTTCCAAAACTTCTCTTCTCTTCATGCCTTGATCAAAGGAACACTTCTCCGAAAGTTTATACTTTTTTTTTTCTAAAAGGAGGGATTCTTTTTCTTAAAATATATTCTTAATATAAAAAAAAATGGTAAAATTGAATTATTTCACTCAAAATGGCTGCCGACCGTGACGTCAATTTGCAGCCAGTGCCCCGAAAAGTTTGTCCCCTAATTCACAGAAAAAAATTATTAAATATAGTAATTTTTATGGCGCCGTCGTATAAAAAAATCAGACAAACTCTTCGTTTTTATAAAGTTTTAAATTATACAAAAACAAAATCAATTCGTTTCATCAAATATTACATTATTAAATAAATAAAAAAATACTGTTGACTTATTATTGTTCGCTTTCTTTGTATAAAACCTTCTAATTCTCTATTACTTCCGGTTGATTGTCTGCCCCTGTTTACAAAATTGAAAACAAATAAATTCTGATTCACAGCTAAACTAAAGAAGTGCCCAACTTTTTTTACAATGTTTTTTTCTATTTTGATTTAAAAAAACAATTAAAAAAATTGGTAAAAACCTAGTATAGTATCCATATTTTGTGAGCTCTGCGCATGCGTCAGAGTTCATTCATAAACAGTCGTAGTGAGTGATTAAAACTAGCGCATGCGCCTGGCTGCATCTTAAAAGATTCTTGCGAGAAAAAGGCTTCCACAGAAGTCTGCATGAATGGGAGTATATTTGCGAGTATTTGTTCAGAAAGGAATTCGCAGATGTATTTGCTGCATTAGTGAATAAAATCGGCAATTCATATCCATTCTAAATTTTCATGTTTGTTTCATTTTCAGTTGTTTTTATTCTTAACACTTTTCGTTTTCTTGTGCTCGTTTTTCACTTTTAGCGTGTTTGTTCTCATTTTTAGCGATAGTAACTTTATTTGAATTTGGTAACATTTATTTGCATCACATTTGTTTCTTTTCACCGCTTTTCGTTTTGTTCGCTATTGTTAAAAATGCCCACTTTTTGTTTTATTTCCAACACCCTTCGCTTCTGTGGGAGTCCTTTTCTCGCAAGAATCTTTTAAGATGCAGCTAGTTTTAATCACTCACTCACTACGACTGTTTATGAATGATCTCTGACGCATTCGCAGAGCTCACAAAATATGGATACTACACTAGGCATTTACCAAAAAAAATTTTCTTTTAATAATAAAATCTTTGTTTTTATGAACAATATTTTTTTTCTTTTCAGATTAAAACTTTATAATTTGATTTTTTACATATCATAGTATATATATATATAGTATATTACCGAAGAAATTACGGCGCCAGGAAAATTACTAAACAGACCGGGGAATAATAAATTATTTTCTGTAAACTAGGGGACAAACTTTTCGGGGCTCCCACTGCAAATAGTAGGCGACTCATTGACGTCACAGTCGAACTTTTAATAGTATGTGACAGATCTTTGTAATTTCTATTGCTGGTAGTGGTCCATCAATACCAGTTAAAACTACACTTTTGATATTCGAAGATACAGTGAAACTGGAGTAAATGTTTACATCAATTGGATTTTATCATCATTTGTTTGGCACTTGTATAGATGCGGTACACGAGCCAAAATTTAATTTAGAAGAGTTCCAATGGTGTAAGAAGGGGCAGACAACTCTGATTCTCTGAAAATGGACATAATCAACGTGAATGCCTTGAATATGCGCCAGTTATTATATTTAACCAGTACTAAAACTGGTGGATTTTTTGCCAATGTTCTATCAATATACTGTTGATTTTCACAAATGTTAATTTCTGCGATAATTTGATATTTTAAACTATAAAAAAAAATAAAAAATCTGTTAATCCAAACAAGAGGACTGTTCGTTTTGTTGGTTTTGAAATGAAAAAATATACTGTTGATTTTCCCAAATTCTATTTTCTTCAATAAATGTTCTATCAATATACTGTTGATTTTCACAAATTCTATTTTCTTCAATAAATATTCTATTAATATACTGTTGATTTTCACAAATTGTTATTTCTTCGAAAAATGTTCTATGAATTGAATTTGCATGATTTTTAAATAAAAAAATGCATATTTTCCATTTTCGGAGAAATTGCGTACTAAATAAAGAGAGTTGTCTGCCCCTTACATCATTGGAACTCTTCTAAAATAAATTTCGGCTCGTGTACCGCATCTATACAAGAGCCATTTGTTTTTGTTTTTTTTTTGTGTGTGTGTGTGTGGGGGGGTAACAGTTATTAAGTACAGGATGAAATTGTATCTTAGGTAAGAAAATCACAGTTTCCGCAGAATAGAACGAGAGAGCTTCGGTTGGTTTTTGTTCGTAATCGAAAAAGAAATGAACTGTGATGTTACAGAGAAAGTAAAAAGAAATAAGGAAATTTGCAAACTCGATGACAGTGATGAGAAAAACAGGTTGAAAAGCAGCACAGCAATGTCGATGGTATGCAGCCATTTTGACTGGTCGGGTGAGGCTGCTTCTCCTTAAACACCATCCAAAACAAAATAGCAACGACTGCTACAGAAAGTCAAGGTCACAGCTCAAATGATAAAGATGTTTCGGCTTTCTTCTTTTTTTCTAACCGTTTGCAAGTATAAATAAAAACAGGATCAAATAATATTTAAAAAGTGTTTTTCAACCTGGTTTTAGCAAGATGTGAAAATAACTTTGGATTACTGGAGGTTTTTTTTCCTAAAAACGAATGGAAAATAGTAATTGAACAATTTACAATGAAGAGGAAGAAAGTGTAGTATTTGTTCTCAGTGTTCTGATGCTACACTGTTATCAGTCAGTGAAGAATAAATCCTTCTAGACTGAGGCATTTCTTTTAAAATTTTTGTTTCAATACAGCTAGAAATTCCCCAATATTAAAAACCGACCTTGTGTCTAACTTTGCCATCGTGGGGAGGCAAGTAAATAGGAACGATTAGTAGTTTCCACATAAATGCATTAGCTTAGCTCTTTACATCAAGTGGCTTCATGCCTTGTCTGGAGCGTTTCCATTAAAAAAAAATTCTATTTCTTTTGGTGAATATTCCTTCAGACTTTGGCAATTCATAGGAGAGTTTCGACCAGATGACGACAACAAGAATAAGGGATAGACTAAATTGTCCAATGAAAAAGACAAATTGTCACTTTTTTTCTGTCATCCAAACACCTGGCAGAAGTAGGTCTAAATGCAATAAATATTGAGTAAAACAGTCTGATCGATATAATCAAGGGAAGATCGATTATGTATGTATGTCTATATTATAACTCCAAAATCTTTTGATTGATGATTCTATGTTTTAGTGTAGTAAACACATCATATATATATATATATATATATATATATATATATATATGTGTGTTATAATGGAATAATTCCAGGAAGAAATCCGGGTATGAGAGTTCAATGTTGTAAACAGAGCAAGAATAACATAAAATATAATAACACGAAATAACATTATTATTATTGCATCGACAATTATGTAATTTCGTGTTATTATATTTTATATTATATATATATATATATATATATATATATATATATATATATATATATAATTGCATTATAGGGAAACAAATTCCAGAAGGAAATCTGGGTATGAGAGCTCAATGTAATAAACAGAGCGGCTTTGGGGTTGGGTGGTTGGTTGGTGGGGTACCTAGACAGGTTGATCTGTTTTTGAGATACACTGACTATCTTCCCTGCCTCCTTACAATTTTCCCTCTCTCTCTCTCTCTATATATATATATATATATATTGGTCTCTTTCCCCCTCTCTGTATTGCCTTTTGTTATAAATCCTGTGACTTCCCCCTCTCTAAAATTATAGATTAAATACAGAAGATAGAGATAAAGGGAAAAATGTATTAATGCTGTTAAATTTAACAATAATCCTTAAAAGTCTGGTAAAACTCATTGTGTTTGCAGCTTTAAGAAGTCCAACAAATGATAAAAAGTTCTTTAATGTCCAAGAAAATTAGACGGCCCTCAGAATTGCTCAGGTTCCAATCGTCGTACTGAAATTAAAGAGGAAGTATAAAGGCTTTTTTTTATTCAGCCCGCCCGCCAAAATTAAGTGCATTTTGATTGCTCAAGGAGAATCGTCTTGACTAATCAAACAGGGCTTTTTTACAGAATAGGAGGGGGTGTTATGATGGACAAAAAGAAAATTATTTAGGGAGAAAAGGGAGGTAACCTTTTTTTATATTACATACTTTATTGAGATAGGCTGTCCTTTAATTTTGTTAAAAAGGTTGTTAGTGTTTGAGTCCATTCAAATCATCAGTGACTCAAAAAATGAAAACACATCAAAGAATGAAGTTCAACGATCACCAGTAATATTTTCCGGTGAATTTGTTCAAGCGTCCCTTTTGGAGAAAGTACCGAGTTAATAAGGGTGGACTGTATGTTTATATGGGTCTTAATCGTAACCAAGTATGATTTAGAATAAATTAATTATTGATAATGGATGTTGTATGTTTCTCTGCTTCAATGATGCATTCATATTTAATGATGCTAGTGTGTGTTTTAGTTTATTTGTCAGTGAGTGAGTTCGATCTTGGGTGGGGGTGTATTCCTGTTATTAAAGGGTTTAAGTATTATATTTATATTACTTTTTATAATTTGGGGATAGCGCTTATATTTCAGTGTACAACTATTGTTATAATTCTAGTTTATTAGTTATGTAGGGTCTTGGTGTTAATGGTGGGGGTATCTTTATTAGTAAAAAAAAGTTTCCTAAGGGATATCAAAATAGGTGGATGGGTTAATATAAGCTTGCTATCATCAAGTGTGGTGTCTGTATTGGTTCGTGTGGGATACCTATGTTTAATTAACTCTGTTAGCTTAAGTTATATCTAATAACGTTTGTGAGCCTACTGGAGGGTTAAGGTTAGGGTTAGGGTGAATCGGTAAGGTTCAGACCTTGATCATATTTTTTCCTGTTTATTTAAGGGTATTCCATGAATATATTTCTAGGTATTTAACTAGTAAGACTTAATATATTTAATATATTTAAATGTTTACAAATATTTGAATATGATGAGGTATCTAATAATTTATGTGGTTTTTGACAGGTAGGGATTACGAGGGTGCATAAAAAAAAGTGTAAAGAAAAGGTCACCTCATCTCAATGAAACCATGGTACGTATATATATTCTATTGACCGGAGCTTTGTTTCTAGAGTAATAGCTGCTGAGATATAAAAGGCCTTTGATTGGGTCTGGCATAAAAGAGTTGCTTCACAAGCTTGCTAGCTATGGAATATCTGAAAATATCTTCTCAACCATCAAATCTTTTCTCTGAGAGGTTTTTAAAGTAGCCATTGATGGGCAGAAGTCTAAAGTATGAATGCCAGTGTGCTCCAAGGATCCATTCCGGGCCCAACCGTTTGTGGTTGCACTTCAAAGAGCATCGATCAAGATCATTCTGATTCTCTCTCTTCAAACCTGGAGCGTGTGGTGCAATTGGGGAAAAAAGTGGTTACTTTTAATACATCTAGAATCAAGCTTCTCTCCTTTCACCATCAATGCTCAGATACTCACTTTATCCCAGTTGAAATGATCGCTTTCTCGTAGACAAAGTCTCCTGCTTTGATAAGATTCTAGGACTGACTTTTACTCGCTTCGTTTCTAATGCAAACTCTCTTGATATAGCAAAGGCATTTGACAGGGTTTAGCGTAAAGGTTTGCTCCACAACCTTGCAATCTATGGAATATCTAGAAAATATCAACTAAACCATCAAACCCTTTCTCTCTGATAGGTCTATAAAAGTAATTATTGACAGGCAAAAGTCCGAAGCATAGCATCAATGCTGGCGTGCATCAAGGATCTATTCTAGCCAAATCTTGTTTTTGATCTTTATAAACTATCTTCCAAATCATGTATGCAGCTATTTATGGCAACACTTTGAAGAGCATCGATGATCAAGATATTTTTGACTCTCTCTCTCTTCCAACTTGAAGCACGTAATGCCATCGAAGAAAAAGCGGATTGTTACTTTTAATGTCTCTAAAACCAAGCTTCTCTCTTTTCACCACCAACGCTTCTCCCCAGTCGAAATGAATGAATCTCTCCTCAAGGAAGCCCCCTTCTTTGATGAGCGTCTAGAACTGATTTCACGCCAGACCTAAAATGGAAGACTTACATCAAATTTGTTGCTAAGGTTGCTGGAAAAATAGTTGGATCATTCTATCGCTCCAGAAAGTATCTCACCCCTGACGCAATCCTCTACCTGTATAAGAGTCAGATACGTCATAAGATGCAGTACTGGTGCCACATTGTGGGAGGTGCTGCTGCCACATCTGGGGAGGTGCTGCTTAGAGCACTCTTCCCAGATTACAAAATCGACTTCGAAATCTAATGAGGGATGTCTTCTCTACAGCCTCTTTATCGCAGAAGAGACGTTGCTAGTATTTCTATGATGTATCGTTATTTACATGGTAGGTGCTTGAATGAGCTCTAATCTCTGGCTCCCCTGGCTCCCCCTGTAAAACATTCACAGCAAAAACTCGTCTAGCTATAACCACTGTAAATAGTTTTCCTTTTTTCCTCCGTGTACATAAAACTAAACAGAACTTCCATTAACAAAATTTATTTCGAGGAATCACAAATACCATGGGGCTGCTTCCCAGCTGACTACAACATGGTCGTTTTGAAGTCCAATGTTAATAAATTCTTGTCAGCAATCCCCCCCCCCATAAATAATCAAATTTTGACCAGTTTCAAACATTGTTTCCTATCCTCAAGGTGTTGTCGCACCATCCACTTGACAAACACATTAACCCTTATCCTCGATTGATTTATTAGTACAAAAATATATCTTCTATATAATAAAGTAAAGTCGATTGCAACCCTCCCCTCGCATTAAGACATAATAGGATAATAACCAAAACCTTCATATGCTAATCCATTCCGCCATCCAATTAGGCTAAGCCCTCATACTTGTTTCCAGAAATTATGCATTGATTTTGTCTTCTTTTGATATTTATTATATTTTCTCTGGGTTACCGGACTCTCCCAAATAAACCTTCCAAAGAGAAGGTGGCAACCATTTTTACTCACTTCTATTAATCTACTCTCACCGATACAAGTTACACCGGGTCCTTTCTTAATAGAAAGGAGTTTTGGTTAAATCACCTAAATTATTTCATTTTGTCTTCCTTAATATTGTCTACATAATACAATAGCTTTTAAATTTAAATAATGATCGCTTCCTTTTCGTGGATTAAGGGAACATAATTTGGCCATTCTGAATGCCTGTTGTATATACTTTCTGCAAACATTTTGGATTACAATTAAAGAAACAAATGGCTGCATGCGTTCACACATGCTAGCATCTGCTTTCACACGAAGTATATTTTTGGCCTTTGCAAACTAATGCATTTTTTCAATGATGAAACTAAAAAGAACATTGTTTCTTATTGGACTGTTTTGTTCCTTTTTATTTAATTTCTATTTTTTAAAAACTATTAGACTATTTACAAAAAATAGTATTTAAACACTATTTTCAATATTATTTGTGGAAAATCCCGCTCTACAAACAAAATTTAAACTTACCTCAGTCTACAAGGATTTCTTCTTAGGCGTAATCAAAAACCAATTTCTGTGTGAATATTCTGTATTGGATAGGTTCTTTGAACAACATTTTCAGCATTGAATATTTAACAAGTATTTTCAAAGAAACAAGAAGGACACTTTGCTTCGATTAAAAAATTCTGTTAGATCAGAACAAAATAATCTACAGAATATTTGGTGTCAACAAAAGTATTTCCAGACTAGAGGTGGAAAAAAACAGTATTTCCAGACTAGAGGTGGAAAAAAACAGTATTTCCAGACTAGAGGTGGAAAAAACAGTTTTGCTAGAATTTTTCAATTACATGTTTTTTATTAATCACAAATTTGTTGGTAAAAGTTTACAACGAAGCGAAATGACTTTGCATTTTGAGAATTATTTTCAAATATACAAACATTTCTTTCTAACATTTCTTTTTTTGAACTATTTTTTTTCAGTTTAAACTTTTTTCAGTGTTTTTGTCCCCTTGCTGTTGACATTGAATAAATAACATAATAGAGTTTGCCGATTTTATGGCTTCCCAACGAGAGCAGGTTTAGACACACAGTCGCTTTTTAGTGTGGGGGAAAAACACATCTCCCCAAAAATGGGGCACTGGGTTAGTACAAAAAAATGCCTCAGTATAGAAGGATTTATGTTTGCCAAAACATGGCAAAATCCTATTTTAATAACCTAAATTAATAACAATGATACGGGTTCTTTTCTGATTTTTTTTTTTACAGAATTGCTGCTGTACTATTTTTTTTTTTTCAATTAGATCATTATTTTATATTTCCCTCAGCAACGCGGGGACACGGGTTCTGCTGAAATAAAATATAGTCATATGTAGAAAGCTGTTTTTCCACCTACGACTCATCGACTAGATGTATCAATCTTACTTAAAGCTAACTAAACAAATCATATCCAACTAGCAATGGGATAACAAGCCTGATATTCTTTACACAGAAGAATACAGCTTTTAGTATACGAATTCTCAGATTTAAAATTTTTACATATGTTTTGTGATGTAAGTAAAAATTCACGGTTACTGGAGTTTTTTACTTTCGAAATCTAATTTAATGTTATTTTAAATCTTTGAATTCGGATATATTTTATATAGCCTCCTATAAGTCTTGAGAGACAATGGATAAGCCCTGTTAGGATGTCTGCATGGGGAGTCTATTGTGAGCAAGGGTTGCACAATCTCCAACCCGCACCTCTCCTGAACTAACATTGTCTGAGTCAAGTGGTAATGAGAAGTCCAGGGCGACTGGAAACAATGCCAGAACAAGCAAAGGAAAACTGGTGTTATTTCGGAGTTTTCCTTCTCCTAATTACTGAAATTTAGTTAGCATTACTGAAATGCACCCCTTGAATTTCATAGTTTCTGCTTTATGTCAAATTACTTTCTATTTATAATAGTCATTTAGCAATGAAACTTCAATGGTTCTTGCACTTATTTTCTTTTTAAAAGAGAAACAACTCTGTAATTAGTAGTTTATATATCTGGAGTTTAGTTCAAAGAAAAAACTAAATTATTCTTCAAGAGCATTTCAATAAGATTATGCAAAGAAATAAAATTTTTCATCTTATAAATCTTGTAAAATGAACTTTCTGATCAGCGTTGCTCTATTTTTACAGAAGGGTCATTAAAATGGCCGGCTTTTCCCCAAAAGGAAAAAAAAAACAAAATAGTTACTGTGACCAGATGCAAAACAGATACAACTATCTAATGGGCATCTGGTCATTAAATGGCTGATCAAAAAAAAAAAAAAGGTGATTACTGATAAGGAAGAAAAATGAAAAATTTTTTTTTCTTTTCTGAACATTTTTTTCCATCCTTATTTAAAACTAGCTGATGTAAACACCTACGCTGCGTTTAAACATTAGTTCTCTAACATTATTTCCCATAGTTTCATTAAGTCAGGGGCGGCCAACCTCCGGCCCGCGAAGGCTTAGCGTCCAGCCCGCCACCCTGCTATGCTGTATTATTGCAATCCGGACCTCCCAGTGAAACTCATATCATTTTGTGACATAGACGTAAATGTAGGTTTCAATTAAGATTTACAATGGGATAAAAATGTATAAATATCAGCGAGCGATGATGCATATATATTTCATTCTTCTTTAACTATTAATTTCAAATCTTTGGCCTGAGATAAAAATAGAAAAAGAGAAAGAGAGAGGCAAAGAGGAAACAAGAGACGAGGAAAGGGCATGAAACATAGAACTTATGTGAGGTGTGTCGAAACGAATGCTGGATCAACCTGCTACTTCCCCCGTCAATATTTTTTATGATTTCAAAATGGCTCTTCGTCGGCACCTTTTATAACATCACATACAGAAGTCTCTTGAGAAAAAATATCAGATTTGTAGAGTGTTCAATGCCATTTTTGTACAATTTATTCATGTAAACAAAATATAGTAATTCTGAGATTTCGTTTTTCACTCCGGCCCGCGATCTCCTTCCAAAAGTCTCATCTGGCCCTCACTCTGAAAAGGTTGTCTGCCCCTGCATTAAGTAAAATGTTAAAGAGTTTGGGGGGGGGGGTGATTTTTCCCCATGAAGTAAAAAAGAGAAACTACTTGAAATCTTGAAGTTGAATGAACAGAAAGTTGATGAAGCGTATTTACATCACATTAATTGATTTTGGAAAACATCAGTTGTCATTGATGGTCTCTAACTCCAATGGACAGAGGGGTAAGCAATGACTGATGTCTAACTGCAGTTCATAGGGAAAAGAAACATACACACATTCAGTATAAATATATAAATATATACATGGGTTTGGTTTGTCTGCTTCATGGTAAATCAAGACATTTTTGGATGTTTAATGTTGAAACAATATGCATGCGCTTAATCAAACACAAGGTGCACACTTTTCCTAACAATATTACAATTGATTTGATAGGATTTGAACGCAAACGGATTCAAATATGAAAAAAAATGAAATATCTAAATGAATATATTTGAAAGACAAACTAATGCTTAAAAGAGAGATAAAAACAAGTTTTTCTTTTTGTCCCTCTTTGTAGAGACAAGTTTATATCTGATACGAGTCTTAGTTTTCTCTTTGGGACTTTTCTACGTTCCCAGCCATATATAGATAAATTAACTGGTTCATTTAATAAGTGTCCATCAAAAAGCAGTGGGGTATAATATATATAACATATATATATATATATATATATATATATATATATATATATATATATACTTGCCTATCTGGTACCTAAGGTACTTAAGCTTCTTTTTTTTATGATTGCAACTTTTATTCCTATATAATTTTATAGCTAGCTACCATATCGCAGAATGGTTCTTGGGTGTAGTATTTAGATATTATTATTATTATTATTATTATTGTTATAATTAATGTTATTTGATATGCAAATTACCATATCACACCGTAGTCTTATGGGTAATATATTATTATTATTATTATTATTATTATTTATTTATGTATATATTAGTGAAATTTAAACTGAATCATTTCTACACTTGATTATTGGGGAAATGGTCATTTGATCAGTACCATTGGAGAGCCATGAATATTATAACTGTCCTGTTTTTAAATCTCCGAAACAGTTACATGGTAAACAGCTGATGATCCCCGTTTGAATATTTCACGCTTAAGTTAAGGTCCCCTTTTTTTGTTTCACTGTTATATACTTGAATCCCCTTTTTTTTTATTCATGAATTTTCCAACGAATGCTAAGTCTGCGATATTTTGGATTTAGTTAGTTTCTCTGGGAATTTAAACTGCATTTTACTTCTTTTTTTATTTTGTTTAAAATGACTAAAAGCTTCTTACATATATATATATATATATGTGTGTGTGTGTGTGTGTGTGTGTGTGTGTGAAAAGATGACAGACGGAAAACAAAAACAAGAGATTTTTTGACCGGTTTCGTTCGTGGGGAACGTCTTCAGAAAATGAAGAATACAGAAGGCACACATTTTCTGAAGACGTTCCCCACGAACGAAACCGGTCAAAAAATCTCTTGTTTTTGTTTTTCTCCTGCACTTTGACTTGTTTTCCGTTTGTTATCTTTTTATACATTTTGTCCATCACGACACTTCATTTTCATGAATTATCGTGTACCTTAACCCATATATATATATATATATATATAGTGTACTTGTGCCACAAAAATGACGTAAAACTATTTATATTGATATGTCGTCTAAAATGTTGGCAACACACATATATATATTGATGTGCCTACTATTGAGTGTCTTACATTACGATGGATAAGAAACAGATAAAATAAGAGGGGTTATATTTACACACTTATTTATATAAATACATTAGCAATAAAACATCAAATTTGAAAAACACGGAGTTGTAAATAAAATAATATTACAATATACAGTAAATATATATTAACAATTTATAAATCAGATATAAAGATGGATAATATATAAGCATCATTTTGGCTCCTATTACAACATAACAAAATTAAAACCAGGTGTAACAGCAAGCAAACTAAAGCAAAAATTTCGGACACAAATTAAACTGATGAATATGTATTTATTTGCGCGCACATGGCCAACACTGAACTATAACATCTTTTAACCATAAAACTGGAAATACATGAAAATAAACAAGTCTTACAAACATGTTCTAAGACAAAACAAAGCAAATTATAAAAGAGTAGACATTCAAATAGGTTTAGAGAACTATGCGTTGCTTACCTCTATTTTTGCCAAGCTACTTGCCCCAGAGCCAACGTCCATCACAAGCGGAACAAACGTCCGACTCTCATGTTGACTGGTTCGAAAAGACCGCCTCTGGGCAAGAAGGTGGTGTAGAGGCACGACAGTATATAAGTATAAGATCTACACTTTACGCAACATAAGGAACAAATACCAATACAGCTACTGGGTTTATGTTATTGTTATTGCCATTGCAAATATTTGTATGTTGTGGATGTTATTAATATTTTAAGGGATCATCAGTTGTTTACCATGAAAAACTGTTTCGGGAATTTAATATATATATATATATATATATATATATATAGTTTAGTATCCCACATATGCTTCATTTATAGATAAGCATTGTATTTCAGAAAAACAAAAACATTAATTATTTATCACATATGAAGCCCATGACTCTAACATCTAACAATTGAGATTTTGTTACATAATTTCATTTAACTGAGATGGTCTGGTTATATTACCTTTCACTTCTTATGTCTGGTGTGTGTCCTTCATGATTTACCCATGAATCAAAATTAAAATACAGTTTTAATGAGTTAATATCAATTTACAAGAGTGCATAATTACAACAGCATTGATGCAGATACGTTTGACTCAGTTGCTCCACTTGGAGTGAATCGGTTGCAGGTTTGAATACAAGTTGAGAAGACAAAATTGAAGTTTTCATTAGTTAAGCCTTTTGATTAATACCAGTTTACAGTAATAAATTGACATCGAGAGATAACAGTATTAACCATCAAATTAGCAAAGGTCTAGCGTTCGGCCTGGATTAATCCCGGTTAATACGACATACTATTTTTAGTTGACAGTGTAATCTTCAATTAATAAAGGCTAATCTATTTTATATACACGGCATAATCACGTTAACACACCAGTTCTTGTTAGATCATCTAAGTTAAGCGATATTTAGTCTGGTCACTACCAGAGGGGTGACCATTTGCGAATACTGGACATTGTATGCCATTTCACCTAATTGGGATGTATATGCAGTTGGGGACCGCATATGAATTTGATATTCCCTAGACACTTCCTCTTTTATTAGAAGCCGGCTCCCCGCACACTGGGTAAATCTATTTTATAAGAACAGATTTCGCTTGTGATTTGTAAGAAAGCAACGCACGAAACAAAACGAAAAATCCGGGGCAATCATCTAACAATCAACCGTCGTTCCTGCTGTTGCCCAGTTAATACTCCTTTCATTTCTAAATCCTTTTGTTTTATCAATTCACCTGGAGGCTATGCAAATTTCATGCACGGCACAGGCTATTTTTTTGTCGTTTATATCGGCGGGGGGATTGGCTCAGTCCATTACAAAGCACTTCTCAAGATTAAGAGATAATCTGGAATTCCTAGAACTAGCCAGGAAACTTTTCTGCTAGTTTTTTTTTAATGTTTTTTTTTTAACATAGTTCACCTCAAACAAGTCAGGCCGCCACTGTAGACGTAAGCAGCCACTGAGAAAAATGGTGAAAGTTTGTGAGGGGAGGTAGGGTCAACCTAAATTGGGAGCTGCACAGCGAGATGTCTGTTTACATTAGTTTTAAATTTCTTCATGTCAGTACCGTCGGGGAAACATGGGGGGGGGGGGGCAGGGAGGAAGTTCCAGAGTCCAGCAACACGAGGAAAGAAGCTTTTGGAGAAGGAAGCTCTTCGGCATCTGGGGACCTCCACAGTGAATGGATGGAATTTGGCAGATTGTCGGGTTGGTCTAGTGAATTTACGTCGTGGAGGTACCAGAGCAGCAAGAGCACAATCCATTGAAGTCGTAAATCGTTACAGCAATTTCAAAAATTCTCTTATCTTGTTTAGATTAAAAGAGATGCTATGCCCGCAAATTATCAAAGGTCTAACGTTCGGCCTGGATTTCTTGAATACAAGCGACCGATGTGCATTGATTGGTCCACAGTCGGGTTTTAGATAAGACTGTTTATTATTTGTTTACAGATCCAGCTGGGTGTTAGGGTTGCCCTTCATATGAAACTAAACAAAACACAAGATGTTATGAGAAAAGACATTTTATGAAAAACGGTGACTCAAATGGAGCCACTTTTATGAACTTGAACAGAAAACACTAAACAATAATCCAAAACATCGTTTACATTTTCGCATTTTTCACTAGCTGCAAATTTGACCACATTTGAACTCAACATCAGTTAAAGGACATAGAGGGGGGGGGGGCTACATTTTCTGTTTTAAATATTCTTTAATTACATTTTCAATTTTGTGAAATTCTGCTTTTTGTGCATTTTACAAGAAAATTGTAATAAAAATGTAAAGAAAAAATGTTATTGAAAATAAAAAAATCACAAACAAATTGGGTTGATCTTTATACGCTATCTCTTCCAATTTGTTTTTCGTTCTATTTCCACTTTAGCAATGGTGCCTTAACGCTCAATCCGGTTGGGTAGTTTTCTCCTTAGAAAAACCTGCCAACATCTTTACAAAAATATCAATGAATTTAAATGCAAAATCTTTAGTTCGTAACCTTTATTTTCAGGACTTAAAAGGAAGAAACAAGGAGACATATTTGTAAAAACAAAAAAAAAGTGTTTTTATGAAAATAACTGGTATGCTTGTATATTTTTTGAATTTGAATCACAGAGAAAGTAATTTATTAAATTCCATAAGAATTTCTTTTGTAGAATTTGGTATATTCAGACTACTATTCTTATCTTGGGTGTTTTTATCACAACGTTTCGGCCGATATAACCTCCGACCTTCTTCAGGTGAACCTTGTTAAACTCGGAAATCTTTCTGTTGAACTCGGGAATCTGGACAAAATTTCGAACGGAACCCATTATTAAATCCACGGGGGTAGCATGCACTTGTTCTCTCTGCCATGACTGGGAAGAAGTCTTCAGTAATTCACAATTCTTTGTATCGCCCGCACTGAGGTTTGAACCTTCAACCTTCAGATGACTGTCACTTAGAACTGAATTGTACTTAGTAGTCCGAATTCTACAAATTATCAACCCTTATCTCAAAAATTTCGAAACAGATTTTTTTTTAATTAAAAGAAAAATCAAATGATTTTGTCTCAGCTTTGTGATTCTGTTATTTTTGTCTGTTGAAAAATGGTTCTTCTAAGCATAGATTATTATTATGTTAGGTTCTATTCTTCTTCTCTTCATCTCGCTTTCAAGTCCTTTTACGAGTGAAGAAATTCGTTATATTTTAATTAATTATTTACATTTTTGTCTTATATAATTTGTGTTGCCTCCCTTTCACTCTAAATAATTTACATGACTAAAATAGAAATTAATCTCGCTTCATGTCTAACCTTACTGCAATGTAATAAATAATAAAAAAGAATTGTTTTTACCTCGGTATTGTTTCTGATATATCTTGTTGAAGATATAATGATAAATAACTCGAGTGGAAGGTCTTTAAAATAATAGGTTTATTTCCGGATATCTTGTATGTATACAAGATATGTTAACAGAATACAGAATATGTAATAGGTAAGACCGACTAGAGAATACGTAAGACAGAATGTAAAGACTGCTATTGTCTTAACTCGAATATCTCGACTGCTCGCTGTAGTCGTACTTATATTCCAACGAGTCCATCTATTTTGTGAATGGGGAAGTCAGGTTATCCCATCACAACAGTTTCAAAATAAATAAAATAAAGATTAAACTGCATTTTCTGATTACTATCGTCCATTTACTGTCTATTTTGTATTCAATTGTGTTTATTGTTTTGTTTAAAAAAAAATTATGTCAGCAAAGTTGGTGTCGGCTTCTTTAAGACACCATCTTTGTTTCGGTCACGTGATCACCTACAAAATAATAGAATGACTATTCTGCTGAATACTGCTAACGGCGAACCTGAAAATAGCTCTTATTAAATGTGTGTTCATAAGTGATAGTAGGAGGAGATATGAGTCTGAGCGTAAAAACTCTTTCCTTCTTCTCATCTAAATATGACTAATCAAAAAATAAAATATCGAACAGGTTTAAATATAAAAATATTTAAATCGATTGGAAATATATTTTTAAAGAACATGGACCAATATTTGCCACAATTCACTTGTGAAACAGAATTAAGTATTTACCTTGTATCAAAATGACTATTAACACCAAATAAACGGTGAACAGACTGACTACTTTATATATAAGATCATTTTTAAATTTCCCATGATTCAATTTTTTTTTTATATTTAGCGATATGAAGAATTGTATAATAATGAATATATCATTAATGAAACAAATATATTTGACTTCCTCTTACAAGTAATGGGGAATTTAATTTACATTTATAAATATAAAACATCTCTAAAAAAATGAAATGTAAATAAATTAAACTTTTAATATCACATTCCTCAAAAGATAAGCTAATGATGCCAGAAAAACAAGATATATTTTAAATTTCAACATTTCGTGAGAGGTTTTCAAAATGACACATAAGAGTTAATATTTTCTTATGTGATATTAATTAGGAGAAAGGGCATTATTTTTATTAAGTAAATGTGCAAAACAAAAACAAAAAATTAAAGCACAAATTCTCCTGGGCAACGCCGAGTAGATACAGCTAGTTTTCACCATTCATTTAAAAAAGTAACTTTAGCTGTAATGCAAATATACTTGTAGGAAGTTGAACATTGGCACTGGCATTGATTTTCTTTCCAAGTCGGTCATATTCTTTCCTCTGGTGTTTTCTCAAATGACTTTGCAAATTACTTGTGTTTTCATGACAAGGAGCACATTCTGATTCTAAATATGACATTTGCCAGACGCTTCGTCATGTTTTTGGAAAATAAACATTCCATACACTTTTTAACTTTTATGTGTTGTCTTTTGAAACTTCTACCATTTTTGGTGTTTAAAATTCTGTCAACTGGTGCGTAGTGGCTAATAGTTATTGTTTTAACACAGATCAATAAAACTGTATCGGCATGCGTAAAAACAAGTGCACCGAAAACCCGCAAATCAGTTAAAAGAAAAGTAAGTATAAAAGTAGGGATTGATCGCCTAAAGTTTTTAGTCGTAAAAAAATTAATTTAATTCATTCAAATAAATATTTATTGACACTTTGGTGAAATACAAAAGAAATAGTCTCGCATAAATTATCAAAATATGTATCCATTTTTGTGTGTCTTTGAATAAAGCATTTGTTAGGAAAAACACTTTTATTATCATAGCTCTCCAGAAATATGATGTTTGTAAAAGACATCAACAACATAAAAACGACTTACAGACATGTTTGAAAGGGGCTTATTAGATAAACTTACGCAACGAATATTAATAAGAGCATCGTTTTCTTTGGTGCATTCATTGACAATAGTAACCAACAATGTACAACCTCTGTTTATAAAAAAAAGCACTTCGAGTTACAATTCTTGTTTCTGAAATAAAAACGTGAATTTCCCAGCAATACAAAACAGCTGCTATACGAGATTTATCACAGAGAACTAAATTATTTTCATTGTCCCACACAGTTTTTCATGAACAACTCAGGGACATTAAACAAAGGCTCCATTTAATAATGAATTCTTAAATTTGATAGTTGATTAACCCATTAAACATGTTAAACGACATGCATAGCACTCACTCTAACTCTTAAGAATACTAACTTATACTATGTTAATCAAATGCATAGTAAACTTGAGTAAACAAACCAGCTGATACACATAGATATATTTGTTTCATCATCATCATCTTCTATTACCTATTATACAGGGTGGGCCAAAATAAGGGTCCTATATTTAAATTTGAATAACTTGAATTTGAATAACTTCCACAAAATAAAAGTTAAACTCACCAAACTTTATGTGTGTGTAGACTGACCCTTCCGAGATTTTTTGAAATAAACAAAACAAATTTTAGCCGAAAAACACTTCTTGAAACTTACAAAAACTAAAGTATTGTTTTTTACACTGTTTTGAGTTTTTTAAGCAAAAATAATGTTTTCTAAATGAGGGTACGTTCCTTAGGGCTAATACGGCTCATGCTTGCTTCGGAAGGGGTCCTTTACTTATTCTAAAAAAAAAAAAAAAAAAAAAAAAAAAAAAAAATCAATAAATAAAAAAGTTATGAATTTTTAAAAATAGGACCCTTATTTTTGCCCACCCTGTATAAAGGGCAGTTGTCTGTTTGTGCATACGTGTTCACCTAAAAGTCAGAAACTACACAAGAGATACCCACAAAGCTGATATATTCTTTTTTAGCAATGCTTCAGACAGAATAAGACACACTTCATTTGAGAGGGGGGGGGGGGGTCAACAGGCACAAAATAAGTCGGTGGGGAGGGTCGCAATTTAGAGCAATTTTTTTTTTCAGCAAACTTTGGTGTGAAATAGTACTTGTGAATGAGGGAAAGAGGGGGGAGCAAAGGGAAGAAAGAGAGAGAGAGAGAGAGAGAGAGAGAGAGAAGTTTTATACATACACTTTTTAACTGTTCTATTTTGTTGTCCATGCTCCCGCGCAACGCCGGGTAGCCATGCTAGTTTTAGCAGAGAGCAGGAAAGGCAACCGACTGCTGTGGACCAAGACGCTTGTCCGCGGCGGTCGAAGAGAAGACGTTTGGTTTGCTGCTTGTGCAAAGGAGAGCTGCGGGCGCGAACCCGGAAACGCCCATTCACAAAAAGTTTAATTTAATTTTTTTTTTTAAAGAGGAAACGGCAGCGGGCGGCTTTGGATATGTGAGATGTCACTACTATAAGAAGCACGAAAAAAAAAAAAAAACGTGATTTGGGGAAATTCGTTGGGAGGTGAACACGAATGGAAGAAGAAGAAAGAAGATGAAGAAGAAGAAGAAAGTGCCGCATTTATTTTTGCAAAACGTTGTGTTGACTCGTTCAACAGACAACTCCACTAAATAAGACGAATGTAGCATATGAGCTCACTTGTCCACTTGGAAATTGTACTTCTATAAATAACCATAAACTCAAAACATCTTATATTGAATTTATCATGCCCACCCTATACTCTGAATTACATGTCATCTCTCAAATCAAAGTGACATTGATAATGACACAAAAATTACAACATCAGACAAAAATATTAAACTTCTTATCTAATCATCATGTATGAAAATCTTGGAAGGTATTCAATTAAATAATATATTCAATTAAAATAATCTCTTGTTAACAAAGTTAGCTACAATGTAGATTTTCTTACTCTTAAATGAACCATAATACTTCCAGACTCTGTGATAACTTATGGGCACGCCTATATGTGATTAGAACTTCATGACATCAACTAATCTTGTTCAAGGTTCAAAAGATTTCTTCTCATTTGAGCCGCCCATATTTGATCAGACTATATAAATTTGTTACACTTCTCTGGAAGATGACCAAAAGTTACTCAAAGCTCAAGAAAAGACAGTAAATCCAAAAAAAACAAATGAATTCTGGAAGGGTTTTACACTCTGAATTGCAAAAGTTTCTTACAATTTTGGAAAGTATGATCAACAGATCTAATCATATATATATATATATATATATATATATATATATATATATATATATATATATATATATAAAATTACTTTATATTTTTTCAAATTTTGAATTTTGGCTTTCCACTGCCAACTTATCCATCTATGTAATTCCTCCGATGATAAGATTTTAATCTTTGAAAAGCCTTGGCTTAAAGAAAGAAAAATAAACAAGTTTTTTACCGAGTACACCTTATATTGAACAATCGAAGTTGAAATAGATTTGTCATTCGTACATCTTTATCTCTCTTTCATTTACCTTTTATATATATATATATATATATATATATGAATTATTTTATTTAAATAGAAACCATGCTAATATGAATTATTTTATTTAAATAGAAACCATGCTAATATGAAATATTTTATTTAAATAGAAACCATGCTAATATGAATTATTTTATTTAAATAGAAACCATGCTAATATGAATTATTTTATTTAAATAGAAACCATGCTAATATGAAATATTTTATTTAAATAGAAACCATGCTAATATGAATTATTTTATTTAAATAGAAACCATGCTAATATGAATTATTTTATTTAAATAGAAACCATGCTAATATGAAATATTTTATTTAAATAGAAACCATGCTAATATGAATTATTTTATTTAAATACTATACATTACAGTGTCTTTTGAGGATATGCGGGTTTCATCAATCTGGGCATCCTGGATTTAGGAGAAAATATGGCTAGTCCAGCAGAACTTATGAATCTTTTAAATCCAGGATAACCAGATTGATGAAACCCAGGTATTCCAAACTGACACTGTAATGTATAGTATTTAAATGAAATAATTTATATTAGCTCTTGTCGAACCTACGATTGAACAATTTAATTTTTTTTTTCAACTAACTTTATATATACAGAAAAAGGAGAAAATATCTGACAATTTGATATAAATAATGTCTAGAACATTTTTCTTTGTCAAATAGTATTTTTTTCAATTCATATAACGTTTTGGTAAAATGTATACATTCTACAAATATGATAACCAAAGAGAAAGAAGATTCTTATTAACTCGGAGAAAATATTACAAAATGAATAAAGTTAAATTAGTGAAAACGAGATTTTAAAAAATATATACATGTGATATAAGAGAAGCAGAAAGAAAGCAGAGAAAATGAATGGCGATTTTGATTTTTATATCTCTCTCTATATATAAAGCAGAATGGTCTGTATGTGTGTCCGTACATCACAGTTGAACAGCTGATCTAAGAGCTAAACTAACCGCAGATTTGAAATCAGTACCTCCCATCTGATTCCCTTGTCGATGTCAGAAGTTCTTGAACCTTTTTTAAAACTCATTATTCAAAATTAAAAGTATGTAAAAATAACATTACAAACAAATGTTCTGTTGTGGCCTTGCGGGCCGGTAATAATGAAGACAAACACAGCGGTATAATTAACAAAAGTGTATAAATAGAAATATGTTATCATGCGCTTAGGGCCATAACTTCCACACTTTTCTGCTGCTGATGCTTAGATGTTACTGTATTATTGTGTCTGGGTAAGTTCATTTATTCTTGAAATAGGTAGATCAGCTTACTCCATAACATGTTCCAACATTTTTAGAGTTCCCTTTCCAGTTTAATATTTTTTTTATTATTAGCCAACTGAACAACATACTTATGATAATCTGAACCTTTTACTACCAATAAGAAAAATAACTAAACAAATAAAAATAAGTCAAGATTGTTTGTTTTTAGTCAAATTATCCTACGTATTTGGCATCCTTTATTTTATTAAAAAACTAGCAGGGTCCATGCCCCGGCATTGCCTGGGGGGGATATAAAATAATGATTTAACTTTTAAAAGACAACTATTAGAACGGCAGCACTTTTTATGTCCGCCTCTGATCACCATTAGCCGCCACCAATCACAATCAAAGATTTGTCTCCCGTGACTCAAATGAACCAATGAATTACAACTATTTAAAAATAAAGAGAATCGTCTGCCTTCAATATTTTTTAAAAAATACAATTCGGTGCTAATTTTTACATCCCCATGAATATTGATCAATATATTTTTCTTTTCGGCTCAGTTCATTTTTATTTTGTTACTTTTCAAAACAGAATTAATGTTAATCTTTGTTTCTTTTCGGTTTATTTTTATTTATTTTTTTACTTTTCAAAATAGAATTAACATTAAAGTGTAGTATCTGTTCTGATATTATACTTAATCTTTTCCATTCTCGGTCAGTGAAGAAGAAATCTTTCTAGACTACAGCAATGTTTATTTTTATCCCAATCCGGAGTGTTCCTTTTTGGGGTGATGGATAAGTATTTCCTGCCGAAAAAAAGACATAGGTTTTCATGAAATTAACCGTGCGCTATTTGATAAACTAAAAAGCAAAACAACAAAAACAATAATATTTTATATTTTTTGTTTTAATTGGTTCTTTTTATTTTGACAATCTTTCATTGTATTGATCTCTAAAGTATGTGCACTTTTTTTAATCTATGAGCTCTTTGAATAATCCCCCCTCCATACATAGACTGGTCCGATTTTTTAAATGAAAAAACAAAACAATATTAGTAAGCTTATAGATACATCGACACAATACGAACCAAACTGTTTTATTTTTTTTCACCTAAACCTCAAAGGTTTAGTTTGGTTCGTATTGTGTCGAAGCACAAACTTATATTTAAGTAAATATGTATACTTCTAAAAATGTTCATTGTTGATAGTTTTTCAATTGTTCGTTACAAAATAAATTAAGTAAAGTTATATTTAACTAAAGATTTTTTAAAATTGTTCCTTGAAAAAAAGGATTATTTTGTCTTGTTTATTTTGTAATACATTTATGGTACTTTTTATGAATAGGTATCCAAGAAAATGTCATCAATTCTAAGTTTAAGCGAACACTTTAAAAGGTCCGTTTTTAATGAGGGGAAAATCCATCTCTCCAAAAAGAAGTACTTCGGATTTGGACAAAAATAAAAATTGCCACAGTCTAAAAGGATTTCTCTCACACTGACAGAGGAGAGAAAAGATTAAGTATAGTATCAGAACAGATACTACACTTTAACGATAATTCTATTTTGAAAAGAAAAAATACGAAGTTATAAATAAAAGAAAAGACAACACAGTTTTTTACTTGGAAATATATTATTTTTTCTCTGACAAATAATCAAAGCAAACATTTATGTATAATTGTTCATATTTTTTTTACAAATACTATTTGAAGTTTTTAAATACACTATTGTAAAAGTAGTGTAATATGTTGTCCATAATACATTTTCATTAATAAAAGGTATCATCATAGTGATAAATTGTTTATGTGAAAGAAAAAAGCAACAGTTTACCTGTATGAAGATGTTTATCTTACGATGTAAATGACCACCGGAAAAATACGAAAGTGTAGTTTGCATTAGTAGAAAAGTACAAATTCTTACTAATTTACGTAAGCAAATGTTAAGAGAAGAGGGTGCCATGACCGGAAGGAGATTAGTAATTTGTTTATTCTGCTCTATTACGGAATGTAGAAATGTTGTTTACGGAATATGGTGACAGGAAGGTCGAAGTAATATAATATATAAATCTAAGTAAATGGAAATTTTGCTTTGTGTAAAATGACTAATGTGAGGGTAAATAGAATGAATTGACTGTAAAACTAAAGGAAGCAGATAAGATGTATAAATTATAAGTGAGTAGTTGTTGTCTGTTTTCAGGAATTGCGAACGTGTTGTATTTTGGAATAACTAGTGCTTATTCAATTATAATCCCTGCAAAAATTTGCACACGGTGAAACTGGTAGTGGTGGTAGTAGAAAATAATATCTGGTGAAAGTTAATGCTACTAAAAGGTGTGTTTGGGAGAGTCCGGGAGAATGGATGAAATATAATAAATATGAAATGAGGATGAATTGAATGCAAAATTTCTGGAAACATCATGAGTGCTTAAGGTAATTGGTTAGCAGAACAGTTTATTATAGGACGTGGTAAGTTATTTTCCTATAATAATTGCAGTCGTACAGGAAAAAAAAAATCGATAATATTTTATTATATAGATGAAAATTTTCTTTATTTTTTTCTAGACACACTATGTTAGATCTATGTGGAGAGGTAAAACAGATTTTTAATTTTCATGTCAAACTCATAATCTACTTAAGTACGTTAAAAAAATATACTTTTGTCTGGTCGGTGGCCATGTAGATAAGCGTTCACCTTCAGTTCTAAGATTTATGGGTTGTTTTAGGGTTCGAATCTCACATGAGTCAATTGTTTTTGTTTAGTTTTTTATTTCCTAACCAATATCGATCATCATCATGAAGTTGAATAATATTTTCTTTATTATTTTATTACGATTTTAAGTAAAAACAAAAAAAATAAAATTTTAAGTGACGTGTAGAAGAGAAAGGTTTGAAAATCTGTTAACGGGTACTTCAGCTAGTATATGTATATCATAGTTTTACTTTTATTTTTTGACGCCTTCAAATTTATTTTTATTATCCTAAGCTCTTAGCTTTGAAGACTACGTAAAGCACGGTGTGTTTAAGCTTGTTATTTTTCTGTCCCTTATTAATAGGAGAGGTGTGCAATTTTTTTTTGCGTTTTGTAAAGAGGGTGTTGAATTTGCTTTAAACTAAATCCCCATCTCTGGGGAATAATTCTCGTCCGCTTCAAAACAATTTGTCTGCATTTATTTTAAGATTACCTAAAAAATCTCAAGAAGAAGGTATTTGTCTCATGAAGGGGAGGACTGACTTCCTGTTTCTAAAACTAGTTCAAATATATGTCAGACCACCACACTTCTATGACAGTGTTCTTAATGTCATAAAAGATATTTTCCTACCCTAAACGCGACATGATAGTTATAATTATAGGCACCGATTGTAATCTGCTGGACATTTCTTTGGGATTCATAGTTAATTACAAGGAAGTAATCTCTCTCTCTCTCTCTCTTTCTCTCTCTCTCTCGTCAATTCCTCTCATTTCCTTCTTGCACAATAATGATTGTTATTAATCACAACAGGGGTTCCATTGTTCACACGGGTCAATGGCTGCAGACAAAGACGTTATTATTGAAAGTGTGGATTTCCAGGTAGCAGCGTTTTTGATGACCTCAAAGAGGAATCCAGTTTACATACTTCATTCCAGCGAACAGCTCAACCAGCAACAACACCTTTGTTGTCAATATACATTCTAAACATAATAAACAAACATTCTAGGAAATGTGTACTTCTCACACATACTTACGAACAATATATATGTCATTTATTTGTTTATTTTGTTTGCGATACTTTTGAACCAATTCAGTTACTTGAATTAAATTTTAAATTATATATATATATATATATATATATATATATATATATAAATTGAATGACATAATAAAATGAGAAATTAATCAGATTTTATTAAAATTCAAAACCAACGAGTGATACTGCATCCTTAAGTCATGAGTTTTCAAAGAAAATCTTCTCCTCAGAGGAGCATTACTGCAGGTAATAAAAATTAAGCTTTGAAAATATATAAAAACACATACAAAAATACATATAAAAAAGCAAAGGAGGAGAAGATTTTCTTTGAAAACTCATGACTTAAGGACGCAGTATCACTCCTCGGTGTTGAACTTTAATAAAATCTTTATTATGTCATTCAATCCATTAATATTATTGCTCTATACACTATATTGAGCTTTGATTTTATCCTGATAGTCTACTGGTTAAAGATATTATTTATATCTTTAAAGTATTATCTTACTCACTCACTCTCTCATATATATATACATATATATATATATATATATATATATATATGAGGATAAAATACACGATATATCATAAAATGAAATGCTGTGAGACAGGATGTGTGAAAAAGACAAAAGGAAAAACAAATTAAACACAGGAAGTAATCATTAAAAATGAGAGATTTACCGGTTTTATTCGGATCAACGAACGTCTTCAGAAAAAGTGAAGTGCTTTATGTCCCGTTCATGTTCGTAAATGCAGGATTTTATATGGTAAGACTGCATAATACTGCCCCCCCCTCTGGCTGTGCGTATGCGCCAACAAACTGAAGCGCTAATAGAATTCCTCATCAATGGGAGTATATTTGTGAATATCTGCTTAGAAAAGAACACAAAGATGTTTTTACTGCATGAGTAAATAAAATCAACAATTTGTATACAGTTAAAATTTAACTGTTTGCTTTTTATTTTTATCGATAAACTTTTAATTTTTACGCTTCCGTTTGTTGGCACATGCGCACAGCCAGGGGGCAGTGTTATGCAGTCTAACCTTTTATATTTCTGGTCGTTTTACAAACATAAAACATCGGACACGAGGCACATCTTATTTTGTAAATTCCACCTAGGGAAGAAGTGTCCTTAAGGAGTAGGTGAGGACAGGGGTTTGGTGTTGAGTAAATTATTAAGTGTTTTATAAGTCGATGTTACTATTTTTATGTCAGACTTGAATTATTTTTGTAAGGAAATAGATATGGGATTATTGGGGAGAACTATGTAAGATTTATTTATATCAATCATGTCGGTTTATTTGTGCTGATGATGTTATGAGCGGAAATTTTTGTAGTGTTAGTCTGTTTTTTTGTTATGGATATTAAAGGCTTTGCATTTAGCATTTTGGATGAAAAATTGAGGATATTTGAAAGCTTTGTAAGTGTTCTCGATATAGGTTAAACGGGGCTGCAAATTCTAAGAGCTCTGAGAAGCGATCCTATGGTCATTCCGGATTTTATTCTTTTGTTGTGGTTGGAGTAGAAATGTATAAACTCATTTTTATCTGCTGGTTTTTTATAGACTGAGAAGTTTAAGCCGTTTGAGGTGTTGTACAGAATGATATCAAGGAAATTAACGATGTGATTATTTTCTCATTCGGAGGTGAAAGAAATGGTGTGTTCTATTTTATTGATTTCGTCGACTATGTCCGGGAGACTAATGTGATGGGGGTCGATAACGAGTGTATCATCAATATACCTAAAGTAGTGGGAGTTTTGGGGTAGGATGGATTTGAAGGGGTTGTTCTCTAAAAATTCCAAGAAAAGACAAGCAAAGACTCCGCTGAGAGGGGAACCAATGGGTAAACCAAATTTTTGTTTGTATAATTTGTTGTTAAAAGTAAAATGGCATGGTTGTGTGATTAAATGGCATGATTTAATAATTTGAATGGTAGGGAGGGGGAGCTTAATTTGGACTTATATATATATATATATATATATATATATATATATATATATATATATAAGTTAGGTATGTGTATATGTTTATATATTTGTATGTACAGTATTCAATCCTAAACTAATTAACCAATCAGAATCTAGGCACACAGCAGCGAGGTGTAAGGGGTCCAAATGTGGGCTATATTTATTTTAATTTAGTTTTTAAAAAAAAGAGGGGAGGGGTAAAAGCCCTTCGTGAAACCCCAATTACATCCGATTTTAGTGAAATTTTAACAAAAGGTATCAACTAATAAATATTTCCCAAATTTCAGTTTCTTTGGAGTATTTTAAAGGGTTTCTAAGAGTATAACATGCTAGCACTTATAGAGAACACACACCACTTGTGGACATTATTACACAACGAGCTTCGTTAACAACTGAAGCACAAGATCAAGCGACACCATGTCGTTTAAAAAAAAGAAAAAAAAGGAAGAAAAAAAATATTGTCTATTATCCTGATGAAGATTCTTGTGCGAATCGAAAATTTGAATTTGAAATAAATAATTTGCTTATTTAAAAAAAAAAAGTCTTTGCATTTTATTGGTTTCTAAAACCGTTTCAAATTACAAAATGTAAATGCATTCTATACAGTGGAAACAATTTACTAATATATATATATATATATATATATATATATATATATTAGAGAAAGAGAGAGAGAGATGATACCTCGTGTCAGTACACAAACTAAACCAGAGTGCTCACTTGTAATACAAGAGCAGTTGGCATCCGGGTTTAGTCAAAAATCTTAGCAGAACAATGGGTCAGAATGTTCAGCATAAAAATGGAAAACAAGCATCCGAAAACTGCTGAACATTCTGATGAACATTCTGACCCATTGTTCTGCTAAGATTTTCGACTAGCAGAGGGTTGGCTTCATGAAACCTGGGTATCATTCTACAAAACTTTAATTGTACAATATGTAATAAAAACACGCATATAAATAAAACGTGTTAACATACATAATTCGAGAAATGAACCAGCCACAAGTGAAACATCTGATCATCAACTCCTGATTTCAAATCAACTACATACATTATACATTCCTAAAGTTCTTGAAGATTGCAATGTGATCTCTAAAGTTCTTTCAAGATTTTAAAGGATCTAATATTATTCTCACAATTGTCATATAGGCTATTATATAATATTTTACTTGGGAATCGAAAATTGCAATTGTTGTTAACCAGGTTTGACACTGCTTGGAATTTTTCCAATCTTATGGTTGAAGTAGAAATAGCTAATTTTAGTTTATTTTTTTAAGGAATATAAAAGAAGGCAGACACATCTGTTGGAGAAACTAACAGTGCAGATTGAGAGAGACTTTACAGATCGAGACATAGAAAGAGATTGAGAGAGAGACAAAGCAATTCCGTCATGCTTATTAGATATGTAGAGAAAGTTGCAGTTATCATCATTAATAAGTAAACGATAATAATACTAATGATGATGAATATAAAATTGTGTTTAGTAAAGTTTTTCGAAAGAAATATCGAGGATGCCACTTAATTTATAGTTTTACTAGAATAAACATTTTGTCAAAAATGATGGCGAGAAATGTTTCAGCTTTCAAACAAATCAATCCAGCATTGATAAAATAGGTGTCAACATTTTCATATGACAATAACATTATATTTCCATTCAAACAATGAACTATTCACTTAATACTATTTTCATATGACAATAACATTATATTTCCATTCAAACAATGAACTATTCACTTAATACTATTTTCATATGACAATAACATTATATTTCCATTCAAACAATGAACTATTCACTTAATACTATTTTCATATTACAATAACATTATATTTCCATTCAAACAATGAACTATTCACTTAATACTATTTTCATATTACAATAACATTATATTTCCATTCAAACAATGAACTATTCACTTAATACTATTTTCATATGACAATAACATTATATTTCCATTCAAACAATGAACTATTTACTTAATACTATTTTCATGACAATAACATTATATTTCCATTCAAAAAATGAACTATTTACTTAATACTATTTTCATATTACAATAACATTATATTTCCATTCAAACAATGAACTATTCACTTAATACTATTTTCATATGACAATAACATTATATTTCCATTCAAACAATGAACTATTCACTTAATACTATTTTCATATTACAATAACATTATATTTCCATTCAAACAATGAACTATTCACTTAATACTATTTTCATATGACAATAACATTATATTTCAATTCAAACAATGAACTATTCACTTAATACTATTTTCATATTACAATAACATTATATTTCCATTCAAACAATGAACTATTTACATCACCAGTTTCTTCTTCTCGGATATTGAAATTTGTTTTGAGTATGACTAAAGAGAAACTAAAATTGTATTGCCTTGTATAGGGATTGAACTCACAGTCTTTAAATGCTGCGATTTATACACCCCCTCCTTTCACCTATTACTTTATTCTCACCACTTCTCGTCCCATTCGCCCTTCATTGCCACCTGTTACATCGTGTTCAGTAGTGATCAGATGGGTGGAAAACCGCCTAGACACGCGCACATCTCATCATTAGGAATACTGATTCTCTTACTCAGAATATATTGCTACACCATGTTAAGTAAAAAGGTAAAAAATACATTTCTCATCTTAAATTCATAAACACCATATTTACCCTATAATCCCCCTATAATTTCATATCTTTCAACCAACTTTATGAATTTATTCTCACAAAATGTTTTCGACAAAGAACTGTACTCGGTTCCTTCAGTAATCTTCTAAAGAACTGAGATCATTAAGAAAATTCTTTAAAGACAGGGATAAATGATAGCTTGGAAAGATAATGCTGGCAAATGTGGCAGATGAGTGAAAAAAATTCCCAAGATGCAATAACATTTGTAGTAGAGCAAAGAGAACGAACAAAAAGAAAGAACTGGAGTTTGTTATCTTGATAAAGTACTACA
>OY744539.1:61996834-62131834 GCA_963556195.1 Sepiola atlantica | reverse complement strand
TAAACAGTATTTTAAAAGTATATGTTGTATTACTGATTTAAGTAATTGTTGCTCTCTACTATATAAACAGTATTTCAAAAGTATATGTTGTATTACTGATTTAAGTAATTGATGCTCTTTACTATATAAACAGTATTTCAAAAGTATATGTTGTATTACTGATTTAAGCAAGTGTTACTCTCTACTATATAAACAGTATTTCAAAAGTATATGTTGTATTACTGATTTAAGTAATTGTTGCTCTCTACTATATAAACAGTATTTCAAAAGTATATGTTGTATTACTGATTTAAGTAATTGTTGCTCTCTACTATATAAACAGTATTTCAAAAGTATATGTTGTATTACTGATTTAAGTAATTGTTGCTCTCTACTATATAAACAGTATTTCAAAAGTATATGTTGTATTACTGATTTAAGTAATTGATGCTCTCTACTATATAAACAGTATTTCAAAAGTATATGTTGTATTACTGATTTAAGTAATTGATGCTTTCTACTATATAAACAGTATTTCAAAAGTATATGTTGTATTACTGATTTAAGTAATTGATGCTCTCTACTATATAAACAGTATTTCAAAAGTATATGTTGTATTACTGATTTAAGTAATTGTTGCTCTCTACTATATAAACAGTATTTCAAAAGTATATGTTGTATTACTGATTTAAGTAATTGATGCTCTCTACTATATAAACAGTATTTCAAAAGTATATGTTGTATTACTGATTTAAGTAATTGATGCTCTCTACTATATAAACAGTATTTCAAAAGTATATGTTGTATTACTGATTTAAGTAATTGTTGCTCTCTACTATATAAACAGTATTTCAAAAGTATATGTTGTATTACTGATTTAAGTAATTGATGCTCTTTACTATATAAACAGTATTTCAAAAGTATATGTTGTATTACTGATTTAAGTAATTGTTGCTCTCTACTATATAAACAGTATTTCAAAAGTATATGTTGTATTACTGATTTAAGTAATTGATGCTCTCTACTATATAAACAGTATTTCAAAAGTATATGTTGTATTACTGATTTAAGTAATTGTTGCTCTCTACTATATAAACAGTATTTCAAAAGTATATGTTGTATTACTGATTTAAGTAATTGTTGCTCTCTACTATATAAACAGTATTTCAAAAGTATATGTTGTATTACTGATTTAAGTAATTGTTGCTCTCTACTATATAAACAGTATTTCAAAAGTATATGTTGTATTACTGATTTAAGTAATTGATGCTCTCTACTATATAAACAGTATTTCAAAAGTATATGTTGTATTACTGATTTAAGTAATTGATGCTTTCTACTATATAAACAGTATTTCAAAAGTATATGTTGTATTACTGATTTAAGTAATTGATGCTCTCTACTATATAAACAGTATTTCAAAAGTATATGTTGTATTACTGATTTAAGTAATTGTTGCTCTCTACTATATAAACAGTATTTCAAAAGTATATGTTGTATTACTGATTTAAGTAATTGATGCTCTCTACTATATAAACAGTATTTCAAAAGTATATGTTGTATTACTGATTTAAGTAATTGATGCTTTCTACTATATAAACAGTATTTCAAAAGTATATGTTGTATTACTGATTTAAGTAATTGATGCTCTCTACTATATAAACAGTATTTCAAAAGTATATGTTGTATTACTGATTTAAGTAATTGTTGCTCTCTACTATATAAACAGTATTTCAAAAGTATATGTTGTATTACTGATTTAAGTAATTGATGCTCTCTACTATATAAACAGTATTTCAAAAGTATATGTTGTATTACTGATTTAAGTAATTGTTGCTCTCTACTATATAAACAGTATTTCAAAAGTATATGTTGTATTACTGATTTAAGTAATTGATGCTCTTTACTATATAAACAGTATTTCAAAAGTATATGTTGTATTACTGATTTAAGTAATTGTTACTCTCTACTATATAAACAGTATTTCAAAAGTATATGTTGTATTACTGATTTAAGTAATTGTTGCTCTCTACTATATAAACAGTATTTCAAAAGTATATGTTGTATTACTGATTTAAGTAATTGATGCTCTTTACTATATAAACAGTATTTCAAAAGTATATGTTGTATTACTGATTTAAGTAATTGTTGCTCTCTACTATATAAACAGTATTTCAAAAGTATATGTTGTATTACTGATTTAAGTAATTGTTGCTCTCTACTATATAAACAGTATTTCAAAAGTATATGTTGTATTACTGATTTAAGTAATTGATGCTCTTTACTATATAAACAGTATTTCAAAAGTATATGTTGTATTACTGATTTAAGTAATTGTTGCTCTCTACTATATAAACAGTATTTCAAAAGTATATGTTGTATTACTGATTTAAGTAATTGTTGCTCTCTACTATATAAACAGTATTTCAAAAGTATATGTTGTATTACTGATTTAAGTAATTGTTGCTCTCTACTATATAAACAGTATTTCAAAAGTATATGTTGTATTACTGATTTAAGTAATTGATGCTCTTTACTATATAAACAGTATTTCAAAAGTATATGTTGTATTACTGATTTAAGTAATTGTTGCTCTCTACTATATAAACAGTATTTCAAAAGTATATGTTGTATTACTGATTTAAGTAATTGTTGCTCTCTACTATATAAACAGTATTTCAAAAGTATATGTTGTATTACTGATTTAAGTAATTGTTGCTCTCTACTATATAAACAGTATTTCAAAAGTATATGTTGTATTACTGATTTAAGTAATTGATGCTCTTTACTATATAAACAGTATTTCAAAAGTATATGTTGTATTACTGATTTAAGTAATTGTTGCTCTCTACTATATAAACAGTATTTCAAAAGTATATGTTGTATTACTGATTTAAGTAATTGATGCTCTTTACTATATAAACAGTATTTCAAAAGTATATGTTGTATTACTGATTTAAGTAATTGTTACTCTCTACTATATAAACAGTATTTCAAAAGTATATGTTGTATTACTGATTTAAGTAATTGATGCTCTCTACTATATAAACAGTATTTCAAAAGTATATGTTGTATTACTGATTTAAGTAATTGTTGCTCTCTACTATATAAACAGTATTTCAAAAGTATATGTTGTATTACTGATTTAAGTAATTGATGCTCTCTACTATATAAACAGTATTTCAAAAGTATATGTTGTATTACTGATTTAAGTAATTGTTGCTCTCTACTATATAAACAGTATTTCAAAAGTATATGTTGTATTACTGATTTAAGTAATTGATGCTCTTTACTATATAAACAGTATTTCAAAAGTATATGTTGTATTACTGATTTAAGTAATTGTTGCTCTCTACTATATAAACAGTATTTCAAAAGTATATGTTGTATTACTGATTTAAGTAATTGTAGCTCTCTACTATATAAACAGTATTTCAAAAGTATATGTTGCATTACTGATTTAAGTAATTGATGCTTTCTACTATATAAACAGTATTTTAAAAGTATATGTTGTATTACTGATTTAAGTAATTGATGCTCTTTACTATATAAACAGTATTTCAAAAGTATATGTTGTATTACTGATTTAAGTAATTGTTACTCTCTACTATATAAACAGTATTTCAAAAGTATATGTTGTATTACTGATTTAAGTAATTGTTGCTCTCTACTATATAAACAGTATTTCAAAAGTATATGTTGTATTACTGATTTAAGTAATTGATGCTCTTTACTATATAAACAGTATTTCAAAAGTATATGTTGTATTACTGATTTAAGTAATTGTTGCTCTCTACTATATAAACAGTATTTCAAAAGTATATGTTGTATTACTGATTTAAGTAATTGATGCTCTTTACTATATAAACAGTATTTCAAAAGTATATGTTGTATTACTGATTTAAGTAATTGTTACTCTCTACTATATAAACAGTATTTCAAAAGTATATGTTGTATTACTGATTTAAGTAATTGATGCTCTCTACTATATAAACAGTATTTCAAAAGTATATGTTGTATTACTGATTTAAGTAATTGTTGCTCTCTACTATATAAACAGTATTTCAAAAGTATATGTTGTATTACTGATTTAAGTAATTGATGCTCTCTACTATATAAACAGTATTTCAAAAGTATATGTTGTATTACTGATTTAAGTAATTGTTGCTCTCTACTATATAAACAGTATTTCAAAAGTATATGTTGTATTACTGATTTAAGTAATTGATGCTCTTTACTATATAAACAGTATTTCAAAAGTATATGTTGTATTACTGATTTAAGTAATTGTAGCTCTCTACTATATAAACAGTATTTCAAAAGTATATGTTGCATTACTGATTTAAGTAATTGATGCTTTCTACTATATAAACAGTATTTTAAAAGTATATGTTGTATTACTGATTTAAGTAATTGATGCTCTTTACTATATAAACAGTATTTCAAAAGTATATGTTGTATTACTGATTTAAGTAATTGTTACTCTCTACTATATAAACAGTATTTCAAAAGTATATGTTGTATTACTGATTTAAGTAATTGTTGCTCTCTACTATATAAACAGTATTTCAAAAGTATATGTTGTATTACTGATTTAAGTAATTGATGCTCTTTACTATATAAACAGTATTTCAAAAGTATATGTTGTATTACTGATTTAAGTAATTGTAGCTCTCTACTATATAAACAGTATTTCAAAAGTATATGTTGCATTACTGATTTAAGTAATTGATGCTTTCTACTATATAAACAGTATTTCAAAAGTATATGTTGTATTACTGATTTAAGTAATTGTTGCTCTCTACTATATAAACAGTATTTCAAAAGTATATGTTGTATTACTGATTTAAGTAATTGTAGCTCTCTACTATATAAACAGTATTTCAAAAGTATATGTTGCATTACTGATTTAAGTAATTGATGCTCTCTACTATATAAACAGTATTTCAAAAGTATATGTTGTATTACTGATTTAAGTAATTGTAGCTCTCTACTATATAAACAGTATTTCAAAAGTATATGTTGTATTACTGATTTAAGTAATTGATGCTCTCTAATATATAAACAGTATTTCAAAAGTATATGTTGTATTACTGATTTAAGTAATTGTAGCTCTCTACTATATAAACAGTATTTCAAAAGTATATGTTGTATTACTGATTTAAGTAATTGTTGCTCTCTACTATATAAACAGTATTTCAAAAGTATATGTTGTATTACTGATTTAAGTAATTGATGCTCTCTACTATATAAACAGTATTTCAAAAGTATATGTTGTATTACTGATTTAAGTAATTGATGCTTTCTACTATATAAACAGTATTTCAAAAGTATATGTTGTATTACTGATTTAAGTAATTGTAGCTCTCTACTATATAAACAGTATTTCAAAAGTATATGTTGCATTACTGATTTAAGTAATTGATGCTCTCTACTATATAAACAGTATTTCAAAAGTATATGTTGTATTACTGATTTAAGTAATTGTAGCTCTCTACTATATAAACAGTATTTCAAAAGTATATGTTGTATTACTGATTTAAGTAATTGATGCTCTCTAATATATAAACAGTATTTCAAAAGTATATGTTGTATTACTGATTTAAGTAATTGTAGCTCTCTACTATATAAACAGTATTTCAAAAGTATATGTTGTATTACTGATTTAAGTAATTGTTGCTCTCTACTATATAAACAGTATTTCAAAAGTATATGTTGTATTACTGATTTAAGTAATTGTGAACCACCTGTGATTTTAATAACATAGGTTTGATAAATAAAAAAAAAGTGTCACATTTATTCATTTTTGAAATGGCCCAAACCTTCAATTTTGTCAAGTATCTTTTTATGTCAATGTTTTTGACTTTGATATGTCATCGAGTTGATGTGTTTCTTTTTCAATTTTCAAGTGCAAATAAGCATCAAAATAAAACTTGGAGTTAGAACAAAACTAAACAAGAAAAAAAAATTGATTTAAAATCTACAAATGTGAGACAAGCATAATGTGGGGTAGATGCACTAGTTGAATGTATTAATGTTTAAGTTTCATCCATGCCGATTTCATGAAACCACCATTACACTGAAAATCTGATATCTTTTAAATAAACATGCGTTAACATAGGCTCCCTCTTCCAGACTAAAAAAACTTCTTATACATGTCAGTATCCTATATGTTTGCAAAGCCACCATTTGCACATGCATGGAGTACTATTGCCACATCAGGGCTGGTGCACCAACAATTAGATGCGCCATCTTGGACAGGGTGCAAATAAAAAATTTCTAACCTAATAGGTCCTGCACTGTCTGCCAAACTCCAGCGTGTCGCAGTGTTGCATCACTGTGCTTGTTTTATAAGTATTTCCACGGAATGTGCTCTAATGAACTTGTTGTGCTTGTACTCTCTCAGTGTAAATGCCCCCGACCCACCCGACTAGCTGCTAAATCCCACCCCTTCACTGTAGAGGTCCCTAGATGTCGGAAGGGTTTTTACTCTGATAGCTTCTTTCCTCAGGCAGCTTTGAAATTCCTTTCCTGCTTCCTGTTTCTCAGACAGAAATTTAAATGTAATGTGAATAAACATCTTGCTGCTGAATTCCCCACCCAGGTTGCTTCCTATAAATCTGTCTTTTAGCACAGTAGCCCCTTATGCTTCAGTGGCAATATGCCTAGTTTGAGTTGAATAAAAAAAAATTAAAATAAATAAAAAAATCTAAATGATTTTTACACTTATTTTTCATATTTTTTCTTTTCTAATTGTGCAAAGATTCTACAATTCAAGTTTTCATGTCAGACATGAAACAACGTAAAACTCCATGCCCCTTACTTGTGTTTCTTCTACGACCTACATTTCCCATCAGACCCCTATTTACCTGCAACCGTACACCTCATGGCCCTTCCTCTTAGCTATGTTCATTTTTCTCAGCAGTCTTTCAAGCATTCTTCTCTGATAAATCAAAGCCTGTCACACTGGTAATCAAGCATCTCTGCCGCGTGTAACTTTAGTATGAGAGGAGAGGAGAGGGGGGGGGCTCCATTTTGCTGCAATATTGCGTATAATTGCCCTGTCACTTAATGTACAGGCCTTAATAACAAAATATTATTATTATTATTATAAATTATTATATTATCATCAATTTTATCATTAATAATTACCATTGCCGCAATAGGGATTATTTCAGCACTATAGTCGTTGTTTAAAATGCCAATTAACAATTTCTTTTTCTTTCTCTTTTTCTCGTGAATTCAATTAAAAACTGCTGATTTATTTTTATTCCGTTTTATTTTGAAATTTTGTTTTCCCTTCTTTGTGTTGTTTTTTTTCCCCACAGGTAATGAGGATATTTTGCAGGAAAAGCCATGAAGTAATCTGGCAGGAGTCGGGAGAAAGTAAGATTGCCAATGTTTTCAGTCTAAATGTTTTTGCTTTCTTTTTTTTTGTGCAAACAAAATGTTTCTCTTTTGAAGCTTAACAAATCTCTTCAAAAAGAATGACACGTTTCAACATTTTCATTAATCAAATGCGCTTTCTTTGCTGCCACTTTTATTCATTAACTATTTTTAACGCAAATCTACATTTCTTTTTTTCTACCCATTCAAAACTATATCGCACTGATCTTTGTAAATTTAGACATTACTATTTCTTTCTAAGGATTTCTTTATTTTTAAGAGCAATTAACTAAATTCATTGGCTTTTCCAATCATGACATTTCAGTATTTTAGTTTCATACCTTATTTTTGTGATTTACTTGCTATTAAAAATAATAGTATATATCAATTTAAATGGCTAAATTATGTTTTGATTATATTCTCACAATTAGTTATGAATATAAAAATTAATTAATGTTTATGAAAAAAGGGCATAATTCTAAGTTTTATTTCCTTATTTTTATTGACAAAAAGAGCATTTTTATTTTAAAAGAAGTTTTCATATTTATTTTTAGACATTTACTAGGCTATCACTCTTGAAGGACTTGATATACTAGTTATAATAGTAGTGATTACAATATCAGTTGTATTCGTAGAAATAATGATAATTTCATGAAAACACATACATAGGTAGTGATCTATATATTAATAAATAGATGGAACAAATACATTGAAGACATTGCCAAGGCTGCAGCAAAGCAGGTGGGCTCCCTCTACCGTGCTAGTAAACTCATCACACCTGACATTATCCTGTATCTCTACAAAGCCACCATCCGCATATGCACGGAGTATTGTTGCCACATCTGGGCTGCTGCATCATCTACTAGTCTCTCCCTCCTTGACAAGGTCCAAAAAAGAGTCGCCAACCTAATAGGTCCCTCACTGTCAACCAAGCTCCAGCCCCTGTCCCATCGCCGCTATGTTGCATCCTTGTGCTTGTTTTAAAAATACTTCAATAGATTGTGCTCCGATGAATTGACTACTCTGGTGCCCCCTCGACATAAACTCACTAGACAAACTCGACAATCAACTAAATCCCATCCATTCACTGTGGAGGTCCCCAAATGCCGGAGAGCTTTCTACTCAAATAGCTTCTTTCCTCGTGCTGCTGGCCTCTGGAACTCCCTCCCTGCCACCTGTTTCCCCGACGATACTGACATGCAGAAATTTAAAACTAATGTAAACAGACATCTCACTGAGCAGATCCCAAACCTTCTCCCTTTTTTTCTCAGTAGCCCCTTACGTCTACAGTGGCGACCTGCCTTGTTTGGGGTGAACTATGTTAAAAAAAAAAATTACAAAAGACGATCCTTTTAAATATAATAATTTCAGTTGAATATTAACCACGATTGAATATTGAAATAACTTAGATTTTTTTTTTTTTGTATATTTTCACTTTTCAAAGTTTTGTTAAGATAGTCTAGTTTCATCGGCTTCCATTTTGAGGGCCTCAGTTTCAAGTTTGAATCTCACAAGGACTAATGCACTAAAATCTGTTACAGTCGAACCATCATTAATGGACATCTCCTTTTAAGAAATCGGTTTACAAAGCAAATTTTCACACAAATTTGCACTGGATTAAGAACTATATTTTGATTGATAAACAAACTAAACGGTCAAGCTGCGAGATCAAATCAGCTAATATTAGTTCTGCAATTGCAGACTCTATTCGGATTTCAACACATTAATGATAGCAATGAGAAAATAAAATTCCTTAACTTCAACGATATTTGCATTTAAAAATAGGCAATGTTAGGCAGACGGTTGTTGTTCTTATTGATCAAAAGACATAAAATAGATTATATTATTCTATATTTGTTTATTTTGTGTAAGGTTTTAATTCAGGTTTTCTTTAATTTGTTTAACATATGCAACACCCAACATATTAAGGATCATCGTCAGATCATTCACATATCTTAGCGACATTCTTGATTTGAATGGTTTGTTAGCAGCAAGAGCGCGGTCAAGTGTAAACAGGCCTAGGTTGCTTTATACAGTGCAAAGAAAGTTCTACGTTGTTGTGCGATCAGTCAACTAGCAAACATAGAACGGTAATCATCCAATACGACCGTACTGTATTGTTATATGCAGTTAACACCTGGACAATGACAGAACAGATAAATGAGCGACTAGTTTGATGAAATAAGCAAATGCTTCGTATCATAGCTGGAAAAAGCTTCAAAAGCTTGTTGAACTCAGTTTGCTATCACTGAATGTATTCATCTACCAATGCTAACTAACATTGTACAGCCATGTAAGAGAATGACAGACAGGGACTAACTACAAGAGGTGTTTGCATCGGATGTAACTGGAAGAGTGGTGCCAGGCAGACTCCATCAGAATTGGGGAACAATGTATCAATAGTGACCTCAGACAGTGGAAGGTCAAACTTGGAAGATACCATGAACAAAAATAAATGGAGATGCCTCACAAGCATCCAATCTATGCAACACAGAAAACAATGATGTTAAATGATGAAGAAGAAGACAATAACAAAGACAACAACGTTGGAGTAACAATACACACAACAAACTCCTAGCGATCAAAGCTACAATAGGAGAATGGAAAAAAGCTCACGAAAAAGCCGAAAGGAAGAAGTAGTGTTATCCAGACTTCGCATAGGTCACACAAGGATTACACATTCCTACTTACTTGAAGACAAAGAGCAACCAATATGCTTTGCATGCCAGACTACCTACACCATCAAGCATATTCTTATTGAATGCATTGATCTGGCCCCTAAAAGAGAAACTTTCTACAGAACAGGTACAATGAAGGAACTGTTTAAGAAAAATAAAGTAGAGACAATACTGAACTTCTAAAAAGCTGTTGATCTATATAAAAAGATATAATTACCTAGAGACATATAAATCCAGCTTGATTTGACATTAAATGAACTGAGAAAGGATGATATGCCGTTAAAAAAGGAAAAAAGTTTAGCGAATGTTTTCAAAATACTATTTTATTTTATTTTTTTATTTTTTTAAAGAATTTTGTTTACTTTGCAAAGTATTTTTTTAAAATACTACTTGATTCGGCATTACATGACCTGGAAAAGGTTGATATGCCGTAAAACAAAAATGTCATTCGGTGCAGAAGCACCCTCCCCCCCCCCTTCCGGTCTCTCTCTCTCTCTTTTTGTAGTTTTGTCCCACTCTTTATCGACTCAGAAAGAGGAGGGGGAGGGGGATAACATTTAACGACGAAGTGGCCTCTGCTACAGTCTTAGTAATAAAGGAGGCCAGAGCACTGAAAAATGACGTCATGCTATAAAGTAACAAACGAGACCTGTCGAACAGTCAGACTATTGGCATTTTGACCCCTCCCTTCACTTCATCAAAGTTCAGGAAATTTTAATGAGATTTTCAGTATTTATTAATTAACGATTACGGAACATAACTAAACCATTACTTTGTCAGAAATCTTAGTGCAAATGTATTATTTTGTGTAATTTGCATAGGCTAGACAGCAAACATTAAATTAATACTTAATAATAACATTGTGTCGTCAAAAAAAATTTAATTCTTAAAACATGAAAATTTTTATTTGAAAAATAATTTGTCTGAACTTATTTAAAGAATGAATATTAATTCATTCTTTCCGGTCTACATCGAATGAAAAGACTAGTATCAATTATACTGCATGGAAATATCTCTTGGTTTATAAACACAAGAAGAAGAAGACAAATCCCTATTCTTAGGCAGTTTTATTCTTTATATGAACATTTCATTATCATTAGTTTTAGCTGAATAATTTGATAAGAGTTGCTCTCATTTCCGAAAAAAATAAATCTTTCTTGATTTTTTTAAACTTAAAAGTAAATCAAACATGAAAAGCAAATCAAATATGAAAGATTACGAATTCATTAAAGTAACACAAAATCAATAATTCCAAATAATATAACACTCATGATTCATGGACCCTGTTGTACATTTAATCCCAATTCAATCTGTATGGTAGGGGGAGAGTGTCAGAAGAAATTTCCAATGCCATATCAGGAGGAGACTATTACAAATGTTTCTGCATATCCTCTTTACAGACGCAGAAATAATGGAGATTCTGTTAGAGTGGGTGTCCTTGAGGTTGACTGCAGTTTTGTAGTACCATATAATAAGAATTTACTCAGAAAATATGGTGCTCACATTTATGTAGAGGTGTGTATCTCAGTAAAAAGTGTGAAATATCCTTTCAAATATGCCTATAAAGGACATGATTGCGCAATGATGGAAATAAATATGAATAACAATGAAACTAATGCAAATGAATATAATGAAATTAAGCAATATATTTCGTGTAGATACGTATCTCCGCCTGAAGCATTTTGGCGTTTGTCAGAATACAAAATGCATGGACAGTCACACATAGTTTACCGACTCGCCCTCCATTTACCTGACCAGCAACAAGTTTATTATAGGCCGGGTGAACAAGGACAAGCTGCTGCTGACGAGACACGCAATTAACTGCATGGTTCAAACTTAACCAAAGTGACGTGGATGCAAGAGCCCACCTTTATATTGATATTCCTGAATATTATGTATTTAATAAGCAAAGCAACAATTGGACCAGAAGACAACGTCACCGCCAGATTGTAACGAGAATGTACTCTGCCAGTCCTAGAAATGCTGAGAAATTTCATTTAAGGATGCTTCTTCTTCATATACCAGGTGCAACTTCTTTTAATAACCTGAAAACTGTAGGAGGTGAACAATTGCCGACCTTTAAAGATGCCTGTATTCGATTGCAACTGCTTGAAGATGACAACGAACTAGAAATGGCTTTAAGTGAGGCAGCTATATATCAAATGCCACGACAGCTTCTTAACATGTTTGCAATGATTTGTTTATACAATACACCACAAAATGCCTTACAATTATGGAATGATAACAAACACCTTATGATAGAGGACCTTTTACGCCAATATGATGATAATGTTGCAGAGAATATCGCTCTGCATCACATAAACATGATTTTGAATGAAACCGGCATGAATTGTGCGATGCTTGGTCTACCAGAACCAATCAGTGAGCCTCCTGCCATTCAACATATGGAAGAAATTCAAGAAGTTAATCCTGAAATACTAAATACTGAGCAAAGAGGTGTATTTAATAGTGTCATTAACGCTGTTAGTGAACTAGATAGAGGATTGGAGACTAACCATCGACTGTTTTACTTGGATGCACCTGGCGATTCTGGCAAAACTTTTCTATTCAACATGATTCATGATTACCTGGTGGCTCAAAATGTGGCTGTTAGTACTTCTGCTTGGACAGGTATTGCAGCGACACTATTGAAAAATGGAAAAACACTTCACACTATCTTCAAACTTCTTGTTCTTTTCACTGAGACAATTACCTGCAATATTCCGCCTAATTCTGACCAAGCAAATATTCTCAGGCAGGTGAAGCTCTTCATTATTGATGAGGCGTCGATGATCCCTCGATATGCATTAAATGCCATTGATAATTGTTTACAAGATATTATGAATAATAATAGCATATTTGGTGGTAAAGTCTTCATATTAGGAGGAGACTTCAGGCAAGTTCTGCCTGTGGTTCCTAGAGCTCCATCTGCTGCAGTAGTGGATGTATGTCTAAAGAAGTCTCCAATGTGGCACAGTTTTCATCAACTTAAACTCTCTCAGAATATGAGGACTAATGACAACGAACAAGTTTTCTCACAATGGCTCTTACAAATCGGAAATGGTCGAGTGCAGAGTTCACTTGATAACGTTTCTGATGATACTATCGATATCCCAGAACAATGTGTATGCAATGACTCTTTAGTATCAGACATATTCGATAATTGCACCCAAGACGAAATGAAAAGTAGAGTTATTTTGTCACCAAAAAATGCAGATTGCTTGGATATTAATGAAGATATTCTAAGTATACTACCAACTGAGAGCAAAACATATCTAAGTATAGATTCAGTATCATCAGACAATGAAATGGAAGCCAATAATTATCCAATGGAATTCATAAATTCACTTACGCCTTCGGGAATGCCTCCTCATCATCTCAATCTTAAAGTTGGATCTATTATTATGCTGCTTCGAAACCTGTCAATAACGCAAGGACTATGCAATGGAACGCGTTTAGAAGTATTGGAGCTTCATAACCACAGTATTCTAGCTTCAATCATAAGTGGATCTCATGCTCAGGAGCGAGTTTTAATTCCAAGAATTAAACTTAATCCCAGTGACGCAAATATTCCATTTGTTTTGCACAGGACTCAATTTCCCATCCGCCTATCATATTCAATGACCATTAATAAAGCTCAAGGACACACTTTCGATAAGGTTGGGATCTACCTACCACAACTTTGCTTTACTCATGAACAACTTTATGTAGCCTTCTCAAGAGCAAGGTTAAGGAACAGTGTAAGAGTGAAAATTTGTCCTCAGAATAATTCTACTCATGGCCAGAGAAGAGGAACTACCTTCACTAGAAATATTGTATATAAAGAAGTTTTGTAAATTGTTTCATGTATTGTTCATTTTTAAAACTAAATATACAAGCCACATCTTATGATATTTTATTCAAACATGTATAGGTTAGGAACAAGATAATTAGTATTGAAAACATCATTTCGTGTAATTTACACGGGTCCCGCTAGTGTTAATTATTAGAATATGGTGAAAGAAAAGTCTGAAATTAATATGAGAAAAAGAAAAGTCTGAAATTAATATGAATAAAAAAAAAATTGTTGTATCACTTTCAGGCATTTGTAGACACTTTCTTCAACCTTTTTCCACTGGAAGCCAGCGTTCCTCCGTGTTCTTAGCATCTGCCGACAGTGACACTATATTTCTATTATAAACATATATAGTTGTAATTCATTTATTTTCATTTTTTCATTTAAACATTTTGTTTTTCTGTTAACGACTGGTACACAGAACGGAAGCAGTTATTAAGTCTAGTTAGTTTGATAGGATGTGTTTGATTTTGTAAAACACAGGAAAACTAAGTGAAATAGGGAGAAGGGAGAAGTTGTGATTTGAAAAAAGGAAAAGATTTTCAGGAAGGAAAGAAAAAAAAAAAAGCAATTAAATTGTAGCAAAAAAGTAATCACTTTATCAATACGTTTTCACTACCTACTTACCTACCTATGTTCCTGTCTACGTCATTCTATGAACAAATGCAAATAAAAATGCTTCATACAGTCAAACCTTGTTTGATGAGACAAATTTTTCCATATGAAAGCAAGAAAATCTGATTAATTCCTTCCACACCATCCAATGAGATCGTCGGTTTTTAGTTTTGTAACAATATTTTGATAACAATAAACAAAGAATAGGAAAATATTAGATGGTTGGGTGTTATACTTCCATTGGGAAATATTTAGCAACTATATATATATATATATATATATATATATATATATATATATATATATATTCTCTTTCTTTCTCCCAAGTTGTGTCATGGCCTTCTCTTTACAACTGTTCAGAACAAAAAGGTTGTGGCAGAAAAAACCATTGTGATAACTGTGGATTAAAGCACTTCTTTAAACAATATTAGTATTCATGACCACATAACTTCGTAGAATGCTGTCTTTATCTGGTGCAAAAAATATGCCCACAACAAACGACTAACCTACATAATAGAGATTACAATGGAAACACAAAAAAAAATGGATCAAAAGTAACACAAACTCATTATTACAGGCCGTCTGTCCGACTGCTAACTCATTTTTCCATGAAAATAAATTCTTCATATCATCATTTCCGATTTGACGTCCGTTTTACATGCTGGCATGTATTGGACGGCTTTTAAAAATTGACTTCCAAACTAATCTATCTCTGGCCAAGACTTTTATTTATACACCTTTCTCTCAAGTGCATCATTATCACTTCTTCCATGTTTTCTTTGGCCTTCCTCTGCTAACTGACCCTGCTACCTCAACTGTTCTACATCTACTAACCCAAGAAGTTTCATCCATTCTTTTCAATGTTACCATACCAATAAAGTCGTCTCCTGCTGTGCACATATCTCCCTATACTGTCCAGTTTAATCTTCCTCTGAGTTCATCAATCTTTAAGACTCACATAACACACCCATTACACAGTCATATATAATACTAGTTCCTAACTTTTAAGCTTCACGCAAGGTAGATAACTGGTTCAAAGGATGTAACTTCACCGAATGTATAAAAATGATATTTTTGACCCCCTTCCCGCTCATTTGTCTTATTAAGGTGATATATTATTTCACAATAACATTTTTTTTTTAATCTGAACTCAGCTAAAAAAAAATTCCATCAATTTTTGCAATTTATTAATTGTGCCACATTAAAATAAGACCACTGATGAGGAGAAACTAAAAAAAAGAAATTAACAAGGAGGTAGCTAATTCTGTTTATTATTCAGAACGTCATATACAGGAAGAAAATTTTTTTTTAAATCTTCAAACTTACAGAAATTAGTATATAGACTAGAATGCCTAGAAAATTTATTTTAAATATTCATTTCAGCATTTTGGTAGCAAATCGTTGCTCAAAAACAAATTAAATTTCAACAGTTTTATTTTAATAACAACAACCGACATTATTGGTGATTAAAGTTAATTCAACTGTGACCTTCGTAAAAGATGGCCGGTGCACTGTGTCAGGTGTTTCTGCTGACGTCACGGTGGTAACTATGCTAAGTAGATAAACAAGATGCTTCAAAGAGATTACATGCCAACACATGGATATATGACTGTGGTCATTTCTGTCAGAAATGATTTCATCTTTGATCTAGTAATTGTTTGGTATTTAAAAAAGATACCAGATGGTTTTGTTCATGTCGTTGTCATGGTTGAAAATCTTAGTAATTTGAAGGTAAAACTATAAAAAAACTCATAGACTAAAATTCAAGAGGGTTGACAAACCTGTCTTGATAGAAAAGGCTTAAATAAAAAAATACTTGCTTTTCTCTAAAATTTGAAATATTTTTCACACAACAAGTTTGCAAAACATAAAACGTGTTGTTTGTCTAGATACAAAATTAACTTTTATGTTTACCTGTCGACTGTCATAAAATAATATTAATTAGAAATTTGGTTCAAACTTGTTCCTTTTTGTATAAAAAACTTTATTTTTTGTGCCAAAACGTTTGTTGTATGTAATAAAATTCTAGAACAGTGCAAATATGTTTGGTGCTAGAAAACAACAATAATTAAAACATTGAATTCAAGTTCTGAACACTTTGAAAATAATTTTATTTCAGGACAATAAATACAATTTAAAACAAGTAAAAGTGACAATAAAATAACTTTGTTTATATATTTATTTCCAAATAGTTTTCCATTTTTGGAAGACTTACAAAATTAAATATTTAATCAATTTTTAATTATTTATCGTTTTCAATTTATATATTATTTATCGTTTGTTATTTTGTTTGTTTATTTAACTACTGTGGGTGTCTATTCTTCATGAAAGCGTTTGGGGGGAGGGGTCTTAATAACCGTTTTTCTTGTTTTTCTTGTTTTTTTTGCTGTCTCACTCATCACTTTATTTGGTACATATATATATATCTATTTGCCTTTCTGGTACCAAAGGTACTAAAGCTTTTTTTTTTTTTTTTTTTTTTTTAATGCAACCTTAATTCCTATATAATTTTATTTCCAGCTACCATATCGTAGGTGTAGTGTTTAGATAGTATTTTATTATTATTATTATTATTATTATTACTACTAGTATTACTATTGTTATAAAGAATTTTATTTGATATGCAAATTACCATATCACACGGTAGTATTAAGAGTAGTATATTATTATTATTATTATTATTTTATTATTATTTATTTATGTATATATAAGTAACATTTTAAGCTGAATTATTTCGACACTTGATTATTTGGGGAAATGGTAGTTTTATCTGTACCATTGGAGAGCCATGCATATAACTGTCCTGTTTTTAAATCTCCGAAACAGTTACATGGTAAACAGCTGAAGATCCCCGTGTTAATATTAGATGCTTACGTTAAGGTCTCCTGCTTTTGTTTCACTGTTAGATACTTAATCCCCCTTTTTATTTTATTTACTTACTATTATATATTATTTATTTATGAATTTTCCAACAAATGTTAAGTCTACACTATTTTGGATTTAGTTAGTTTCTCTGGGAATTTAAACTGCATTTTCCTTTTTTTTTGTCTTTTTGTTTAAAATAACTCAAAGCTTCTTTAGACTATATATATATATATATATTATCATGCAACACGATTTGTTGTTGTTGTTGTTGATCACTGTTCGCTGCGAATACCCGCCGACTTGGTATTTACAAAGTTAAATTCCTCCTAAATTCCAAGCTAATTTCTGGTGGCCTACTGATAAGTCCCTTGAATGCGAATCAGTGGCGATTTGTGATCGGAGTTTGCGCCCGCCGACCGTCAAGCATTAGCTTCATGCACTGAAGATTGCATAAGCATGAAACATCGAAGTCTGTAGGTAATAAATAATTAATATTTATTTATAAATATCATTATTTATATATATATATATATATATATATATATATATATATATATATATATAAATAAATAAATATAATTGAAATTTTCAACACATTGGAGATTTTGACCCTTAGAGTAAATGTGGTATCGTGGTGATTAATGATTCTAGAAAGAGTAGGATAGACAGAAGAAGATCAACGACATTCCACTCGCTACACTTTCCTATGGCATTGTGCCTAATTTGTTTAAAATTTAGGTAAATTATTTTGGACTAATTTCAAATTTACTTTAAAAGGAATACAGTTGGGAAATTAGTTCAAAACAATTTATTTGGGTTTACTTAGCGATTTGTGAGGTCAGAAAATAGCAAACATTTCACTGACATCAGAGTTACCACCATTTTGATTAAGAAACGACAAATTTACCAAAATTTAAATTGTATTTTTATATTTTTTTGTAATAAAATATTTAAAAGTTTAATATCTGTCCTGATACTACATTTCATCTTTTCTGTCCTCGGTAAGGTAAATAAGAAATGTTTCTAGATTGGGGCAATTTAAATTTTTGTCTTAATCCAGAATGTCCATTTCTGGGAGCTTGATTTTCCTCACATTAAAAACAGAACTTCTGTCTACGTCTGTCCTCGTGGGGAGGCAAGTAAATAGAAATAGTAAATAAAAGTCCATGAAGCAGCGTGTAATTTTTTTATTTTAATGCAGCGATAACAAAACTATTCATTTTGAATTTTTTTATTATTATTTATTTTGAATAAAATTCAGTTTCAGTATAAATTGAATCGTGTTCCTTTCTTTTTTTTATTATTTATTTTGAATAAAATTCAGTTTCAGTATAAATTGAATCGTGTTCCTTTCTTTTTTTTATTATTTATTTTGAATAAAATTCAGTTTCAGTATAAATTGAATCGAGTTCCTTTCTTTTTTTTATTATTTATTTTGAATAAAATTCAGTTTCAGTATAAATCGAATCGTGTTCCTTTTTTTTTTAAATTATTTATTTTGAATAAAATTAGGTTTCGGTATAAATTAAATCGTGTTCCTTTCTTGTTTTTATTATTTATTTTGAATAAAGTTCAGTTTCAGTATAAATTGAATCGTGTTCCTTTTTTTTTATTATTATTTATGTTGAATAAAATTAGGTTTCGGTATGAATTGAATCGTGTTCCTTTTTTGTTTTTATTATTTATTTTGAATAAAATTCAGTTTCAGTATGAATTGAATCGTGTTCCTTTCTTTTTTTTATTATTTATTTTGAATAAAATTCAGTTTCAGTATAAATCGAATCGTGTTCCTTTCTTTTTTTTATTATTTATTTTGAATAAAATTCAGTTTCAGTATAAATCGAATCGTGTTCCTTTTTTTTTTAAATTATTTATTTTGAATAAAATTAGGTTTCGGTATAAATTGAATCGTGTTCCTTTCTTGTTTTTATTATTTATGTTGAATAAAGTTCAGTTTCAGTATAAATCGAATTGTGTTCCTTTTTTTTTATTATTCATTTTGAATAAAATTCAGTTTCAGTATAAATCGAATTGTGTTCCTTTTTTTTATTATTCATTTTGAATAAAATTCAGTTTCAGTATAAATCGAATCGTGTTTCTTTCTTTTTTTATGATGCAATTTTTAAAGTTTTCTAATGCTTTTTTTTAAAAAGCTCTCATTCATTATTGACAGTCTAACTGTTCGATAGATCTCGCTGGCAACTTACTATCATAACGTCACTTTTCAGTGCACCGGCCTTATTTTACGATGGTCACGATTAAACTGTATTTGCAAGATCAAGTATTGATTTCCTGTTGCCCACATCATATTTTACAGTTAATCATATTGTGAACTGATTCCACTAAAATTATAGAGCCCAGTCTGCCCTACTATTCATTGAAGTGATGCAATCAAGCCTTTCTGAAAAGCATAATGCAAAGTGAATGTCAGTAATCTTGGTTGAAACTGAAATTAGGATTCCATTTACCATTCCACTATTTGTCTAGAACTCTTTGCAAACTCTCACTAATAATAATGAAAAGGGAAGATAATTCCAAAATTGCCAAATGAAATAGAAGCTTAGATAATCGTAAGTAAAGCAGGCATTACATCCGACATACATTATCTATGTAGATGAAGAAGGCTTGTTCTGACATACATTATCCATGTAGATGAAGAAGGCTTGTTCTGACATACATTATCCATGTAGATGAAGAAGGCTTGTTCTGACATACTTCATCTATGTAGATGAAGAAGGCTTGTTCTGACATACTTCATCTATGTAGATGAAGAAGGCTTGTTCTGACATACTTCATCTATGTAGATGAAGAAGGCTTGTTCTGACATACTTCATCTATGTAGATGAAGAAGGCTTGTTCTGACATACATTATCTATGTAGATGAAGAAGGCTTGTTCTGACATATATTATCTATGTAGATGAAGAAGGCTTGTTCTGACATACATTATCTATGTAGATGAAGAAGGCTTGTTCTGACATACATTATCTATGTAGATGAAGAAGGCTTGTTCTGACATACATTATCTATGTAGATGAAGAAGGCTTCTTCTGACATACTTCATCTATGTAGATGAAGAAGGCTTGTTCTGACATACATTTAGATGAAGAAGGCTTGTTCTGACATACATTTAGATGAAGAAGGCTTGTTCTGACATACATTATCCATGTAGATGAAGAAGGCTTGTTCTGACATACTTCATCTATGTAGATGAAGAAGGCTTGTTCTGACATACTTCATCTATGTAGATGAAGAAGGCTTGTTCTGACATACTTCATCTATGTAGATGAAGAAGGCTTGTTCTGACATACTTCATCTATGTAGATGAAGAAGGCTTGTTCTGACATACTTCATCTATGTAGATGAAGAAGGCTTGTTCTGACATACATTATCTATGTAGATGAAGAAGGCTTGTTCTGACATATATTATCTATGTAGATGAAGAAGGCTTGTTCTTACATACATCATCTATGTAGATGAAGAAGGCTTGTTCTGACATACATCATCTATGTAGATGAAGAAGGCTTGTTCTGACATACATCATCTATGTAGATGAAGAAGGCTTGTTCTGACATACATTATCTATGTAGATGAAGAAGGCTTGTTCTGACATACATTTAGATGAAGAAGGCTTGTTCTGACATACATTTAGATGAAGAAGGCTTGTTCTGACATACATTATCTATGTAGATTAAGAAGGCTTGTTCTGACATACATTATCCATGTAGATGAAGAAGGCTTGTTCTGACATACATTATCTATGTAGATGATGAAGGCTTGTTCTGACATACTTCATCTATGTAGATGAAGAAGGCTTGTTCTGACATACATTATCTATGTAGATGAAGAAGGCTTGTTCTGACATACATTATCTATGTGGATGAAGAAGGCTTGTTCTGACATACATCATCTATGTAGATTAAGAAGGCTTGTTCTGACATACATTATCTATGTAGATGAAGAAGGCTTGTTCTGACATACATTATTTATGTAGATGAAGAAGGCTTGTTCTGACATACATCATCCATGTAGATAAAGAAGGCTTGTTCTGACATACATTATCTATGTAGATGAAGAAGGCTTGTTCTGACATACATTATCTATGTGGATGAAGAAGGCTTGTTCTGACATACATCATCTGTGTAGATTAAGAAGGCTTGTTCTGACATACATTATCTATGTAGATGAAGAAGGCTTGTTCTGACATACATTATTTATGTAGATGAAGAAGGCTTGTTCTGACATACATCATCCATGTAGATAAAGAAGGCTTGTTCTGACATACATTATCTATGTAGATGAAGAAGGCTTGTTCTGACATACATTATCTATGTAGATGAAGAAGGCTTGTTCTGACATACATTATCTATGTAGATGAAGAAGGTTTGTTCTGACATACATTATCTATGTAGATGAAGAAGGCTTGTTCTGACATACATTATCCATGTAGATTAAGAAGGCTTGTTCTGACATACATTATCTATGTAGATGAAGAAGGCTTGTTCTGACATACATTATCCATATAGATGAAGAAGGCTTGTTCTGACATATATTATCCATGTAGATAAAGAAGGCTTGTTCTGACATACATTATCCATGTAGATGAAGAAGGCTTGTTCTGACATACATTATCTATGTAGATGAAGAAGGCTTGTTCTGACATACATTATCTATGTAGATTAAGAAGGCTTGTTCTGACATACATTATCTATGTAGATGAAGAAGGCTTGTTCTGACATACATTATCTATGTAGATGAAGAAGGCTTGTTCTGACATACATTATCCATGTAGATGAAGAAGGCTTGTTCTGACATACATTATCTATGTAGATGAAGAAGGCTTGTTCTGACATACATTATCTAAGTAGATGAAGAAGGCTTGTTCTGACATACATTATCTATGTAGATGAAGAAGGCTTATTCTGACATACATTATCTATGTAGATGAAGAAGGTTCGTTCTGACATACATTATCTATGTAGATGAAGAAGGCTTGTTCTGACATACATTATCCATGTAGATTAAGAAGGCTTGTTCTGACATACATTATCTATGTAGATGAAGAAGGCTTGTTCTGACATACATTATCCATGTAGATGAAGAAGGCTTGTTCTGACATACATTATCCATGTAGATGAAGAAGGCTTGTTCTGACATACATTATCCATGTAGATGAAGAAGGCTTGTTCTGACATACATTATCTATGTAGATGAAGAAGGCTTGTTCTGACATTCATTATCTATGTAGATGAAGAAGGCTTGTTCTGACATTCATTATCTATGTAGATTAAGAAGGCTTGTTCTGACATACATTATCTATGTAGATGAAGAAGGCTTGTTCTGACATACATTATCTATGTAGATGAAGAAGGCTTGTTCTGACATACATTATCCATGTAGATGAAGAAGGCTTGTTCTGACATACATTATCTATGTAGATGAAGAAGGCTTGTTCTGACATACATTATCTATGTAGATTAAGAAGGCTTGTTCTGACATACATTATCTATGTAGATGAAGAAGGCTTGTTCTGACATACATTATCTATGTAGATGAAGAAGGCTTGTTCTGACATACATTATCCATGTAGATGAAGAAGGCTTGTTCTGACATACATTATCTATGTAGATGAAGAAGGCTTGTTCTGACATACATTATCTAAGTAGATGAAGAAGGCTTGTTCTGACATACATTATCTATGTAGATGAAGAAGGCTTATTCTGACATACATTATCTATTTAGATGAAGAAGGTTCGTTCTGACATACATTATCTATGTAGATGAAGAAGGCTTGTTCTGACATACATTATCCATGTAGATTAAGAAGGCTTGTTCTGACATACATTATCTATGTAGATGAAGAAGGCTTGTTCTGACATACATTATCCATGTAGATGAAGAAGGCTTGTTCTGACATACATTATCCATGTAGATGAAGAAGGCTTGTTCTGACATACATTATCCATGTAGATGAAGAAGGCTTGTTCTGACATACATTATCTATGTAGATGAAGAAGGCTTGTTCTGACATTCATTATCTATGTAGATTAAGAAGGCTTGTTCTGACATACATTATCTATGTAGATGAAGAAGGCTTGTTCTGACATACATTATCTATGTAGATGAAGAAGGCTTGTTCTGACATACATTATCCATGTAGATGAAGAAGGCTTGTTCTGACATACATTATCTATGTAGATGAAGAAGGCTTGTTCTGACATACATTATCTATGTAGATGAAGAAGGCTTGTTCTGACATACATTATCTATGTAGATGAAGAAGGCTTGTTCTGACATACATTATCTATGTATATGAAGAAGGCTTGTTCTGACATACATTATCTATGTAGATTAAGAAGGCTTGTTCTGACATACATTATCTATGTAGATGAAGAAGGCTTGTTCTGACATACATTATCTATGTAGATGAAGAAGGCTTGTTCTGACATACTTCATCTATGTAGATGAAGAAGGCTTGTTCTTACATACATTATCTATGTAGATGAAGAAGGCTTGTTCTGACATACATCATCTATGTAGATGAAGAAGGCTTGTTCTGACATACATTATCTATGTAGATGAAGAAGGCTTGTTCTGACATACATTTACATGAAGAAGGCTTGTTCTGACATACATTATCTATGTAGATTAAGAAGGCTTGTTCTGACATACATTATCCATGTAGATGAAGAAGGCTTGTTCTGACATACATTATCTATGTAGATGAAGAAGGCTTGTTCTGATATACATTATCTATGTAGATGAAGAAGGCTTGTTCTGACATACATTATCTATGTAGATGAAGAAGGTTTGTTCTGACATACATTATCTATGTAGATGAAGAAGGCTTGTTCTGACATACATTATCCATGTAGATTAAGAAGGCTTGTTCTGACATACATTATCTATGTAGATGAAGAAAGCTTGTTCTGACATACATTATCCATGTAGATGAAGAAGGCTTGTTCTGACATACATTATCCATGTAGATAAAGAAGGCTTGTTCTGACATACATTATCCATGTAGATGAAGAAGGCTTGTTCTGACATACATTATCCATGTAGATGAAGAAGGCTTGTTCTGACATACATTATCTATGTAGATGAAGAAGGCTTGTTCTGACATACATTATCTATGTAGATGAAGAAGGCTTGTTCTGACATACATTATCTATGTAGATGAAGAAGGCTTGTTCTGACATACATTATCTATGTAGATGAAGAAGGCTTGTTCTGACATACATTATCCATGTAGATGAAGAAGGCTTGTTCTGACATACATTATCTATGTAGATGAAGAAGGCTTGTTCTGACATACATTATCTATGTAGATGAAGAAGGCTTGTTCTGACATACATTATCTATGTAGATGAAGAAGGCTTATTCTGACATACATTATCTATGTAGATGAAGAAGGTTCGTTCTGACATACATTATCTATGTAGATGAAGAAGGCTTGTTCTGACATACATTATCCATGTAGATTAAGAAGGCTTGTTCTGACATACATTATCTATGTAGATGAAGAAGGCTTGTTCTGACATACATTATCCATGTAGATGAAGAAGGCTTGTTCTGACATACATTATCCATGTAGATGAAGAAGGCTTGTTCTGACATACATTATCCATGTAGATGAAGAAGGCTTGTTCTGACATACATTATCTATGTAGATGAAGAAGGCTTGTTCTGACATTCATTATCTATGTAGATTAAGAAGGCTTGTTCTGACATACATTATCTATGTAGATGAAGAAGGCTTGTTCTGACATTCATTATCTATGTAGATTAAGAAGGCTTGTTCTGACATACATTATCTATGTAGATGAAGAAGGCTTGTTCTGACATACATTATCTATGTAGATTAAGAAGGCTTGTTCTGACATACATTATCTATGTAGATGAAGAAGGCTTGTTCTGACATACATTATCTATGTAGATGAAGAAGGCTTGTTCTGACATACATTATCTATGTAGATGAAGAAGGCTTGTTCTGACATATATTATCCATGTAGATGAAGAAGGCTTGTTCTGACATACATTATCTATGTAGATGACGAAGGCTTGTTCTGACATACATTATCTATGTAGATGACGAAGGCTTGTTCTGACATACTTCATCTATGTAGATGAAGAAGGCTTGTTCTGACATACATCATCTATGTAGATGAAGAAGGCTTGTTCTGACATACTTCATCTATGTAGATGAAGAAGGCTTGTTGCTCCTACTATCATCATGACATGATACGTTTGTTCTTTTGTTGGCTTTGTTATTTTGTTCAGCTTTTCTCACCTCCATTTTCAAGCAAAACACTGCCCCCTCCTTTCTGTTACCATAGCTAATTCCATTTCCAGCCTAGTTACCAAAGTAGCCGGCAGCTGAGGCAATCAGAAAGAAAAGGGGATTTTCTTTCTCCAACTTCTTTTTCTTTTTTTTTTCTTTACAGACAAGCAACTTCAGGAAAAGACAGAACAAACTCAAGCATGGTTAAGGAAAACAAAACAAAAAAAAGACTTAAGGATATACAAATTGTATCTAATCAACCAAAAGATTAACACAGACAGAAAGTGTGTGTGTGTGGGGGGGTGGATATGGAAGGGTACTCAACAAAAAGGAAGGAATAGAGCGAAGGAAGATGATAACCATTTGACCTTACTTCTCTCATTAATCAAATAAAGAAGAACTTTTGAATAATATTAACTCAGGTCTGCCAGAAAAGAAAAAGAAATAGTGATCAAAAACAAAAATGGTGATCAAAAACAAAAAAGAAGATTTTGGCAAACAATTACACAAAAAGGTCAGCTTGAGAAAGACAGCATCATGTTTTTCAGGGGTTCAGCTCGTCTGATCCATTGATAAAGTTTTCTCACAAAATAGTTTAAGTTGTATCTTGAACAGATCAAATATCAGACAACGTTTATTCTATTATTTTTGATTTTCTCATTCCTTGCCTTTGTCTTTTGTAAATGTAAGCATCCGGTGAGGATAGAACTCTGTTTTGCAATGAAGATTAGCTCAATATAATGGTAATAATTAAAAACTTATCTTTGTTAATAACATTACGATATATTTGGAGATGGGGGGGATGATGGTGGCTAAGTGGTTAGCAACACGGACTGAAAACCTGGGTGTGCCATGTTTGAATCCAGTTCGTTCCACAGAAACACTGTCATCAAACTTACACCTGACCTTGTGTCTAACCTCCTAGAAAAGAGGTAAATAAAATAACATTAGGATATATTCAATTTAAAAATGATGCAGTCAAAAAATATTTACAGTGTGACTCTCCTATGTTATGCAACAATATCTATGTAACAATACACTAAAATAATTTCATGTTCGTACGTACGCTATCACCATCTACCCCTTGTTTAAACGATGGGATAGCTCAATCAGTGAAGATGCAATGCAAAAAAAGTAATTAAAACAATTTGATCTGATGTCATTGTTGTATCAAACGTGAATCTTAAACTAAAATACACTTTCTTAGCTTTCAAGCAAGGATCAAAGTATAATATCTGTTCTGTCAAACATGGTATAAAATTATCGTTAGGTTTGCGTTTGTACCGGATGTCCATAGAATAGAAATGTCACAAACTCCTACAAGGGGTTTTGAGATAAACCCCCATCACAAGAGATATTCTGAAACTACATTAATCAAAGTATGTTTCAGTTTGAACAAAGTGGGGTCTGCGTTCTTGCCAGACGTCTATAAAATGCCCGGCAGCAATCTAAAACAACTGTGGAATGTCCACGGATCCCACTAGCATTATTTCATTGACTTTCTTTAATATCTGAAATAATTTCTGAAATATTACAAAGCAAATACGAAATACTATTTAACCTTTTCCCTTATAACAACAAAGAGAAGATTCTATGAAGGTTAATGAGAGAAGTGTATGTGGGAAACGAGAGCTGTTTGATCCACTTTCTAAATTTTAAAATCGTCAAATGAAATAATGAAAATCAAAGGTAAAAATTGAATAAAACTCCAAAATCTGATGAATGTGTGAAGAATGAAAAGAGCGAAGTCTGATGAATGTTTGATAAACATAACAAATATCCAATGGGAAATGGTGAAAGCTTGAAGCAACTGTTATTGACTTTCTTTCATCTCACTATAAATTGACATTCTGGGGGTTGGGGTAATTTTAGGTTTGAACCATGAAGCCAGATTTGCAACAACGATTGCCTTCATGTGATGAGGAATGAAAGTAAAAACCGTGGCATTGGAAACAAAATGGATTCTTTTAAAAGAGAAAAAAATAATTCAAATTGTTTAATGCAGGATCTCACATGATTCCTGTTGGCATGCTATTATATACTACAAATTGCATGCAACAGTTAAGTCGGCTGAAGATGAAAGACAAAAGAAACTACATAGATACAATGAATACAAGTATCAGGCCAGAAGACAAGTTTCTGTTTTTCACATGTACAATGATAAAAGAATTAATGCTTGTAGACATATTGTCAAAAATATTCCATCTTTCAATAATTTTGGTGATGAAATATTTGGAAAATTCCTTGGGTTTTAATTAAAAAAACTCATTTTCAACTTTTTCAATTGTTGTTAGTTTTTGCTTACACGAAAGATTCAAAATCGATTTTTGAACATGGCCATAACTGATCACAAGAAATTTATTTGTTATCATAATGTTAAGCATCATCATCAGTGAATCAGTCGAAACAATTTTGCAAAGGAAAGGAAATGACCAAGAGATTAGAGCAGTTTATTTTATCAGATCTGAAAGTGGTCTGACATCAGACAACATTTATTTGATTATTTTTTTACTTTCTTATTTACTAGAGCATCCATCAACCTAATGAAATCTTGATTCTAGAGTCGACAAATAATTTGTTTTAGCTTCTTATTTTAAAATGTTACACTTTTCTAATTCAAGATTATTACAGAAAATTAAAACTTGATTATTAAAAAAAAATTGTTTTAGCTTCATATTTTAAAATGTTACACTTTTCTAATTCAAGATTATTACAGAAAATTAAAACTTGATTATTAAAAAAAAATTGTTTTAGCTTCATATTTTAAAATGTTACACTTTTCTAATTCAAGATTATTACAGAAAATTAAAACTTGATTATTAAAAAAAAATTGTTTTAGCTTCATATTTTAAAATGTTACACTTTTCTAATTCAAGATTATTACAGAAAATTAAAACTTGATTATTAAAAAAAAATTTTTTTAGCTTCATATTTTAAAATGTTACACTTTTCTAATTCAAGATTATTACAGAAAATTAAAACTTGATTATTAAAAAAAAATTGTTTTAGCTTCATATTTTAAAATGTTACACTTTTCTAATTCAAGATTATTACAGAAAATTAAAACTTGATTATTAAAAAAAAATTGTTTTAGCTTCATATTTTAAAATGTTACACTTTTCTAATTCAAGATTATTACAGAAAATTAAAACTTGATTATTAAAAAAAAATTGTTTTAGCTTCATATTTTAAAATGTTACACTTTTCTAATTCAAGATTATTACAGAAAATTAAAACTTGATTATTAAAAAAAAATTGTTTTAGCTTCATATTTTAAAATGTTACACTTTTCTAATTCAAGATTATTACAGAAAATTAAAACTTGATTATTAAAAAAAAATTGTTTTAGCTTCATATTTTAAAATGTTACACTTTTCTAATTCAAGATTATTACAGAAAATTAAAACTTGATTATTAAAAAAAAATTGTTTTAGCTTCATATTTTAAAATGTTACACTTTTCTAATTCAAGATTATTACAGAAAATTAAAACTTGATTATTAAAAAAAAATTGTTTTAGCTTCATATTTTAAAATGTTACACTTTTCTAATTCAAGATTATTACAGAAAATTAAAACTTGATTATTAAAAAAAAATTGTTTTAGCTTCATATTTTAAAATGTTACACTTTTCTAATTCAAGATTATTACAGAAAATTAAAACTTGATTATTAAAAAAAAATTGTTTTAGCTTCATATTTTAAAATGTTACACTTTTCTAATTCAAGATTATTACAGAAAATTAAAACTTGATTATTAAAAAAAAATTGTTTTAGCTTCATATTTTAAAATGTTACACTTTTCTAATTCAAGATTATTACAGAAAATTAAAACTTGATTATTAAAAAAAAATTGTTTTAGCTTCATATTTTAAAATGTTACACTTTTCTAATTCAAGATTATTACAGAAAATTAAAACTTGATTATTAAAAAAAAATTGTTTTAGCTTCATATTTTAAAATGTTACACTTTTCTAATTCAAGATTATTACAGAAAATTAAAACTTGATTATTAAAAAAAAATTGTTTTAGCTTCATATTTTAAAATGTTACACTTTTCTAATTCAAGATTATTACAGAAAATTAAAACTTGATTATTAAAAAAAAATTGTTTTAGCTTCATATTTTAAAATGTTACACTTTTCTAATTCAAGATTATTACAGAAAATTAAAACTTGATTATTAAAAAAAAATTGTTTTAGCTTCATATTTTAAAATGTTACACTTTTCTAATTCAAGATTATTACAGAAAATTAAAACTTGATTATTAAAAAAAAATTGTTTTAGCTTCATATTTTAAAATGTTACACTTTTCTAATTCAAGATTATTACAGAAAATTAAAACTTGATTATTAAAAAAAAATTGTTTTAGCTTCATATTTTAAAATGTTACACTTTTCTAATTCAAGATTATTACAGAAAATTAAAACTTGATTATTAAAAAAAAATTGTTTTAGCTTCATATTTTAAAATGTTACACTTTTCTAATTCAAGATTATTACAGAAAATTAAAACTTGATTATTAAAAAAAAATTGTTTTAGCTTCATATTTTAAAATGTTACACTTTTCTAATTCAAGATTATTACAGAAAATTAAAACTTGATTATTAAAAAAAAATTGTTTTAGCTTCATATTTTAAAATGTTACACTTTTCTAATTCAAGATTATTACAGAAAATTAAAACTTGATTATTAAAAAAAAATTGTTTTAGCTTCATATTTTAAAATGTTACACTTTTCTAATTCAAGATTATTACAGAAAATTAAAACTTGATTATTAAAAAAAAATTGTTTTAGCTTCATATTTTAAAATGTTACACTTTTCTAATTCAAGATTATTACAGAAAATTAAAACTTGATTATTAAAAAAAAATTGTTTTAGCTTCATATTTTAAAATGTTACACTTTTCTAATTCAAGATTATTACAGAAAATTAAAACTTGATTATTAAAAAAAAATTGTTTTAGCTTCATATTTTAAAATGTTACACTTTTCTAATTCAAGATTATTACAGAAAATTAAAACTTGATTATTAAAAAAAAATTGTTTTAGCTTCATATTTTAAAATGTTACACTTTTCTAATTCAAGATTATTACAGAAAATTAAAACTTGATTATTAAAAAAAAATTGTTTTAGCTTCATATTTTAAAATGTTACACTTTTCTAATTCAAGATTATTACAGAAAATTAAAACTTGATTATTAAAAAAAAAAATTTTTTTTATGTAAACTTAACATTTATTTTTACAAGTTCAAGTTACCAAATATCAATATATTCACGGAAATAATTAACAGAAATATTTGAGATAACATATAAATGCAACAATCTTTGGGAAGGAGTCAGAGTCAAACTCATAAGAATTGCTAAGAATTGGAATCGAAGTCAGATTTTTTTAATTTCCAAAAAAATCAACTGACAGTCTGAATATTGGAAGACTTTAAAATAAGGAGTTGGAATCAGACATTTTGGAATTCTGGGAGTCAGAGTAGGAATTTTGGGAATATTAAGAGTCTGAGTCGAACATTATATTTTCAGACTCTGTAGCCCTGATTGCAACCATAACTACAGTTAAAGAGAAATAAATTTTAATTATTGATTCTAACTAGTTAAGCATAGTTTGCTCTTTAATGTGATCTTAACTATCAAATTAAAACTCTACAAATTGCATAATATCAATTGTGTAAGCTCTATTTTTGCATGCCTTTTGCCATATCAATGTGATACTTTTGATTGCTTTGAAATGGTTAGGTCTGTTGTCAGTTGTACTTATTAAAGGTTCTTCCAAGTGTGGCTCGTTATTATGAACCCACCCTGAAACGGGTATTCGAACTAGTATGTAATAATAAAAAAAAACACCTGATTATCTTGCAGATGGAAAAATACAAACGATTCTCCAGGTAAAAGATATTACCTGACTTTTAGAATACTTTAGCTTCCTGCTGGTAAATATAAGGCAAGGAATGGACTGTGTTATTACACTGACTAAACAAAAACAAAAAAGAAAACAAAGGAAGGAAACCATTTGAATCGGTAGCCTTCAGCTGAACTTTTGTGTGAAACAAAGAATAGGAGACGACTAATACCAATTTGTCTGAGTACAGTCATTTGCTGCATCTCCACATTCCACACAAAAAAGACCAAATTAGCCGGACCAATTACCACCAACTGTCATTACGATTGTGGTCAAAGAGCTAACATTTCAAACAGTAAAATGTTACCCAAAAATCTTGCATAGAGAGAAGCGTTTTCTTGTCTGAAATACCAAACAAGGGATGAAAGTTACTCGGAATAATTGGTAAAGTGAAGAGGACTGATCACAAACATTGGATGTGTCAGGCAGCCGGACGAGTTTCTTTTGTATATATCACTTTCAGCTCAAAAACTGAACAGAAACTAGATGAGTATTTAAACATGAAGTAAGAAAGGAATGTTAATAATAACAAGATCTGTTTGAATATGATAACCAGCATTATTTTAGTTTCAGGATTTAGTCCGTTTTCTTTAAATGTTTATAGGTTTTAAATATTGATAAGTCCCTTCTACATGTTTATAGGTTATATAATAATAATAATAAATAATATAAATAATAATAATAATAATAATAATAATAATAATAATAATAATAATAAGTATAATAATAATAATAAATATAATAATAATAATAAATATAATAATAATAATAATAATAATAATAATAATAAGTATAATAATAAGTATAATAATAATAATAAGTATAATAATAATAATAATAATAATAATAATAATAATAATAAGTATAATAATAATAAGTATACTAATAATAATAATAAGTATAATAAGTATAATAATAAGTATAATAATAATAATAAGTATAATAATAAGTATAATAATAATAATAAGTATAATAATAATAAGTATAATAATAATAATAATAATAAGTATAATAATAATAAGTATAATAATAATAATAATAAGTATAATAATAATAATAATAATAATAAGTATAATAATAATAATAATAATAATAATAATAAGTATAATAATAATAATAAGTATAATAATAATAATAATAATAATAATAATAATAATAATAATAATAATAATAATAATAATAATAAGTATAATAATAATAATAAGTATAATAATAAGTATAATAATAATAATAATAATAATAATAATAATAATAATAATAATAATAATAAAGTATTATGATATATAGTTTACATCGAAATGCAAAGTTTTTCCTATACTAATAAAACAATATGTTACGGAGAGCGGCCAACTGACGTAAATGCAGACACTTGTCGGCGCCGTTCAAAGAGGCAGCGGCTGGTATGCTGTGTGTGTGGGGCGAACCCGAAAACGCTCGCTGACGACAAAAAAGAAAGAGGTGTGGGAGGAGAAAGGCATCAGAAAGTCAAATAAAGTTTTTATTTGAAGATCCGTGCAGCGGTGTCGAGAGAGAGAGAGAGAGAGAGAGAGAGAGAATTATGCAAATTAAGTTGGTTTGCATGCGTCGCGTTTTTTTTTTAGAAGAGAAGGAAAATGAAGATTCGGTCAGAAACGTGGAGATCGTTCTGAACGTGGGATCGTAAAGCGAACGAAAGGAGAGAATAGTGCTGGATTTTTTTCTGTTGGACTGACAACGTTTTTGTTTTTTTTTACACTGGAGAGATATTTACTTTCATTTGGACTTGATCTTGGCGACACCTCTGTTTAACTGTTCCAATACTATTTCTTTATTTTATCTACACAATATATATTCAGTTAAATTATTCTTAATAATTCAATAGTTATTCCTATGTGATAATGTAGGAATTTTCAATGACCCTTTTACTGAAGTAAGCTCTATTTTCATATGGAAAACAGCTTTTTATTGTTTCAGAAAAAATCGATTTCAAACCAATAACAAATTCCAAAACATCATTGGTTTTTTTTTATATTACATTAGGTTAGCTTACAATCGTTTCAGAGATATCAATGGCCAAGCTATAATTGAAACAAGATGACCAAGCAAAAAAGTAAACAGATCAATGTTAAATAAATCATCTCTTCAAACAGTTTCACGCTAGGCATTTTTCTTCTTCAGAGTCGGTTAAAACAAAGTGTTTGTGATCTCCAGTAAATTCTATTGGGTTTGTGAATTATATCTAGAAGAGTCCATGGGTTGAAAGGGAAAAAATTCAGCAAAACGGTTTTGAGTTCATGGCAAACAAGTTCAATTCTTAACTGATTGTAATTCTGATTCGAAATTTAAAATGGCTGCCAGTTGTTGTTATTCAAAGGGAGGTAATTCTAAATATGGGAAACAGGAGATAATTGTGTTAGATTTTTTTTTTAAGAGAGTTAATAAGCTGAGTCTATCAAGATTCGGTTATTAATAATTATGGTGATTACTAGTGAATTTAAAAAAATTACATTTAAAGAAATTTAAAAGGAGAGGTCACTATTTTATTAAAAAAACTAACTTATTATTTTCATATATATATTAATTCAAAATGATTTTAATAATAGATCTTAGAAAGATACCATTTGTAATAGTGAAGCAATAGGTTTTTCAAGCATAACTAGATCAATTATTAAAGTGTTCAAATGCTAGGAACCCATTTCTCATTTGGAAGGTAATTCAACATTACCAAAACAAACGTCATTTATATTTTAATCTTTTCTGTCTTCGGTCAGTGAAGAAGAAATCTTTCTAGACTGAAGCAATTTTTATTTTTGTCCCCCATCCCTTTTTCGGGAGCTGGCTTTTCCCCACATTAAACAGCGACCTTGTGTCTAACTCTGTCTTCGTGGAGAGACAAGTAAATAGAGAACTATTTATATTAAATCTATTTGTATTCAAAATAAATACTGGATACCAGCATATTATTGCATGTTAGATTAAAACTATGAGTTAATTAATAAAATGTCTATGGTATTACAGCAGGTAGGTACATGGTAGCATGCCAGAAAGAAGTGGTGTTGATAAATAGTGAAATTAGAAGTTAAAGCTATTTTGTTTCGGAATTTTTTAGATGAAGGTTGATAATTTGTAGAATTTGGTATATTCGGACTACTGTTCTCATCTTGAGTGTTTTTATCGCAACGTTTCGGTCGATTTAACCTCCGACCTTCTTCAGGTGTACTTTGTCGAACTCGAGATTCTTTCTGTCGAACTCGGGAATCTGGACGGAAGCAGCACATATGTTAGGCGACAATGACTTACTAAGCAGACCTAGTATAGAATTCAATACAATATGGGAACCATTAATTATAAATAATAGATGAGTAGTGATCTAGAGTGATAAGTAGTTAGATCAAAAACAAGAATAGGTTTAAGGCTCCCAAAATTCATACTAGAATTGTCCGCAGTCGATATAGTACTAAGTACAATTCAGTTCTAAGTGACAGTCATCTGAAGGTTGAAGGTTCAATCCTCAGTGCGGAGAATTGCGAATTACTGAAGACTTCTTCCCAGTCATGGCAGATGAAACGAGAGCATGGATTTAATAAAGAGTTCCGTTCAAAATTCCGTCCAGATTCCCGAGTTCGACAGAAATATTCCCGAGTTCGACAAAGTACACCTGAAGAAGGTCGAAGGTTACCGAAACGTTGTGATAAAAACACTCAAGATGAGAACAGTAGTCCGAATATACCAAATTCTACAAATTAAAGCAATTTGTCTTAACCCTCAGCTTTATAGTATAGCAGGTCTAAACCTAACCACTTTAGTAAACTAAATGGTTAAATATATTAATCCAATCTTTATATTATAGTTAGCAGCACTATATTAAATTAGGTGAAAAGAGTTGCACATTTATGACAGGGTACAGTTAATTTACATATTTAACTAATTTTGAAGTGTTGATATTTAAATTCATTTAAGATGTAATGCATGGGAGAATGGTCTCATGACCATAAAACGGATGCTACACTATCCCTCACCTTTTTTGTTTTACATCAAATGTCACCGCTTATCAAGGCCCAAAGGCCACTCGAGGATAACGGTTAAAGAGTTTGACCCGAAGATAGGAGTTCAAAAGAAGGAGATAATGCCTGGGAGGATTGTACCACAAAATAGATACTACTACACCACCACCACTCCAAAAAAGAGGAGGTAATGCCTGGGATGATGGTATCATGAAGAACAAACATATACTACACAGACACTACCTCCCACCCTCCAAAGGAGGAGATACTGTCTAGAGGATGGTCTTATGACAACAGAACAGATACTACACTATTCCCTCCTGAATTGACGATTAAAAAATAGTAATAGTCTAGTTACGGCTTCAGATATAGAAGTAATAGTGTAGTTTTGGTTTTAGATATAGAAGTAATAGTATAGTTACGGCTTCAGATATAGAAGTAATAGTATAGTTACGCTTCAGATATAAAATAGTATAGTTACAGCTTCAGATATAGAAGTAATAGTATAGTTACAGCTTCAGATATAGAAGTAATAGTACAGTTACGGCTTCAGATATAGAAGTAATAGTACAGTTACGGCTTCAGATATAGAAGTAATAGTACAGTTACGGCTTCAGATATAGAATAGTATAGTTTTGGCTTCAGATATAGAAGTAATAGTATAGTTTTGGCTTCAGATATAGAAGTAATAGTATAGTTTTGGCTTCAGATATAGAAGTAATAGTATAGTTTTGGCTTCAGATATAGAAGTAATAGTATAGTTTTGGCTTCAGATATAGAAGTAATAGTATAGTTTTGCTTCAGATATAGAAGTAATAGTATAGTTCTGGTTTTACAAAGATACCAAATCTCCATTAGTAATAGATTATAAAAAAACTATCAAAGTACTTATCGTGTTAATCTATGGTGGATGACCAATGGAGAAAATACTCTGTCACAAAACGGTATATCACTAAACAATTGTTGAAGGTCATTTGACTTTTTATTGTAATCTTTGCTGGAACCTAAACGCAAAATTCCCATGTTATTCTATTAAGTTGTTCACATATTTTTAGTCATGAAGGCTTAGCAACAACAGATTGCAAAGTATGATAAAACAAATAACAAAAGAGATTTAATCCTCAGTTTAAGGGAGATGGGAAGACCAGCAAAATCTACACAGAAATTCTCTTCCGCGTGGGAGGGGGGGGGGGGGCTTTATTAGGTACATAAACATTAATTCTTAGTTTACCAGCTTGAGTAAGCCACTCCAGTCTTCCACTTAGTGGATGTTAATCTGAATTTAATGACAAAGGCCAATCATAGGTGATAAGTACAAAGAGATTAAGGGTCCACAAACAAGGCAGACAGCAGACAGGTAAGGTGGGGCGATCGGAAAACGGAGGGAAGCGGATTGTTTATCTGAGTAACAAAAACATCCGCACAGATAGATGTGAATCATTGGTACAACACAATCAGTAAAAAAAATAGAAAAAAAAAATTTCTAAAATGATTAGTTTTTTTTTTTATTATTCAAGCAAAATTGTTAACTATTAATAACACCATTTTTTTTAATATGCAAAACAACTTTTAAAAAAATAAAATAAAACATCTACTAAAATTTTGAATAATAAAAGCATATATTTTTATTGAAATAATAATAATAATAATAATAATAATAATAATAATAATAATAATAGAGAAATTAATGGTAAATGGCTATTGCACAAACGCAAAGTGATTTAGATTTTTTCTTTTTATGGCATGAAGTCACTTGATGTAAGGAACTAAAAAATATACTACTTCAAGGTCAAAAACTAGCCAACGATAAGTGTTAGATGGATAGATTCTGACCCAGAAAACAGCAATTCTTCCCCCTCTGTCAGAAACATCGCTCATGGAATGTGAGGACTAAAGGACAAAATAAGGGAAGCGAGAGTTACGAAGCTGCCGAAAGTAAACCCAAGGTCCACTTTCTACTTTCATGGTTATCGATAGAAGTGGTTAGTGCTGGAAATCTGGGGAGATCTGTTAAATAATAATAATAATAATAATAATAATTAATTTTTTTTTTTAAATAGCCATTTACCATCTGGGAAGGCTTGTTGTCACTCAGACTCCAGGGAACACCACTGATTGTTGTCGGTGAGCAATCACTGGCGATAACTTGTGTAAGAACTCCTAGTGAGTAGTAGTAATAATAATAATAATAATAATAATAATAATATAGTGAATGGCTACACAAGTGCGATTAGCCATATTTTATTGTTATTATTATTAGGGTTTACTAATGTATTGAGTGATATTGAAATAAATACTGAAAAATCTCGGAGGAGGTGAGACAAAGAAAAAAGAAAGAGGGGGTTTCTTTTAAAAGAGAAACGTACTCGCTACTAGAACTCCTCTACACAACTGACACGATTGCCAAACACATTTTGATGACTTCCGATGATCCGACCATTAAAAAATAAATACAAAGCATGTGATTGGAATCATGGCACATAAATGTCCTAGTCTCAGTATGCTTTTACTTTCTCTCAAACCGATGCCAAAAATGAACTCTCTTCCGCCGAAAACACGGTACGTCTTTTTCACCCTAACGTCTCAACTGCCAGACTTGTGTTTCGCTTCACCATTTCAACTACCACAAAAAGGTGCGATCAGTGTTCCTTCATAGACTACGGAATTAGCTATGTAGAGTTCAATTTCTATCAGATCTATTATATTTAATTATGCACTAATGCCATTGGGAAAGGTATGAACCAACAATATCCCCCAGCTAGTGTATATAAAGAGTCTAACCTCTCTTAAGGAATCAAAAGATGTCTTAGTATTATGAACCTGTCCCAGAACAGGTATTCCAGCTAGAGTATATAAGGGTCTACCATTTATATTAAAAGATCCAAATATGTCTCTCTTAAGAACGTGCCTGGCGATTGAGTATTTCTGCTAGTAGAATTATATTACATAAAGGAGAGAGTTCATTTGTAAGCTGTCTGTAGGTACAACTATGGATTGGATATTTCAGAGAGCACTCCTCCCTCACAAATAAAGGGACAAAAAGATTTTTGAAAGATATAAAATTCTGTCAATTCAACATCCGGGTACTTTTACTTGTAGGACTACAAACTCAGAAAGTTTCTCTGTGAAAATCATTATTTTTCTTTTTCCATCAGACAAAGGCCTAAGTAATCATGTCTGGGTGGCATAGAACTTTAACCCAAGATGACAAACAAACACAGGAAAATAGAAAGTAATTTGGGAGGAGAGGGTGGCGAGTCAGTTCTTCCTTTCCCCTTTCCCCTACATACCCACTTTTTATCTCAACAGCAAAAGAGAAAAACAAAAGGAGATGAGGGGTAGTAGTAGTAAGAGGAGGGGGGTTAAAGTTGCATTTTATGAGCAGTAAAGGATCATGGGATAGATGAATGAAAAGGTAGGAGAGGATAATGGAGAACAGTGAAGTCAGTCAGAGTCTCTCTCTCTCTCTCTCTCTCCCTCTCTCTCTCAGACATGAGTATGCGCACACCCACATTCTATTTCAGTAAATTGCTTGGCCTTTTCTGTAAAATACAGGAAAACAAAAATAGATTTGGTTGAGTGACATTTTCAAATGGTTTATAAACAAAGATCACTTTTCCCAAGAATCTAAAAAATAAAACATTTTCAACAATTTCCGATTCATTTTGACCCAAAGAAACCTGAACTTAAAAATAACATTTTTTTTCATTTATTTCTTTAGAAATACTTCATCTTTTATTAACATCTGTTATCCGACAACCAAGTATTGATTACCCACAAGTATGACTTTTTTAGAATTAATTTCCCCTTCTTTTGTCAATTTTAAATTGATAAGAATTTTTTAGAATTGTTTTAGTTTTTTTCAGTAAAGACGAATTCATCTACTTGTGAAACACAGTCAACTTTTTTTGTTATTTGTCAAGTAGACAGAAATGAATTTTCACAGCAAAAATAGAAAAAAACACTGATAAGCTTTCAAGAATTTGATCCTTTTTGATACAACAGTGAACATGAGAAAATTACCGCTTTTTCTTCGTTGAGAAGCACAACTGAACTATAATACTTGACTTATCATTTTAAAGTGTAATTCAAACCAGAAATTACATTCTATTTGTCAGTTTAAACGTTTCAAAATGTCTGAAAATACCCAAAGTAAACATGTCGGCCAATTTTTAATTTGTTAATGGGTGAATTCTTTACTGTCAGGATCCTTTAAAGTTTAAAACTGTATTACCATATGCAAATTAAACACCTATAAAAAAAGTACCTGGCTGGTACCTACTGCAGCATTCACTCTGGGCTAATTGAGCTAACTTCCTCTGAAGGAGGAAGTTTCTAGGGAAAATTAAATCTACAAGTGGTTGTTAGTTGATATGTATATCCCAGTCAAGGGAGATGATGATATTATTTTTTTTTCATTTTTTTTGCAGGGAGGTGTCGCCTCATCTCTGATACAGTGCCTAATATTCCTAAATGGCCATTCGCCTCATCTCTCATACAGTGCCTGATATTCCTAAATGGCCATTCGCCTCATCTCTCATACAGTGCCTGATATTCCTAAATGGCCATTCGCCTCATCTCTCATACAGTGCCTGATATTCCTAAATGGCCATTCGCCTCATCTCTCATACAGTGCCTGATATTCCTAAATGGCCATTCGCCTCATCTCTCATACAGTGCCTGATATTCCTAAATGGCCATTCGCCTCATCTCTCATACAGTGCCTGACATTCCTAAATGGCCATTCGCCTCATCTCTGATACAGTGCCTAATATTCCTAAATGGCCATTCGCCTCATCTCTCATACAGTGCCTGATATTCCTAAATGGCCATTCGCCTCATCTCTCATACAGTGCCTGATATTCCTAAATGGCCATTCGCCTCATCTCTCATACAGTGCCTGACATTCCTAAATGGCCATTCGCCTCATCTCTCATACAGTGCCTGACATTCCTAAATGACCATTCGCCTCATCTCTCATACAGTGCCTGACATTCCTAAATGGCCATTCGCCTCATCACTCATACAGTGCCTGATATTCCTAAATGGCCATTCGCCTCATCACTCATACAGTGCCTGACATTCCTAAATGGCCATTCGCCTTATCACTCATACAGTGCCTGATATTCCTAAATGGCCATTCGCTTCATCTCTCATACAGTGCCTGATATTCCTAAATGGCCATTCGCCTCATCTCTCATACAGTGCCTGATATTCCTAAATGGCCATTCGCCTCATCTCTCATACAGTGCCTGATATTCCTAAATGGCCATTCGCCTCATCTCTCATACAGTGCTTGACATTCCTAAATTACCATTCGCCTCATCTCTCATACAGTGCCTGATATTCCTAAATGGGCAATCGCCTCATCTCTCATACAGTGCCGTACATTCCTAAATGGCCATTCGCCTCATCTCTCATACAGTGCCTGACATTCCTAAATGGCCATTCGCCTCATCTCTCATACAGTGCCTGACATTCCTAAATGGCCATTCGCCTCATCTCTCATACAGTGCCTGATATTCCTAAATGGCCATTCGCCTCATCTCTCATACAGTGCCTGACATTCCTAAATGGCCATTCACCTCATCACTCATACAGTGCCTGACATTCCTAAATGGCCATTCGCCTCATCTCTCATACAGTGCCTGATATTCCTAAATGGCCATTCGCCTCATCTCTCATACAGTGCCTGATATTCCTAAATGGCCATTCGCCTCATCTCTCATACAGTGCCTGACATTCCTAAATGGCCATTCGCCTCATCTCTCATACAGTGCCTAATATTCCTAAATGGCCATTCGCCTCATCTCTCATACAGTGCCTGATATTCCTAAATGGCCATTCGCCTCATCTCTCATACAGTGCCTGATATTCCTAAATGGCCATTCGCCTCATCTCTCATACAGTGCCTGACATTCCTAAATGGCCATTCGCCTCATCTCTCATACAGTGCCTGACATTCCTAAATGACCATTCGCCTCATCTCTCATACAGTGCCTGACATTCCTAAATGGCCATTCGCCTCATCACTCATACAGTGCCTGATATTCCTAAATGGCCATTCGCCTCATCACTCATACAGTGCCTGACATTCCTAAATGGCCATTCGCCTTATCACTCATACAGTGCCTGATATTCCTAAATGGCCATTCGCTTCATCTCTCATACAGTGCCTGATATTCCTAAATGGCCATTCGCCTCATCTCTCATACAGTGCCTGATATTCCTAAATGGCCATTCGCCTCATCTCTCATACAGTGCCTGATATTCCTAAATGGCCATTCGCCTCATCTCTCATACAGTGCCTGACATTCCTAAATGACCATTCGCCTCATCTCTCATACAGTGCCTGATATTCCTAAATGGGCAATCGCCTCATCTCTCATACAGTGCCGTACATTCCTAAATGGCCATTCGCCTCATCTCTCATACAGTGCCTGACATTTCTAAATGGCCATTCGCCTCATCTCTCATACAGTGCCTGACATTCCTAAATGGCCATTCGCCTCATCTCTCATACAGTGCCTGACATTCCTAAATGGCCATTCGCCTCATCTCTCATACAGTGCCTGACATTCCTAAATGGCCATTCACCTCATCACTCATACAGTGCCTGACATTCCTAAATGGACATTCGCCTCATCTCTCATACAGTGCCTGACATTCCTAAATGGCCATTCGCCTCATCTCTCATACAGTGCCTGACATTCCTAAATGGCCATTAGCCTCATCTCTCATGCAGTGCCTGATATTCCTAAATGGCCATTCGCCTCATCTCTCATACAGTGCCTGACATTCCTAAATGACCATTCGCCTCATCTCTCATACAGTGCCTGACATTCCTAAATGGCCATTCGCCTCATCACTCATACAGTGCCTGATATTCCTAAATGGCCATTCGCCTCATCTCTCATACAGTGCCTGATATTCCTAAATGGCCATTCACCTCATCTCTCATACAGTGCCTGATATTCCTAAATGGCCATTCGCCTCATCACTCATACAGTGCCTGATATTCCTAAATGGCCATTCGCCTCATCTCTCATACAGTGCCTGATATTCCTAAATGGCCATTCGCCTCATCTCTCATACAGTGCCTGATATTCCTAAATGGCCATTCGCCTCATCTCTCATACAGTGCCTGATATTCCTAAATGGCCATTTGCCTCATCACTCATACAGTGCCTGATATTCCTAAATGGCCATTCGCCTCATCTCTCATACAGTGCCTGATATTCCTAAATGGCCATGCGCCTCATCTCTCATACAGTGTCTGGTATTTCTAAATGGCCATTCATCTACCACACTTAACATAGCTTAACTTGAATGATCTAAAGAGAACTGGTGCATCAACATGATTATGCCGTAGAAAAGCAGTTGTGTGATATCAACTGACATCAATAACTGATGTTAGCCAGTCAACATCTACTTCATGTACACATCATCACAATGGTGTTGTCGATAGGAAGCTTAACCATGCTGACCGAATAGGCGCATATAGAAACACGGATCAGATGTTTTTCGGCATTGAATGGATTAAGAAATTAAAACACAAAAAATGCCATCGGAGAGAACAAGATCACAGATAAAGCCGTAAAGAAGATATTGACAATAGAATGGGAAGAATTAACTTCCGAAGAGATTGTTTAAATAATTAATAAAAATCTACAACCCAGAAAAAGAATAGTCGTTGCTGAGAGAAGCAAAGTCATGGCAACTAGACAGGACCGAAACGAATCTATAATGTAATATATGGACACAGACGAAAGGATCCTTCTTAGATGGTATGCAAGACACATCATACAAACATAAAATACTTGAACATGAATCTAGAAGCAAGCATAGAATTTTAAGAACAGATAGAATTGATAAAGGGTTTAATTAACAACACGACTATGAAGTGAAATACTGTACAACTAAGTTGATGATCAAAATGTACCACTTATACTTGAAACAGTATTTGCCCGGAATGAGTTGAGTCGACTCCATCGATCCTTGCCATTGCGTCCCCCACGAAGGCTGACCAAGCCTGACGATTTGAAGTCAACGATTGAGTGATCTCTAGGTTGGGTCCCAGGTCAGGTTTAACCATCATCAGCCAGGTTTTTCTTTTTCCACCACGTCGCTTTTTCAAACCGTGTAGGAGCTCTGGAGCAATTGTTTCATAGATGAACTCCCCTGGTTGAGGGCGAAAGGCATGACTCAGTCAGCATAGACGTGTAGTGAGGAATGACTTGTCGGAGGGAGTTAATTTTCCAGCAGAAACATACTGTGTTGTTTGAGAAGAAGTGCTGCCATCAGACACTGAGGATGCGACGCAGACCGTGGCGATCGAAAGTTTCTAATCCCCTAATGTCTTCCACTCTCATAAATGAAGATCATTTGTACCAGCGTTTGGTAGATCTTTACTTTGGTGCTGCACCTTATCTCAGATCTTTACCAGAGTCAGAAATTGAGTCAGCAAAAGGCATGACATGTAAGGTGAATTCGCGCTTTCATGTAAGCTCCACCTTGACCCGGGGTTGTAATGATGGCGCAAAGATATTTGAAACTCCCAACCTTTTCAAGAACATCACCATTGAGAATGATGAGTGTTTTGTCTGTTGGGGCGTATCCGGTAGCAAGTATTTTTATTTTCACCCCAATCTGCGATTCAACACGCTGAAGCTCATTAACAGCAGCCTGAACATCAGCAAATGTTTCATTGAGTCGCACAATATCATATGCATAATCTAAATCCCTTGACAGAAAAGTTGTAACCAACAGTGACGCCAGGAAACTCTTTTAAGGCATTCGAGGTGACCCAGTCAATGGCGTAATTGAAAAGTGTTGGTTAAAGAACACATCTTTACTGAACGCCATACCATATTTTGAGGGGTCCCAAAACCTCACCGTAGATGTGTCTGCAGGATAGTGTTGAGAACGGGTGTATAGTGTTGAGTAGTAGTATGCTTTAAGAAGACTGAGTCGTTTAGGCGGTATACTATCTGCTTTATTAACTTTCCCGAGGGTGAACAGTCGATGAAGTTGAATGCTACAGCGAAATCAATGAAACAGATGACTATCTTTTGCTGAAAGCACAAACGATATTCAAGAATTCATTCTGACACAGCCTCCTGCACAGGAAAGTAACCTATGTCAGGTCTCGTCTTGCCCTTTGGAGCTTGATTCCACCGGTCTGTCGGTTGTTCTGTCCTGTACAGTTCTAGGAGGTGCGGTGGTGCAGTTGTTCTGTCCTGTGCAGTTCTAGGAGGTGCACCCTCCCAGGCTTCGCCTCCCCTCTTTGGGGAGGAGTAAGTTTATTGCTTACTGCCTGAGGCGCCCCTACCGGGGAATGCCGACAGGGCTGCCCAGGCAATTTTTAAATGGCCAGAGTGCTCACTTTCTCGGGCGCTGGCTTTTCAAACCCCACTTTCCCGACCTGACCTTGGGTCACATCTTACTTGTGGGAGTAAGATAATTGGCCTTGAGCCTAACTCCTGGAGAGGAGTAAATAAAATACAGTGAAGATTTGATCGGTGCAGCATTGGTTTGGCGTCATTCTACAGTTGTGTTCTGATTGGAATCGTCTCAGAAGAATGCTCTCACCCTTAACACTGAAAATCAAGATAAAAACTGTTTCTACTACAAGATGCAAGTTACTCTTGACCACGTACCTTCGAGTGATGTTCTAATTATTGCCGGTGATTGGAATGCCCGTAAAGGCATAGACGACATTAACAACAATTATATTCTTCGACGATTTGCGATTGAAGAGAAATGTGCTAATGGTGAAAGATTTGTCAACTTTGCTGCAGCAAACCAAATGACCATATGCAGCACGAGTTTTCAACATCCATGACGACATCTATTTACTTGATACTCCAAGGACGGTGTCACAGCTAACCAAATTGCCCACTTTCTTGTTAAACCCGCTGATTGTTAAGCATTCTGGGGGTGCAGAAATCGGTAATGATGATCAAATGCAATGGTAGATGACATCGAGGAGGAGGTTTTTGAAGGAGACAGAGTCAAATTCATAAGAATGATTGGCATTGGAGTCAGATTTTTTAATCTCCGAATAATCAATAGACAGTCTGAATATTGGAAAATTTTAAAATAAGGAGTCAGAGTTAGATATTTTTTAATTCTAGAAGTTGAAATCAGAAGTTTTGTAGGTCAGAGTCGGAGCTTATACCTTCCAACTCCACAACCCTGCTAATGACTTTTAGAACTTGACATGTTGAAGATGAACACCACAAAACTCATAAATTCTATAAAACGAGAATAAAAAAATAACATAGAATTGTGAAGATATTCCAAGATGAGCATTGATTTAGATGAAACAATCAACCAAACTATTCAGAATCTAAAAGGTTGTCAGTTCATATTCAACCTATGGGAGTGGTCAAATTTTAACAAAATGATTAGAATAAGGAATACTAGAAAAAGCTCTCGAAGATGGTTGCAATTTCCATGATTTCAAATAGTAAATAGGAAATAAATTGCAAAGCGATAGCGAGTGGGCGAAGATGGAACACAAAGTGTTAGAATTGAAATTTAAGCCCAGAAAATAATTGCCAAAAGTCACATCTTGAAGAATTTTAATCTGAGCAATTAAACTCATAACATTCGATTTTTACCTAATATATGTAAAAATGGAGTATATTGTCACATGTAGACACCCTATCAAGACTAAAGTTTAATTAAACTCATGACATTCGATTTTTACCTCTTTTAAAAAATGCCCTAAAGGATTATATAAAAAAATGCCCATATTGTGCGGAACTAAAACAAATTCAGAAAAAGAGCCACGGATTAAGGTCTTTACATGCATCAAAAATATAGAGTCATTCTTGATATTAGTGGATATTTCAGATGATCTAGAATTATCAAAATATCAGACAGAAAGCCACTGCCGTGAAACAATATTCTCAAAAAATGAAGAACCGAAAATGAAAGTCATAGACAATGTACGAGAAGTTTGCAATAGAAAAGATCTTAATGGTTAAAACGTATTGGATGCATCCAGTACAAGACACCATATTACCACTTGCAATAGTATTAAAAATGTCTTGTCCATCTAATAAAAGCATAGAAGCCCACGTAACCAGATTGCTCCTAAGTTACTGAACGATTCTACGTTCAGGAAGAAAGCAAGTCCTTCTGCATAAACGGGAAGGCAAATCAGATCTCGCATGTAAATGTGATTTTCTATAAAAGAAAATATTTGGTATAGAAAAGATAAAGAATCAAACACAGAAAAAGCAAAGTGCCTATTAGAAAGATGGCATAATGCAGTGATATTATTAGAGAAATGGCCAATGCATACCTGGCCCATGCAGACCAATTCGGAACCCAAATTGGAAGCTGAAGATGTAGAAATAGAGCAAGTGTTGAAAAATGAAGATCAGATAAAGGAAAAGGAGATCCATTATTTGGTGAGTGAAAGAGAGCCATGTATAGAAGTGAGCTTGAATTAGAAGGAGAGACTGACAAAGAAAATGAACCTAGAACACACATAAAAAAGACAAAGAGAAGCAATCAAAGGTTCAGAGAGATGTAGCATCGCATACAAATTACACATGCCTATGAAAGCAGTAGTCACATAACTGCTGTTAGCCAGTCAGTATCTTTTGGCTAAGATCAAAGTGTAGTATCTGTTCCGATGGATACTGCACCCCATAGACTGGTATTGTCTTGGCCTTCAGGGCTTGATTTACGCCGGTCTATGGGTCTGTCCTGTGCAGTTCTAGGAGGTCCACCCTCCCAGGCTTCGCCTCCCCTCTTTGGGGAGGAGTAAGTTTATGGCTTACTGCCTCAGGCGCCCCTACCGGGGAATGCCGACGGGGCTGCCCAAGCAATTTTTAAACCCCACTTTCCTGACCCGACCTTGGGTCTTACTTGTGGGAGTAAGATAAAAACTGGCCTTGTGCCTAACTCCTGGAGAGGAGTAAATAAATACTCTATGATATACACATGTCATTACAGAAACCTTTAAATTAATAAATAAAAAGTCATTCTTTACTTGAGTTTTCAAGATAATATGAAGAGAGTTTTATGATTCATTTGTTCTTCTAAATCAAAAGAAAACTCTAATTTTCTGTTGTATCAAAAAAAAAGAAAAAGAATTCTTTGGATTTAAAACTAAAATGCAATAAATAAAGAAATATACAAGGCTTTCTTTTACACTTTCAAAGAAGATAAAAAGAAAACAAAAATATAAATAAAGAAATTGACAACATCTTTGAAGCACACATTAGAATGTATTAAAGTGAAATATTTTGATAATCAACAATCATGCAATTTAAATGAAAAATTCATTTATTTAATTTTTTTCTTTTTGCAAGCTTTCGTGTAGAACAACTTTGTCAGGCGAGACTGTCTTATAGTTTGTTTGTATTTTGCTTTCTTCCTACTCATTATCTCAACAATTCTGAGTATTCTCTGACCTGGCAACTGGTTCGGAACGCACTGCCCCTCTATGGCAGATTACGCAGAGATGGCTTAAGGGACGTCCCCTTATGCCCGTGCTGTGAAGACGACGAAGAAGAAACGGCCGAGCACGCCTTTTTCACCTGCAGCAAACTTCGACGTCTCTGGGAATACATCAGAGAGGTGACAGCTCGCATCGATGCCGAACAGCCGATGGTCCTAGATGTCGCATCTGTCATCAACAACGCAGCACCGCAGTGGACTGGGGAGAAACGAATGGTGTTTCTGGCCATCCTAGCCGTAGCGAGACTAGTGACGTGGGTTACACGTCTTGATGAGGTTCATGGGGTTGGATCTGTTTCGGATCGCGATCTGGTAGTTTACTTTAAACATCAACTTAAAGTGAAAATCAGATGTGATTGGAAACGATTACATCGCATGGATTTCAATAGGAGATGGGTGCATGACACTAGTTTGTGCATCCGACGAGGCGCCAAGTTTGAGTTTGTGTTCCCTCAATAGTTATGGCACACGCGGTACTGGGTTCTACGGAACCCACCCCTGTAGACTTTTTTAACTAAAAGAGCAACTCTTAACTAGTAGGAATGAGAGATATCCTGTCCCTATTTTATTTTTGCCGGCACTATAGAGCTTCCAAAGATTCCCACTTCCACTGTTTTATTTTGTCCCTGGTCTTTTTGAAACCTTTGGCATTACTATCTTGGAAGCCGCCATCCACCCCTTAATCCCATTCCCCGATGAATTTATTTTTGAATACTCCTCTTTTAAGTTCCCACTCCCATCTAGGGACCGACCCGCTTGTTTTCGGTCTTAGGCCGGAAAACAGTGGGCGGTCCAACACTTAGCAACGAGGGAAAGACGGGCCATACTAACCCCCCTTTTTTATCATTTTATTTGGTTGTTTATTTTTCTTTCTTTTTGGGTGTTTTTAATATTTTATTCCACTCCCACGATAATTATTATGTACAACAATGTTTTTTGGGAATATATTAAGTAGGGATCCATCCACAGAGTGGATGCGGTATTTTGGTGCAAGAATCTGGTTAAGAGTAAGCAAAAGCTTTCTTTTCTGTTTTGTTGTATTTTTTGTTGAAAATAAAAAATGTTAACAGCTTGTCTCGATTATCCCCACACCCCCCCCCCTCTTTCATAACGGGCGCTATACCTAAGGTCTGGTGAATTCCCAAGGTTTGTAAAATCTTCATCTGTAGATAAAGATGAAGGTTGTCCGAAGGAATTCCCCTCCTGCCTAAATAACTTGGACTTTTGGCTAAGATCAAAGTGTAGTATCTGTTCCGATGGATACTGCACCCCATACTGGTGTTGTCTTGGCCTTCGGGTCTTGATTTACGCCGGTCAATGGGTCTGTCCTGTGCAGTTCTGGGAGGTCCACTTTCCCAGGCTTTGCCTCCCCTCTTTGGGGAGGAGTAAGTTTATTGCTTACTGCCTGAGGTGCCCCTACCGGGGAATGCCGACGGGGCTGCCCAGACAATTTTTAAACTCCACTTTCCCCGACCCGACCTTGGGTCACATCTTACTTGTGGGAGTAAGATAAAAACTGGCCTTGTGCCTAACTCCCGGCGAGGAGTAAATCAATACTCATTTTGATGGTATAAACCCCGAGGTATCGAATCACGATATGAGCAGAAAGAGACGTCAAGTTCTTAAAGACGTTAGGATAAGTGTAGTCCTGGCGATGTTATGCGCAGATTGGCGCTTTTTTTAAGTAAGGAAATTGACAACATCTTTGAAGCACGGATTAGAATATATTAAAGTGAAATATTTTGTTTTTAAGTAAGGAAAAATATAAATATTACGTTGCATTAGTTTAAACAGACTTGAATTTTGTGGCTTTTCTTAGTGACACAAAGATTATCATGCCAGGAAAACTAACAATAGGGGATGATAGAGAAAATTCGAGATACATAGAGTTCATTCAAATATTACATTTTGCCACATTAGCATCTACATGCACAGAACATAATTATTTGCATTAACAAAATGCAGTAAAACTAAAGATATTAATAATAATTATAATAATAATAATTAATATGATAGTGTGTGTGTTCGTGTGTCACGCTTACATCAAAAGCTCTGCGCATCCGTGCTGCACCTAGATTTGGAAAAGCATTCAAGTCACCTAATTTTCGTAATATTTCAAGTATTTCCCTTTGGCGCAATGGTTAGTGACGTCGGTTTTTTACGTTGGCCCAACTGGTTTATAGTTCGATCCCAACCAACCTGTAAGACATTTTTTCTACATCAAAGGGGGGGGGTAGGGAGGGGACGACCGGGAAGACACGTATTAATACGATAGTGTGTCTGTTATTTTGTGTGTCACGCTTACATCAAAAGCAACAACCTTCCGAATCTTTGTATGCTACTCATTAATTGGAGCTAAATTTGATTTAATCTGAAGCATTCAGAAAGTAAGGTTTAGTCGTCGAAATATTACCTTCACTAGAAATATTGTATATAAAGAAGTTTTGTAAATTGTTTCATGTGTTGTTCATTTTTTTTAAATAAAGATACAAGTCAAATATTATATGTTATTTAAACATGTATAGGTTAGGAACAAGATAATTAGTATTGAAAACATCATTTCGTGTAATTTACACGGGTTACTAAATAATAATAATAATGAAACGTCTTTTCTAAATATTTTTCCAAATACAAAAAATATATACAAATGTTAGTGGGAGCAGGGATTTACTTATAAACTCCCTAAAATTGAAATATTAACGTTCATTTAGAGAGAGAGAGAGAGAGAGAGAGAGAGAGATCAATTTATTTATTTACCTCCCACAAGGTAAGATGTGACACAAGGTCGGGAAAGTGGGATTAGATAAGCCAGCGCGCGAGAGGTGAGCACTCTGGCCATTTAAAAATTGCCTGGGCAGCCCCGTCAGCATTCCCCGATAGGGGCGCCTCAGACAGTAAGTAATAAACTTACTCCTCCCCAAAGAGGGGAGGCAAAGCCTAGGAGGGTCGACCCCTCCTAGAACTGCACAGGACCAGCAACCCCTAATAGACCGGCGTAAATCCAGACCGAAAGGCCCGGACGATACCGGTTTATTAGGCGGGGAGAGAGATCAATAGTTAAAAGAAAAGAGTAATATAGATTGGGTATTACAAATGAAGGAAAAGTGAAAACACTAGAGAGAGGGGGTGATAGAAGGCATTACAGAGAGAGGGGGAACAAGTCAGAGAGGAAAGAGCAAGGAAGAGTTAAAGAAAGAGGAGGGGCAGGAGGAGAGGGAAAGCATTAGAGAGAGAAACAGAGAGAGAGACAGAGAGAGAGGGAGAGAGCCAGCAATATAAGAAAGGCAGGGGAATAATATAAAGAGACTTTATGATAATCTGTAAAAATGGCGAATGTATGTAAAAATATATAGTATTAAAAACATGTATGGGGAGATGAAGAAACACATTGGTAGACTAGGCTAAGTAAGCAGATAAGTAAACAGAACGAGATAGAGAGGGAAAAGGTTTTGAAAAATACACACACACATGAGGAAGAGTTATGTAGTCAAGAGTAGAAGAATAACATAATAACCTGATACGTGCAATTGCGGGAGGGGGGTGGGTGGGTGGAAGAACAAATGGGAACGTAATGAATTCCTTTGTCAAGATTGTCAACTGCATAAAAGCATTATGTAATGTAATTCAGTTCATCAATCGTAACACGTTTCCTCGTGTTATGCGTTGGATTATATTTCAATAAAATGAGACAAGAATTTGCACAAAGAATATTTGATAAATGGGCGGAGGGTGGGGGTGTAATCGATTATTTTAGAAAATCAAGAAAAAAAGGAGAGAAAGAAGAGATGAGGATGACTGAGAAAAAGGGGACAAAAATAAATTAAGTGTCATCAAAAATATATATTTGTTATTTTTCCAGTTTTTATATATATATATATACCGAATGTAACCGATTCTTCAGTCGATGTTTTTAGTGTCTGCTTCTGTCATATAGATATATATATATATATTATATATATATATATATATATATATAAGTAAAAAAATAGACATCTTTGAAGCACGCATTAGAATGTATTAAAGTGAAATATTTTGAAAAATCAACAATCGTGCAATTTAAATGAAAAATTCATTTATTTAATTTTTTTTTTTTGCAAGCTTTCGTTGTAGAACTTTGTCAGGCGAGACTCTTTTCTAGTTTTTTTTTTCTCTTCTTTTTTTCCTCCTCATTTTGATGGTATTAACCTTTATGAACAAATAAAATTAATGATTCAAAATTTAAAAAAACAGTACAAATAATAATAATATCCAACAGCACAACTCAAACTATATTTACATATACTATTGTAATCAAATGCAACCAAACTTCAGATTAGAAGAAAAAGCCATGAAAAATATTACACACAGATACATATACCCAATTGACAATAATAATAGAATTAGACTCATTATTTACTATAAGAAATTTAAACCCCAAAATCTTGTAGTAAAAAACAACTCCTTTCTAAGCCCAAAACCACTAGAAAGAACCAATGTCATTTATAAGTTTAAATGCCCTTTGGGAGGATGTAACTCCCATAATAATAATAAAGCTTCACCATGCATCTTGTAAACTCTAGCTCAATTTTACCTTTATTCTTGATAAGTTGCTTTGGTAAAACCACAGATAATGAGTCACATCTGCCCCTCATATGAAGTCAACTCCATATCAAACACTATCCCTGAATTATACATGTGTTAAAATGACTAGATGGCCGTTGATTTGGCATGGAATGACCCAGGTTGTTTTTAATCCTTCTGGGTGTCTAGTCACCGTCCTCACAAAATAATCCTAGTGAGATAATTGGTTTAGTAGCCCATGACTAAACCTGTGGAAAATAGTACTGGGTTACATATATATATACATGCATATGCACCATATAACTAATAGGAAGATATGAATCCACCTCTCCTCCTGCTCCTCAGCTATGGGTGACTAGTAGACTAGACTCTAAAAGCCTTTTTAGAGCAACTACTCTTGAATAAAAAAAACTCTGAAATATTTTGTTTCACTGCCAGTGGTGGTAACGGATTGCGCAACCCTTGCTTCACTATAAAATTCTCATCAAACTGAAACCATTTCTACGAGTATTCATTGTCTCTAGAGACAGAAGACCAATAGTATTGTATTTTATTTTAATCTAAGAAATACGATAAAATACATAATAAAAAAAATGATGTAGTACCTGTGATTTGCTTTTATTTTCCACTCCAAAAGTTCAATAATTCATTGGCACAGCAAAAGAAAGCAGACAATTTTATTAAATCAATCTATTAAGAAGAACCTGTCAATCTGCAAACTAAAGCAATTTAGACATTTCTGTTGGACTGCAAAATCACCATTCAACTATTTCCAGAGATTTGATTCTCAAAAAAGATTGAAGATATTTCCGAGGAAATTCTGTTTCTGGAAAAAACATCCTATCTACTAAGTGTAGTATCTGTTCCGATGGATACTACACCCCATAAACTGGTATTGTCTTGGTCTTCGGATCTTGATTTACGCCGGTCTATGGGTCTGTCCTGTGCAGTTCTAGGAGGTCCACCCTCCCAGGCTTTGCCTCCCCTCTTTGGGGAGGAGTAAGTTTATTGCTTACTGCCTGAGGCATCCCTGACGGGGCTGTCCAGGCAATTTTTAATGACCAGAGTGCTCACTTTCTCGGGCGCTGGCTTTTCAAACCCCACTTTCCCGACCCGACCTTGGGTCACATCTTACTTGTGGGAGTAAGATAAAACTGGCCTTGTGCCTAACCTCCTGGAGAGGAGGTAAATAAATACGCTACCGTTATTTGTTTTCTCTCTATTCTTTCTATGATTTACTGCATGTACTTACAAACTACTTACTTACAAACTGGAAACATGGAATTTATTCATTACGAAAAGATAACTTAATGAAAACAACAAAAAAAAATCAAGAAAAAAAAAGAAAAATTAAAAGAATTAAATTTTTTTTAAAAGAATTTGTCATAATTAAACATGACACAGCCTGCAGATAAACACTAATTAAGATACACATTATACATATAATGTGGGTATCTGTGTATGTTCGCCGAGGTGAAAACTGGCTTGATCCCAGGAATAAAATGTCTTCTAGAGAATAAGTAAAACCATGTTTAGAATCAATAAGAAAAGTAGAAATAGGTGGACACCCTTTTTGTCCACTAAATTTCCACAAAAAAATTTGAATCATCAAAAATATTAATTCTTTTGATAAAGTTTGCGACAGTACATAAACCGACACAGAAAAAGTGAGATAATTGTAAAGAGATATCCTATAAAAATCAAACAAAACATAGTAAATAATTATGAATCTCTCCACTAAAATTGATTATTGAATCATCTCAAATCATATATTTAGTTTTAATATAAGAAACATTTCAATACCGATTTTTAAAAATTTTCTTAATTTACCAGTTTGGAGTAAATAAGAAAGTTCCAGAAATTGACAACTGCATGTATCCATTGAGCATTGATATCAATGAACTGCATCAATAACCATGTTAAAATATGAAAGCATGTATATAGAAGGGAAGAGGTGTAATATATATATATATATATATATATATATATATATATATATATATATATATATATATATATATATATGGGAAATGAAAAAGGAAACACCAAGAGATATTTTTTATATATTCATCAACGTTTCGTCTTTATTGTAAGATTTCCTCAGGATGATAATTTTAAGAAAAATGTCATGCAAATACACCAAAATATTGGGTTGACATGATGGGTTGATAAGGAAAAGTAGTAGCCGTGGCTACTAAGAGCGCTGGACGAGGGTCCGGGCTGCGAGAAGTCAGTCAGTAGCAAAGAGTGAAATGAATATGGAAGCCTTTGAGTGGGTACATTTAAGGCAGCAGTGAAAAAGGGGAGGGGTGGGTGTTTTAGGGAATTTGTCTTAGGGTGGGAGAGAAGGGGGCGCTGAGGTTTTTGTCGTGGTGAGGTGTGGCATGGATTTTTGAGGGGCTGGGGAAAGAAGAGGGAAGTGGGGAACTCTGTCTTTGGTATGTAGGTGGTATCATAGTTTTAGAAAAAGATTTGAAGAAATGAAGATAACTTGAAAATATAAGAGTATGGAAGAAGTAGTCAAAAGGGTGAGATAGGTGAGAGGGGAGATTTTGTTGTGGTCAGGTGTTAAATTTTTGGAGGCAAGGGGTATTGACCAGCTGGCTATGTCAGGAATGTGTGAATATAAGTGAGTTAGAAGGAATGTGCTGAAATGTGCTGTGAACATGACAATAAAGGAAAGGAAAAGAAAAAGAAAAATGATTTTAATTTTGGCGAGAAATAAGTGAAATGTAGCTTTGTACAGGATGTGTTGATGGTTTGAGATTAAATTGAGGGTAAAAGAGGTTTAAAAATCTAAATATTTGTGAGGATGTCTAGATTGTGTTCATTAGTAAGGCTGTTATTTGTGGTTAACTAGTTTTGATTCGTAGTGAATGAATATGTATGTGAGAAAGAGTCAGCACGTAAGTGTGTATGTGGTGATTTGTATATAAGTACAATTGATAACGATGAGAAGAAGAGTTAGCCATGATCTAGGTTTAGTTTTTGTTCGGTCAGGATAATGTTTCTTATTAAGGGGGATAGATTGTAGAAACCATTTTGTTGTTTGATGGTGTTAGAGGCTGTGATTAGTGCTGTTTCCAGTAGTCTTCGCCGAGCTTTGTTATGAATGTGTTTGGTGATTTTCGCCTGTTCAAACTTGAAAGCATGATCTTGCTCTAATACTGCTGCCTTAATGGTACCCACTCAAAGCCTTCCATATTCATTTCACTCTCTGCTACTGACTGACTTCTCGCAGCCTGGATCCTCGTCCAGTGTTCTTAGTAGCCACGGCTACTACTTTTCCTTATCAACCCATCATGTCACCCAATATTTCGATGTACTTGCATGACATTTTTTTTTAAATTAGCATCCTGAGGAAGTCTTACAATACAGATGAAACGTTGATGAATATATAAAAAATATCTCTTGGTTTTTCCTTTATCATTTCCCATTACGTCGGATTACTCTCATCCTTCCTTTCTCATATATATATATATATATATATATATATATATATATACGCAAATGTAATAACAATCCATAGAGAGATTTGTTTAAAAATGATTCTTACACAAACACAACACTAATATAAGACAAAACATGGGGACATCATTTAATCTTCATACATTAAAATTAAAATATCTAAACAGTCGTGAATAAATATTTTTAAATTTTATTTTTGTCAGTCTGCGACCATCAACCCTAATTATATCTAACAGAAAACAAGATTATTGAAAATCCTCATTTAAAATAATAATTTGTGGTCATGGCACAGAGAGTATATAAAGTATATTTTAGTCCACAAGAAGCAAAGTCTTCATGCAATTTTGATACCATCTATATCATCCACATCATTACAATATCTTTTTTTGCCTCAGCTTTTTGTTGATTGGAGGGGAAGCCTATAACATATAAATATATATATATATATATATAGAAAAGAGGGTAGTGCAGTATTAGTGCAGTTCCAACGAGAGAAAAGTATATATGTAAAGGAGTAAGGCTACCAACATTTGTAAAAAGTTTTTTTTCAACATTTATTTATCATTTTGTTGTTTTATCAGTTTATGATTTTATATAACGCGTTTCAAGCGGTGGTCCGCTCTCATCAGATATCTAAATCCATTTGAAGAAATGTCTTTCGATTTGAAAGAGTGTTAACACATTTCCTCAAATGAAACAACACTTTTTCAAATCGAAAGACATTTCTTCAAATTGATTTACATATCTGATGAGAGCGGACCACCGCTTGAAACGCGTTATATAAAATTATAAAATGATGAAATAACAAAATAATAAATAAATGTTGAAAAAAACTTTTTACAAATGTTGGTAGCTTTACTCCTTTACATATATATATATATACATATATATATATAATATTTATAAATAAATATTAACTATTTATTACCTACAGACATCAATGTTTCATGCTAACGCAATCTTCAGTGCAGGAAGTTAATTCTCGACGGTCAGTGGGCTCGAACTCTGCTCATAAATCGCCACTGATTCGTAGTTAAGAGCATTCCCCCGTTGGCCACCACAAATTAGCTAATAATTAAGGAGGAATTTAACTTTGTAAATACCGAGTCGGCGGGTATTTTACAACGAGCAGTGAAAGTGATCTTACAACAACAAACTGTGTTGGATCTAGCATGAAGCTATTAGTACTGCTTGTTATTAAAATCACTCAGAGTGCCCGGCCTTTAGTAAAGGGGGCTTATAATAAAGTAAAGGGGGCTTATATATATATATATATATATATATATATATATATATATATATATATATATGCACACACACACGCCTACACTGGTGTTATGTGTTGTTTTGGGAAGTGACTTTTGAAAAAATTAACCTGGTAATGAATGCTTTTGACAGTAAGATTCACTGAATTCTGCAATGTTGACAAAGGAGAAAGCAAATCAGTAAATTGTGCCCCAGCGGGAAGTGATGATGGAATGAAGAAATATAGAGAATGCCAAAACTAATGCGATGAAAGTGAAGAGTGAAGATCCACAGAAGATAACTCGTTCGTTGAGGGGGTTTTTTTTGGGGGGGGGGGGGGGTTAAGGTTAGGCTTAGAATCCGAAATGCCACAGCCAAACAAGAAAAGTTGATCAAGAGGAAGCAGAATGTGACACCTTCATAAATGACACATTTGAACGGCCCCAGAAAAGAGGAGTCAGTTTGGAAACGGGTGGACAAGGGAAAAGTAAGAACTTGCCTTTCATAGAGAGTGGGTATGAAAGAAAGAATATGTAAGAAAGAGAGCAATTTGAAAGAGAGAGGGGTAAGATGGAAGATAGAGACAGAGAGAAGGAATACAAGAGAAAGAGAGAAGGAATGGAAGAGAAAGAGAGGGGGGAATGGAAGAGAAAGAGAGAAGGAATGGAAGAGAAAGAGAGGGGGGAATGGAAGAGAAAGAGAGAAGGAATGGAAGAGAAAGAGAGAAGGAATGGAAGAGAAAGAGAGAAGGAATGGAAGAGAAAGAGAGAGGGAATGGAAGAGAAAGAGAGAAGGAATGGAAGAGAAAGAGAGGGGGAATGGAAGAGAAAGAGAGGGGGAATGGAAGAGAAAGAGAGGGGCAATGGAAGAGAAAGAGCGGAGGAATGGAAGAGAAAGAGAGACGGATTAGAAGAAAGGTAGAGGGAGTGGAAGAGAGTGAAAAGAGAGAGCGAGAGAAAGGGGGAATGGAGAATAGAGAAAGAGAGGTCTGACTTATACAAGCAAACAAAATCCGTCATATAGGTGACGAAGAAGATCTATTTATGTGTTTATTTTGCTTCCTCCTCTGCAAACGATTCCATCATGCTTGTCCTAAATTCTTCTAATGATTAAAAACAAAAAAAAGGTCAGGCATCCAAGATAGAACGCAATTTGTCAACAAAGATGCTGACATCTTTATCTTTAAATGCTGATAAGAAGAAAAATACTAATCATTTAATTAAGAAAAAACTTTTATTCATTAGGGAATCATGTTAACAAGTTTCACAGTTTGGAGGAGACAAAAGAAAGAACGGTGCTTGTGCTGTTCAGCGGCCGTATTAAAAAATTATGTTTTTATAAAAACAATATTATATACTTATTCAGCGTTATATTCTTACTCACTGTACAAAAATGTAGAAAAAATTATCCACTAGAACTTTAATTACAAGTATTTTTCCATTCTGCGTATCATAACAGCGATTCGTTCACTAAGTCTCCATCTTCTTTCTTGCGAATTATCTGCCCTTGAAATCTTCTTAAGAAAGAAGATGGAGGCTTCGTGAACGAATCGCTGTTATGATACGCAGAATGGAAAAATACTTGTAATTAAAGTTCTAGTGGATAATTTTTTCTACTTTTTTTGTACAGTGAGTAAGAATATAACGCTGAAGAAGTATATAATATTGTTTTTATAAAAAAATAATTTTTCATACGGCCGCTGAACAGCGCAAGCACCGAAAGAACCGATTCGCAGATCACCAGCCGAGGAAAGCGATTTGAAGGAGACATTAAAATATTAAGTAAGACAAGAATTAAGAATCTTTAATACATGCAGATGAATTTATCTTCCTCCCACAGCGGTAAGATGTGACACAAGGTCGGGAAAGTGGGATTTGAAAAGCCAGCGCCCTCGAGAAGGGAGAGCACTCTGGCCTACAAAAAAAATGCCTGGGCAGCCCCGTTGACATTCCCCGGTAGGGGTGCCTCAGGCGATTAGCAATAAACGAACCCCTTCCCAAAGGGTGAGAAGGCAAAGCCTGGGAGGGTGGACCTCCTAGAACTGTACAGAACAAACCCACAGACAGGCGGAATCAAGGCCCGAAGGCCAAGACGGTACCGGTGGGGGGCCGCGGGGGTTAAGCAAGGGGGCACTCATAATGACGTGAATGTAGCTTGCCCAAAAACTGAATTCACCAAACATACATGTAAAAATCGGTCAGCCGAACTTGAAAAAAGATGACATAATTTTTGTTTGTTTTTTTAAATCCTTATCATTTTAAAATGACACCAGTTAATTCAATGGTTATAAAATAGTATTATTTTTTTTTATTTTCAAAGTCAGTCAAACTTGGTTTTATGCTTTTTCAGTTTTACTTTATAATTGAATTAAAGAAACTTCATGTGAATAAAATGTTTAGCAACAAATTTATGAAAAAAAAAGGGTATTTTTATTATAAAAATAATTTTGGAACCAATTTCGTCCTTTGATATTTTATTATTGTAAATAAAGATATACTATTTGATTTAACCAGTAGAATTTTGAAATTCCTACACTTAACAATTCGACAGGTTAGTTTTAAAAAAAGTATCTGATAATCTAAAAATTTGATGCTTAATCGATAGTAATCCAGGGATTTTCTTTTTAAATAGCAAAACTGTTCAGTGTGAGTTAGAGAGCCGGGGGGGGGGGGGGGGGTATACGTCTGCCAGATTTCGCAGCAAAATAAATTTCATCTAAATTTTTCTCCCTTCGAACAGATCAAATAAATGGAGTTTGATGGCTTTTAGCCCTGAATATTTTGCAAGAATAATTCAGTTGAAATAGTTTTTCAATTAATCCCAGGTGTGAATGTGATGGTGTGTAACAGGTGTGACTATCTTTAAACACACCTGCATCTCAGCTAAAATAGAAAGGAAGTCAGGTGTGAAGAGGCTGTTGAAATACGAAGGTGTGGTGAAATGATCATTGATTTTAGGGGGGTTTTTTCCTAATAAAACGTGAGTATAAGAAAGGTGAGCAAACAAAAACGACTTATTATTAAACTACTGCAATTTTATGAGTACATTTCTTTTCTCATCCTGGGCACAATTCTTTTGATGGAATGTTTATATATATATATATATATATATATATATATATAAATAAGGACGAAACATATACTACATAGATAATAAACAAAGCAAATATTTATTATTTGTAGCTCTTAGAAAACCCGTCTAGATGGGCACTGTAAGTGTAGCATGACGTCGCTAGCTATATGTGCATCGTTCCTTTCATTAAGTAGAACGCTCTTATCACGTCAAGCTGTCGGATAAAGTGTTAAAATTATCACTGTTTATTCTCTATTCAGCGTTGGCCGAGTGGTTCAGGTCAGGATTTGAGTTGCAAAAATACTCGGAATCCGGGGTATCGAATCGCATAACCGGTAGTAAATAGTCATATCTCTATGCTGATGAGTCCTGATTTTAAAGGACGAAACGTATACGTGCATAGATAATAAACAAAACAAATATTTATTACACATACATATATATATATATATATCTAGTAATCCGGGTAAAGTAAACAGCCACAGGATAAAAATCCACAGAATTTCAACCGGGCTTATAAAATAGTGCTCAATAGTATTGATTTACTCCTCTCCAGGAGTTAGACACAAGGCCAGTTTTTATCTTACTCCCACAAGTAAGATGTGACCCAAGGTCGGGTCAGAAAAGTGAGGTTTAAAAATTGCCTGGGCAGCCCCGTCGGCATTCCCCGGTAGGGGCGCCTCAGGCAGTAAGCAATAAACTTACTCTTCCCGAAAGAGGGGAGGCGAAGCCTAGGAGGGTGGACCTCCTAGAACTGCACAGGACACACCCATAGACCGGCGTAAATCAAGACCCGAACGGCCAAGACAATACAAGTCTATGGGGTGCAGTATCCATCGGAACAGATGCTACACTTTGATCTTAGCCAAAAGACCAAGAACGTTGTTTTATTTATTTATCTCAAATATATACAAAGATACATCAAAGATGTGGCACAAGGCCAAAAAGGGGTATGGAGGGGAAAGTGGGGTTCGGGGGCTGTCCACCTGGTCTAAGATACCCTAGAAACTAGTTTCAGTTACCACAATACCACATTCACTCTATGGACTTAAGCTACTTAAAATATCCCCAGGTGTTTCAATGAAATTTTATTTACAAAAATATTTACAGTGTGTAATGATGGGAGTGGGAGAACAAAAACTAAGCCTTAAATAATCCCCCAAAAATAAATAAAAAGAAAAGGGATGATGAAAATAAAGAACAAAATAAAATGCTAATTATGGTAAGTTAGTAGGACCCCCCATCCTATCTAAGGTATGAACTGCTCTCTGTCTTCCGGTAAAAACCGAAAGCAAGAAAGTCAGTTCCTAGGTGGGAGTGGGCGTTTCTATGGGGGTAAAAGAAATGGTGGGATGGGTTTTTCGGGATGTGCTGTGTTTTCCAGGATAAGTACTATTAGGGCAGGTCAAGGATACAAAATAAATTTAGGAGCGGGCATCCTGGAGGAGTTCTGACACCTAAAATAAAGATGGGGGCAGAGAGCTCATTTATACTACTAGCTAAAAGGGGCTGATCCTACAATTTGGATGGTCATAAAGAACTTTTACAAAAAAGACCAAGACCAAGAACGTTGTGGTCAATAGTAAATAGAGCTATTTATATAATTATTTTTATTCATACAGATATGTACGAAGAGCTGCTACACTGGCATGTCGATATGAATATAGCCCAATATGAACATCTGAGTGAAAGATCAGACATTTTCTGCCTGATGAGATCTTAGTTTCTAATAACTATTGGTCGATAACATCGACATGCAAGTGTAGCAGTTTTTTTTAGATGTCTTTATAAATAAAAATAATTATAATATATATATATATATATATATATACATGTTAATGTCTGTGTTGGTTCCCTATAGAAAGAAAGGTTAGAGAATCTACATCAAAACTAAAAGTGTATTTATATGTGAAATTAGCCGGGGAAGACAATGGAAGTTGTGCCGGATCTCTATGTGCCCTCTCTCAGGGAGCTATGCAGACAGAATTCCTTTTAAAACATCAAATATGTATATCTGAATGGGGGGGGGGCAGTAAAAGAAAAAGAAAGTAATATGGTTTTATGAGGAAAGTGAAAAAGGGCGTCTAAGTGTTCCTCATTAAATCCCGAGCAACGTTGGAGCTTTATATATATATATATATATATATATATATATATATATATATATATCTGAGATGGGTATATTTGCTGACGACTCTACTCTCGTCATGTGGGCAAAACGGACGCGCACATATCTGAGGCAATGGCTGAATCCTTAGAAAGTGACCTCCAGTCTGTAGTGGAATTGGGTCATAAATGGATGGTAACATTTAATGCTTCTAAGACAAAGCTCCTTTCCTTCAACAACTACAAGAAACCTCTTCGACCACCGATTTCTTTGGCAAGTAACACCCTACCTGAGAGTCCCAAACTCTTCGGCCTAACATTCACAGGTAACATGAATTGGAACAAATACATTGAAGACATTGCAAAGCTCTTTTCCTTAAACATAAGATATTTTTAACTGCAGAGATTTGCGATGGGTACAACTGCGTAATGTTGAAATCAAGGGGATATCATTTATTAAATAATAGTTAAGTATATATATATCCATTTACATAACAGGCGATTTTTTTATAAAGAAAATTTAGACCACTTCTGATTACTTCAGTCTTCTTAGAAAAGAAAGTTTTATGGATTTTCGTCAAATAGTTTTCACGTGAAATCGGATGGGTGGATGCTTAGTGAATTCTTATTAGATAATATCGTCGTCAGCACAGACAGCTACTTCTCTAGCTGAAATTGAAATTTCAAAGAAACCAGTAGAGTTCCTTCTTAATTCCATTATTTAGTCAATTCCAGATTCGGCAAATATGTTCTTCTGTTGCTTGTTAGCAGTCGTATAATTTCAAAGTAAAATATAGGTATGCTTCGATAGATGTGGGATGATCGACCTCGGGGTCAGCTACAGCAACATATGGAAAATAGATAATGATTGGTTAGCTTGGTCACATGATGTAGGATAGATTTAAAGGATTGAAGTTAACAATTAAGCTGTGAGGATTTGAGTGAATCTAAAGTGGCATGTGTGGTCGAGAGAGATGGTAGCGTTTACAATTCCTGGGAGGGGGGGGGGGTGCATGGAGCAATTCCTAGCAACTCCTAGCTAAGGAAATTAAGCACCATTAATTAAGTGAATAAAATGTAAATGTTAAAGTCTTCTATAGAACATCTGATAGGTACTGAGAACAAATATCTAGAGGACATTTTCAATTCTGAATGGGAGAAGACGGACAATACAGATACTCATTAGGTAAGATACAATGGCCAGAGTGCTCACCTCTCGAGCGCTGGCTTTTCAAACCCCACTTTCCCGACCCGACCTTGGGTCACATCTTACTTGTGGGAGTAGGATAAAAACTGGCCTTGTGCCTAACTCCTGGAGAGGAGTAAATCAATACAATACGTTTTCTCTTTCTTTATGATTTCGTTTTGCATTTTTCAACCTTTGAGATAAAAGGTCACACATTAAAACTGCCAATGAAAAAAAGTATAGAACTAGCGGGACCCGTGTAAATTACACGAAATGATGTTTTCAATACTAATTATAGGTTCCTAACCTATAAAACCGTCCGTCCGTCCGTCAGACTTTTTTCTTCGATTTGAGCGATCGACTAATTCCGATTTCGACGACTAAACCTTACTTTGTAAATGTTTTTGATTAAATTAAATTTGGCTCCAATTCATGAGTAGCATACAAAGATTCGGAAGGTCGTTGCTTTTGATGTAAGCGTGACACACAAAATAACACATACACTATCGTATTAATATGTGTCTTCCCGGTCGTCCCCTCCTTACTTCTCCCCCCCCCCTTCGATGTAGAAAAAAAAATCTTAGAGGTTGGTTGGGATCGAACTATAAACGAGTCGGGCCGACATAAAAAACCGACGTCGCTAACACTTGCGCCAAAGGGAAATACTTGAAAATATTACGAAAATTAGGTGACTTGAATGCTTTTCCACATCTAGGTGCGGCACGCATGCGCAGAGCTTTTGATGTAAGCGTGACACACGAACACACACGCTATCGTATTAATATATAGATAAAGAAAGCAACAGATGTTAACTATAGTGTGCAACAGATGCGAATATATATATATATATATATATATATATATATATATATATACAGGGTGTTTCAAAAGTCTTGGGAACATTACAAATGCGTATATCTCATGAACTATTCCAGGTAGAAAAATGAAACTGGTGCCATTTTAAAGCTTGCTTAATCAAGTTTTTGGTCATACTAATGATTTTCGTGTTATCTTTCCAGGTGCAGTAATGGCGTTCTCTAAACAAGACAAGGCATTTTGCGTCCTCCAATTTGCAAAGACTGAATCGTGGACATGTGTTCAGCGTGCATTTCGCAGGAAATTTAAAAAAGAAGCCCCTGAAAGGAAATCCATTGTCAGATGGCATGCTAAATTTGTGAAAGATGGGTGTTTGTGCCCAAGTAAGCGAACAGGTCGCCCTTCAACTTCAGAAGATGCAGTTGAGCAAGTTCGGACAGCCTTTCAGCGGAGCCCCCGTAAATCAGTGAGAAGAGCCAGCAGGGAACTTCAGCTTGCTCCAGCAACTGTCTGGCGTGTCTTAAGGAAACGACTGCAAATGGTACCTTACAAGCTCAAGTTGGTCCAAAAGTTGAAGGACACTGATAAGCCACTTCGCCGTGACTTTTGCATTGCAATGCAAGAGAAGTTGGAAGATAACGGCTTTGATGACCGGCTTGTTTTTAGCGATGAGGCGACCTTCCATCTGAATGGCAAAGTTAACAAGCATAACACTCGCATATGGGGTACTGAGAATCCTCATGAACTTCTTGAGCACGAGCGAGATTCACCAAAAGTGAACGTGTTTTGTGCAATTTCCAAGAAAGGTGTCTATGGACCGTTCTTCTTTGAAGAGGCAACTATCACTGGTGAATCCTATCTCAACATGCTGGAAGACTGGTTAATGGCTCAGTTGGAACAAGCAGAATCTGATGACTTCATTTTTCAACAAGATGGTGCACCACCACACTGGAGTCTTAGAGTAAGGCAGTTTCTTAACACAAGGCTGCTTGGTAGATGGATTGGGAGATCTGGGCGAGGTGATGACGTTCTCATGCCCTGGCCTCCTAGGTCTCCAGATCTTACCCCGTGTGACTTTTTCCTTTGGGGCTTTGTCAAGCAACAAGTCTATGTGCCGCCCCTTCCAAGAGATATTGACGAACTAAAGGCTCGAATAACGGCAGTTGTGGGAACCATTGACGTCAAGATGCTGGAACGCGTTTGGCAAAAAATGGACTATCGACTAGATGTCTGCCGTGTGACGAATGGTGCTCATATTGAGCAACTTTAAAGATTCCCCACAAAACTTGAAACTTTAACCTTTCCAACGGTACCAATTTCATTTTTCAACTCCTAATAGTTTTTGAGTTATTAAAAATCGTTATGTTCCCAAGACTTTTGAAACACTCTGTGTATATATATATAAGACTTCTATTTCTTTCAACATGACAAAACTAAAGTATTCTGGAGTGTTTGATTTATTTTCTTTTATCAGTTGAGACCATGGGAGGTTTATAGTTCTCATTAGATATCTATGATATCTCATCAGATATCTATAATATAAACCAAGATCAAGCAAATTTTATAGAGTAAAATATTACATGGAAAAAAATAGTGATATTAATTTTGTATTTGATTTTATAGAGTAAAATATTACGTGAAAAAAATGGTGATATTAATTTTGTATTTGGTTTTATAGAGTAAAATATTACGTGGAAAAAAATGGTGATATTAATTTTGTATTTGGTTTTATAGAGTAAAATATTACGTGGAAAAAATGGTGATATTAATTTTGTATTTGGTTTTATAGAGTAAAATATTACGTGGAAAAAAATGGTGATATTAATTTTGTATTTGGTTTTATAGAATAAAATATTACGTGGAAAAAAATGGTGATATTAATTTTGTATTTGGTTTTATAGAGTAAAATATTACGTGGAAAAAATAGTGATATTAATTTTGTATTTGGTTTTATAGAGTAAAATATTACATGGTAAAAATGGTGATATTAATTTTGTATTTGGTTTTATAGAGTAAAATATTACGTGGAAAAAAATAGTGATATTAATTTTGTATTTGGTTTTATAGAGTAAAATATTACGTGGAAAAAAATTTGTATTTGATTTTGTAGAGTAAAATATTACGTGAAAAAAATGGTGATATTAATTTTGTATTTGGTTTTATAGAGTAAAATATTACGTGGAAAAAAATGGTGATATTAATTTTGTATTTGGTTTTATAGAGTAAAATATTACGTGAAAAAATAGTGATATTAATTTTGTATTTGGTTTTATAGAGTAAAATATTACATGGAAAAAAATGGTGATATTAATTTTGTATTTGGTTTTATAGAGTAAAATATTACGTGGAAAAAAATGGTGATATTAATTTTGTATTTGGTTTTATAGAGTAAAATATTACGTGGAAAAAAATGGTGATATTAATTTTGTATTTAGTTTTATAGAGTAAAATATTACGTGGAAAAAATGGTGATATTAATTTGTATTTGGTTTTATAGAGTAAAATATTACGTGGAAAAAAATGGTGATATTAATTTTGTATTTAGTTTTATAGAGTAAAATATTACGTGGAAAAAATGGTGATATTAATTTGTATTTGGTTTTATAGAGTAAAATATTACGTGGAAAAAAATGGTGATATTAATTTTGTATTTGGTTTTATAGAGTAAAATATTACATGAAAAAATAGTGATATTAATTTTGTATTTGGTTTTATAGAGTAAAATATTACATGGAAAAAAATGGTGATATTAATTTTGTATTTGGTTTTATAGAGTAAAATATTACGTGGAAAAAAATGGTGATATTAATTTTGTATTTGGTTTTATAGAGTAAAATATTACGTGGAAAAAAATGGTGATATTAATTTTGTATTTAGTTTTATAGAGTAAAATATTACGTGGAAAAAATGGTGATATTAATTTGTATTTGGTTTTATAGAGTAAAATATTACGTGGAAAAAAATGGTGATATTAATTTTGTATTTAGTTTTATAGAGTAAAATATTACGTGGAAAAAATGCTGATATTAATTTGTATTTGGTTTTATAGAGTAAAATATTACGTGGAAAAAAATGGTGATATTAATTTTGTATTTAGTTTTATAGAGTAAAATATTACGTGGAAAAAATGGTGATATTAATTTGTATTTGGTTTTATAGAGTAAAATATTACGTGGAAAAAATGGTGATATTAATTTGTATTTGGTTTTATAGAGTAAAATATTACGTGGAAAAAAATGGTGATATTAATTTTGTATTTGGTTTTATAGAGTAAAATATTACGTGGAAAAAATAGTGATATTAATTTTGTATTTGGTTTTATAGAGTAAAATATTACATGGTAAAAATGGTGATATTAATTTTGTATTTGGTTTTATAGAGTAAAATATTACGTGGAAAAAATGGTGATATTAATTTGTATTTGGTTTTATAGAGGAAAATATTACGTCGAAAAAATGGTGATATTAATTTTGTATTTGGTTTTATAATACTATTGTTGGGTTCACACTACACATTTATTTTTTATTATATACTTTAAAATTATAGAAATTAAAAAATAAGAAAACTGGTAATATAAAGTTCAAAGCTTTGAGCAGGAGTACACAAGTGTAATGTATTCTTTCAAAGGAGTATCTTAGAATGAAAATTACTTACCAATTAATTTACATGAATCTTTAAGTAAAAAAATAATCAACTATTTATTTCTGTAAGGAATTGCAAAAAAGAAAAACTTGAAGGAAACAATTTATTTTTTGAGATTTTATCCCACAAAATATGTAACAGATCCATACACATAAATCGCCTTTTTCAGAGTTTCATTTCTTCTGTTGGGAAACTATTTGTCATATTGGCAATTATGATATTGAATTTTTAATTTTTAAGCTGTGGAGTTAGAGTGTAATAATATTTAGGTGCAGGTGCGTAAAAATAATGTTAGAATGGTAAATTTCCACGTAAGGTTAAAATAAAGTAGTAAGGTAGAATTTTCCATTAGAAGTCGAGTGAGAGCTACGTCACTGTATGGGCAGGGGAAAATTTTTCTTTTTTTGACTGAATCGACAGAGTGAACAGTTGGGTTTTTATATAGCTGATTCCTCTCCCCTACGGGGGGGGGGGGCATTTTATGAGCGTACATGCATTCTATAAAGAAAAAATGAAACTCAAAGTGTATGCATTTCTGAGGTTTTTTATTAATAATGTTTACGAGAGGTTATTGAGAAAGAGAAGAAGAAGAAGAAGAAGAAGAAGAAGAAGAAGAAGAAGAAGAAGAAGAAGAAGAAGAAGAAGAAGAAGAAGAAGAAGAAGAAGAAGAAGAAAAAGAATAAGAAAAAGAATAAGAAAAAGAAAAAGAAGACGGAGAAAAGAAGATGGAAACTTCGGCTACTACATCACCACTGCAACTACAGAAATACAAACAGTGGGTTCCGTCAGTAAAGTGAATGGACTGTGGGGATCTAACTACACCCCAGACTATGTTAGAAGAACAAATACATTGCTTTAGGAGTCAGAGTGGAATCATTTAAAATGTCAGGAAACAGATGGAGTCAGGCATTTGAACTACAGATTATTAACCCTGAAACTGATACTCCTTTGAAGGGGTATATAGAATCAAACTAACACTTACCGGTATAACGGCCTCAACTGGCATCTATCTCATAGAAGAATACTTATTCGAATGAATGAACATTTATACACTAGAATGGCCACTTATGAATCTCAGCCAATCAGAACACAGAGAATGGACATTTTGCTGTGCTTGGCAGTCTGACTTATCTTGCTGCTCAACTGGCCATACAGTTGAGCCCTAAGCATCGATTCTATAGAGTAGATTACTGTTTCTTAAACCTGATTCTTAATACACACATAAACAACAGATAAGTGGCATTCAATGATATTTTAATCATGTTTAATGGTATTTTAATCATGTTATGAAAAACAATAAATGATAAAAGAAAAAAACTAAGACAAAAACATTTTCATTTTTTGAAAGGGTTAAAATTTGTGGTAAGATACCAGTAATAAAATTTTTTTAAATCTTAGATTGGAGAGAATGAAATAAAAAAAGATGATTTAAATCATATCAGCATTTATTTATGAAAATCAAAATTGTATATTTACCGATGACTCAAATATTCTATCATAAAAATACTCCAGCTTAAAAATACTAAACTAGCAGTGACAATCGGGGTATAGGCATAGAATATAAAAATAGACTTCCACAAAATTATTCTAAGACAGTAAAACTTGAGAAGAAACCGAAAGAAGAGGGAAAAGAAGATTGAAAAATAGATTGAAAAGGAACAAGTGAAAAAGACTCTGGTCGTAGGACATTGAAAGTATACAAATGTAATTTTACTGCTGATTTTGTATCATTTGACTGGGATAGTGCTCAGGTGAACTGGAGAAACATTTAAGGCTATAAGGGCCTTCCATAACTAAAAAGTCTGATTTTCATAAATAAATGTTTGTCAAGAAGCTAAAGAATATTATTCGGTCGAGACGATCAATCTATCAGATATGGAAACTGACCAAATATGAAATCTGCTATAAAAATATCCATTGTTTTTAGCTTTTGATTCATCAACTTGAGTGCAAGTAACCCCTAGAGTATGAGAACCTCAAATGAGAAAACAATGATGAGAGAGAGAGAGAGAGAGAGAGAGGGAGAGAGAGAGAGAAAGAGAGAGAGAGAGAGAGAGGGAGAGGGAGAGAGAGAGAGAGGGAGGGAGAGAGAGAGGGAGAGAGAGAGAATGTGAGCAAACAAATAAGAAAACCTTTTGGAGAATCAAACACAAATAAAAGTCACACAGTTGGAAAAAAGCTGATGTGAAAATAAAAGGAAGAAAATCTTCATTGGTTTCTAAACAAGTTTTAAAAGTAAATCCAAGGCCAATCATTCTGGCATCCTCTCGACGGCAAATAATCTCAGAAGTGAAATCTAGCCTCAAGGCTTCTTTTTTTTTCTCTCTCTTTTTAATCATTTTACCAGGTTTTCAGTTGGAAACCAATGGTTTCTTTTAGAAGAACAGCAAAGATAAGAATTGCGAGTGAACCAGAATCAGTGAGTCAGAATTTGATAAGATGAATTGAATTTATATTTGATTTGGAAAAAAGGGTCCAAACGTAAATACGAAATGTTTGCAGTGTATGCAGCAGTATTCGTATCTATGTTTAACCTTAGTTAAAATATCTCTCTCTCTCTCTCTCTCTCTCTCTCTCTCTCTCTCTCTCTCTCTCATAGTTTGCAAAGCCAGAAAAAGACAAAATCCAAAATTAGTCTCTTCCTGCTCGCTAAATCTCTCCTTCCCCCTCTCTCTCTCTCTCTCTCATAGTTTGCAAAGCCAGAAAAAGACAAAATCCAAAATTAGTCTTTTTCTGCTCGCTATATACCCCTTCTCCCCCTCTCTCTCTCTCTCTCTCATAGTTTGTAAAGCCAGAAAAAGACAAAATCCAAAATTAGTCTCTTCCTGCTCGCTATATTCCCCCTTCTCCCCTCTCTCTCTCTCTCATAGTTTGCAAAGCCAGAAAAAGACAAAATCCAAAATTAGTCTCTTCCTGCTCGCTATATCTCCCCTTCCCCTCTCTCTCATAGTTTGCAAAGCCAGAAAAAGACAAAATTAGTCTCTTTCTGCTCGCTATATCCCCCCTTCCCCCTCTCTCTCTCCACTTACAGGTTAAATAATATCACTACCGCAGGTGATATTCCCTTTTGTTTATAAAGGACTATTCCAATCTTTTAATTTTTTCCTTTCTTTATTATCTTTGGCTGTTTAGAGAGAGAGAGAGAGAGAGAGAGTGATGGAAGCGAGAGTGTTACATACCATTTAAAATAAGAATGGAGGGTGTCAAATAACAAGCAGTCAGAGAGGGTGAGAGTGATAGAAGTTTAGTAAGAGATGAGTGACTTGATCAGCAAATTGCGGTTAATTAGAAGATTTTTTCAAACCTAACACCAAACTGAGGAATATTTTAGCATGTATTTTAGCATGTATTTTGTATGATTAGAATTTATATAGGAAAAAAAGCCTTAGGGAAACAAACGTTTATTAACTCAGCTTTAGTATAATGAACGATTCATATGAAAGAGAAATTTTGTTCCACTCGTATAGAAATCGATAAAAGACAGAAAATTTAAATTTTTCAAGAAACTTAATGACAAATTTTCCTTCGATTCTATCTGGGGTCACTAGGGTCCGATTATTGATTCCAAGGGGTGCATTTTGAAAAAAAAACAAATAAAACAGCTATATTAAGACCGAATACAACTTTTCTCAGGTAAAATTTTATGAGAAATCAAATGATGGTATTGATTTTGTATCAGTTTTTTTTTTACAATAATATTGGGGGGGGGGGGGGAGAGGGGTCTGCATTTATACCATCATGCCATACACCCATAGACAGCAAAGACGACATCTTACTTTGTTTAAAAAATTAAAAACTAAGAATAAAAATGGTAATATGGAGTTCTAGACTGGGAGAATATTACACAGGGTCTTATACTTCCCAGGCAACGCTGGTTGACTTTGCTATTATATATATATATGTATGTATATCTAGGCAGCATCTTCTCTTGCAGGCAAGTATTGTTGAATATAAGAGACAACTCATGTCTAGATATCTTTTGGTAGATCCTTTCAATAGTCCGAATTAGGATCATCAGCCAATTCCCCTCCGAAACTAAGATCCTAATTCGGACTATTGAAAGGATCTACCAAAGGATATCCAGACATGAGTTGTCTCTTATATTCAACAATATCTATATATATATATATATATATATATATATATATATATATATACAGTATAAAGATGAGTATTTATTTACTCCCACAAGTAAGATGTGACCCAAGGTCGGGTCGGGAAAGTGGGGTTTGAAAAGCCAGCGCCCGAGAAAGTGAGATTTTGGTATACAAATGCCAAAAAGAAAAAAAAGATGTGTTCACATTGGAAAAAGCGTCACAAGTGAATAAGGAAAGACAATAGATAGGAGAAAGCAAAAAGAAAAAAAAAAGAGAAGACAGTATGAAATTGATTTTTATTGGCATGTTAAATGGGTTCAAATGTAATATTACTTAACCATCTTAAATATTTGAATCTACCATAACAACTGATCTGTAAATCCATTCGTTATGTTGCTGTGCACTCGTTTTAAAGGTCAATATTATATTGTTTGCTTTTGTTTCAGCTGCACCAGTCTGACACAAGGCTACCAGCTGTGAGCACTCTCTGTTCAATAAATGTATAATTATTTCCAAAGTAAGCAATACTATAGTTGTGGTGTCTTCGGCTGAATTCAATAATGATATTAACTTTGTATTAGGGGGTTTACTATAATATCTGAGGTCTGCGTTCACGCCAGACATCCATATACAGCAAAGACAACGCTTTACTTGATTTCATGTTATTTATTAGTTGTCCGTATACAGTGAAGTCATTTTAGTTTTTCATTTCTATTTATTGGCACAATTTTTAAGGTGGACAACTTCGATTATATCATGAGTTATCACACTTGGTGATTTTGATTTTTATATATTACATTATGTTATTACATTGACAATAACATCGTACAACAATAACAAATGAAACGGTTGTATTTGTCAGCTTAAATGCCAGATTTCGAGTACAACAAAATGGTAGGATAAATTTCAGAGGAAACATTATTTTAATCAATGAAACGGGCGGGTGGAAGAAAAAAAAGAAAATTGCTAAAATTTTCCTTAAGGCCTTATCGTCTGACACTCTAAAAGGAAACGTCAAAATGATAAATTAAAAACTAAGAAAATCGAATGAGATATGAGGAGAAAATTCTTTCAGTTGCAGAAAACAAATGAGAAAAAAAAACAAAAAAAAAAACGGTAAATCATTCAACGTTATGGTAGATTTGAATCATTGAAAATCTACAACTGATGTTTCAAAATCTTTTGTCTACACAGGCTAGGTCGAGAATTGTTAATAACTAACACTTCAATAATATTGAGATGATAGTTCGACCTAGCACTGTGTAAAACAGAAAATTAGCCATCGGAATACTGGTCAGAAAAACTATTTGTACCAATTAGGTGATTATCGATGGCAGATTCATGTGCTTGCAAGTTCCCGAATGATCTCGAAATGTTGTGCAAATGAATATCACGTGCTATGTGTTGGGATATTCTCATTTCTAATCTTTGGGATGTCTTGCCAACGTAGTCAGCTCCACACTGACATAGGAATTTATAAACAACAGAATTCTTTTCAATGGCTGACAAAACATCCTTACGAAAACAAGAGAAAAAGGTTTGAGTCGTGTAAACTACTCTCAGCAGGGTTGCTGGAAAACAGCGTTGAGTAGAAGAAGAAATTCTTTTGACAAGGTCAAAGCCGTCAGAACCTTAACATAGAAGTTTCAAATAGATAGGGCATCGTGACGGGCCAATAAATTTACACCATTAAATATAGCAGCTTTGTGTGCAATGGTGCTTTTTATGATATTGATGGGATATCCATTGGCAAGAAAAATATTAGTAATTTCACCAAGTTCCGCAACGAGTCGGGTTGATGAACAAAGCATAAGTGGTCGATGAGTAAGAGTACCAATAAGATTTATTTTTCTTGATTTTGGGGTTAACGTCAAACCAATTTAAAGACCTGTAAAGGTTGGCTTTCTTCACACAGAGGTTTCAAACGTCAAACCAATTTAAAGACCTGTAAAGGTTGGCTTTCTTCACACAGAGGTTTCAAACGTCAAACCAATTTAGATAAAAACCTATAAAGGTTGGCTTTCTTTACACAGAGGTTTCAAACGTCAAACCAATTTAGATAAAAACCTGTAAAGGTTGGCTTTCTTTACAGAGGTTTAAAACGTTAAACCAGCTTTAGACACTAAAACATCAAGAGATGGGAGGGAACCACAATCTTCGACCTTCATAGTGAATTGCAACAATGGATGCAAGTCAAAGGAGATGCTTAAAATTGATGGATCAGGTCCTGAAAGTGGTTGAAAGAATAATTGAGCAGCAAATAAGAAGTCAAATAAACATAGATAAAATACGGTTTGGTTTTATGCCTGGGAAAGGCACCGCTGATACAATATTTATCCCGAGACAAATGCAAGAGAAGTATCTTTGTAAGAAGAAGAACCTGTATTTTAATTTCAATAATTTGGTGAATGCTTTTAACAGAGTGCCAAAAGATGTTTTCTGGTGGACTTTGCATGAATTAGAAGCAAGCGAGTGGTTCGTAAAGTTTGTTCAAGCTATGTGCAGAAATGATCAAAGAATTAACAGCACATTTAGTGACATTTTAATGTTAAAGTGAGAGTACATCAGAAATCTGTACTGATTTTTTGCTTTTCATTTGTGTCTTAGAAGCGTTGTCCAGGGAGTTTTGTATGGGTTGTCCAGAAGGATTAGGGTTAGGATTAGGGTTAGGGTTTTATGCTCATGAATTTGTGCTTACCTGTGAAATAATGAATGGTCTACTTCTTAAAGACTTGGAGCAACTAAAATTTTGTGGTGCTTATAAGCATTGCGTACACAAGAGGTGCAGTAGAATTACAGGTAATTTGAAAGATGACAAGCAGTTTGTGTCTTATACGACAATGGAGATGGATGAGAATTCAGATATGGAGAAAATATATTTCGATGGCAGGGCTATTGAGGTTGTCCAGAAGATTTGTTACCAGGGAGGAGCTGGTGCTGGTGTGATCGCAAGAGTTCGAAGTGGATAGAGTAAGTTTAGGAAAATTATGCCATTACTAACCAGCAAAGCGTCACAACTATCCATTTTGAGAAATATAAAGGCTTATTACTTAAACAACAGTAAAAATGTTTTCGGGAAAATATTTAATTAGTTCCACCCTCTTTAGTAGAGGGAGGAGATCACAGAAAGGCATCAAAACCATGAGACTAAAACGCTAAGAATAAGCTTCATGGTCAGTTTTAAGGAATTTGAGAAGGTTGAAGAATTCATATTCATGATGAAAACAAACACTTTGGATTTAAAACTTTTATTAGGTATAAGTTCTCCTGATAGGAGTCAGAGAATGCGAAGGTGATTACAGATATAGTCATGGATCAAAGCTAAAGACACATTTCTATTTAATTTTGGAGTTTTTGTATTGCAAGACTGAATATTCTAGCGAAAAAAAAAATGTCTAAAATATCAACTAGTTTTCTTGTGAACAACAAAGAAATCAATATCAACTAAAAAAAAATCAAATGAATTCGAATAACACATTGTCATCTCAGAAATAGATTGAAATACTTTATTTAAATCAAGCAGTTTAAAAATGAATCCTACTATCAGAAAGGGAACGATGGAACACCAATTCAAAGAAGAAGTCAGGCCGCGGTTTTTATCAGAAAATCAATTTTCCCCGCACTTCACCCCCACCCCTTCTCATAAGAAACAATTTTCCATACTAAAATTACGTCAGCATTTTCTTGCCCGCAAGTTATTTACAATTCACAGATCCGGTAATAATGTAAAGCTTGCAATAATTACGCTCAATGAAATGACAACAAAAATAAGATCTTTAAACAAGGTTAAATCCATATTTAGCCACAGACAACTTCCGGTTGATTGTTCGATTGGGAAAACATGTCTTATTGATCGAGAGTCACAAATGATTGGTTTCTTTTTTCCCTAAGCTCATATACCGCATAGCTTATTCAGTAGATAAATAAGGCGGCCGTCCTTTGCGTTAACATTTAAAGAATTTATATATTCGTGTTCAATCTAAAAAGTTGCTGCTTCTATAAGAGGGAACCCATATCATCCCGAGTTTACGATTTACGAAACGAACCAGAAATGGCCGAAACAGTTTACGATTTGAAGACCGCGAAGAAATGTAAAAAAGCAAACGATACTAAAGTACAACTGCAAAACCAAAATTAATTTAAATGCTGATCTGGTACCGCCACGACGCAAATTCACTAGAACAACCCGACAATCTGCCAAATCCCATCCATTCACTGTGGAGGTCCCCAGATGCCAAAGAGCTTTCTACTCCAAAAGCTTCTTTCCTCGTGCTGCTGGACTCTGGAACTCCCTCCCTGCTCCCTGTTTTCCTGACGGTACTGACATGCAGAAATTTAAAACTAATGTAAACAGACATCTCGCTGTATAGCTCCCAATTTAGGTTGATCCCCCCCACCCTAAAAAAAACAAAAAAACTCTTACCCTTTTTCTCAGTAGCCCCTTACCTCTATAGTGGCGGTCTGCCTTGTTTGGGGTGAACTATGTTAAAAAAAATTTTTTTTTTTAAATGCAGCTGTGCAATCCCCCTCACCAAAAAAAAAAACAGCCTCATCGCAAAAAAACAAATTTGTAACAAATGCAAACAGAAATGCACCGTTTTGGTTAAGGTTAGGGTTAAGGTTAGGGTTTTAAAAAAATTTATAGCTCCTCCAAAAATATATAAAGTTGAAAAACCTTCCTAAAAAAAATAAATTAAATAAATAAAGTTGATTCACTTAATGATTTGAAGAATTCTTAACACGGAGGAGGAGGAGGGGTAATTGATCCTAACCTTAAGTTAGGAAAGAAATAAAAATGAAAAAAAGTGTTTAATTTAATGTCGGTACTAAACTAATTGACTGTTCAGCCGACGGCTAGGCCATTTCCGATCTGTTTCGTAAATCACAATCGTAAACATTTGGGCCGATACGGGTCCCCTTTTTATAGAACTACCAAATATTTTACAAAACATGAAAAGAAGAAACTGTCTGAAACTACATTAGTAACGTTTGTATTTATTTATCTTCCTCCCACAAGGTAAGATGTGACACAAGGTCGGGAAAGTGGGATTTGAAAAGCCAGCGCCCGAGAAGGTGAGCACTCTGGCCTACAAAAAATGCCTGGGCAGCCCTGTCAGCATTCCCCGGTAGGGACACCTTAGGCAGTAAACAATAAACTTACTCCTCCCCAAAGAGGGGAGGCAAAGCCTGGGAGGGTGGACCTCCTAGAACTGCACAGGACTGTCCCATAGACCGGCGTAAATCAAGCCCCAGAGGCCAAGATAATACCAGTCTATGGGGTGCAGTATCCATCGGAACAGATACTACACTTTGATCTAAGCCAGTTTCACACAATTTCTTCTTTCTTACCAATATTTAGTTTCGTTGTTCGTGTTCCATGAAGTTATTTCCCTGCTTATCACTGCAGCACGGTTAGACAAACAAATCACCGTTCCAAAGGAGGAGATAATTCCTGGGAGGATGACCTCCTAGGACCGAACCATCATTAGTATCCATGGGTCGAGCCCTCACCAAACCAGACCCGTGTGCCAGAATGGGACAGGCAGGAACAGATACTACACTAAAAATAATTCATTTACAAATTAGGCACAAGACCATCAAAAGTGTGGGAGCTAGGGTGATTGGTGGTCATCCTCTGTCTATCCTATTCTAACACATTCTAACTCATTCACCCACCGATTGTCATGGCAAATAGCACCATGCCTGAGAGTTCATCGTTCAAACTCCTCGGTCTAACCTTCACAGGTAACATGAATTGGAACAAATACATTGAAGACATTGCCAAGGCTGCTGCAAAGAAGGTTGGCTCCCTCTAGCGTGCCAGTAAACTTCTCACACCTGACATTACCTTGTATCTCTACAAAGCCACCATCCGCCCAGGCATGGAGTATTGTTGCCACACCTGAGCTGGTGCATCATCTACTAGTCTCTCCCTCCTTGACAAGGGCCAAAAAAGAGTCGCCAACCTAATAGGTCCCTCACTGTCAACCAAGCTCCAGTCCCTGTCCCATCGCTGCAATGTAACATCCTTGTGCTTGTTTTACAAATACTTTAATGGAGTATGCTCCGATGAACTGGCTACTCTGGTGCCCCCTCGATGTAAATTCACTAGACCAATTCAACAATCAACTAAATCCCGTCCATTCACTGTGGAGGTCCCCAGATGCCGGAGAGCTTTCTACTCAAATAGCTTCTTTCCTCGTGCTGCTGGCCTCTGGCACCCTGATTCCCCGACAGTACTGACATGCAGAAATTTAAAACTAATGTAAACAGACATCTCGCTGCGCAGATCCCAATTTAGGTTGACCCTCCCCCCCCCCCCCCAACCTTCTCCCTTTTCTTTTTCTCAGTAGCCCCTTACGTCTACAGTGGCGGCCTGCCTTGTTTGGGCCGAACTTTGTTAAAAAAAAAATTTTTTAATTTTTTTTAAAAAGCGCTGTTCCTTTCTCTCTTTCACCCATTGGCTTATCACTTTCAGTTTAGCAATCACCACAATAACACATTGACGATGCACTACCCTACTTAAAATATCCCCAATGCTTTGAATTTATACTACACTTTGATCGTTACGATAAATGCCTCATAACTGGGCACATGAATCTGAAATCAAATCAAACAACCTAACATCGACTACACTTTGCGTAAAAACATTAATTTCTCTTACGATTCACTATTCTTTAGTTTTTAATAAACGAAAAGAACTTGTTGATTGCAGTCTCTCTCTCCCCCTCTCTCCCCCCTCTCTCTCTCTCTCTCCCCCCTCTCTCTCTTCCCCCCTCCTCTCTCTGTCCCCCCTCCCTCTCTCTGTCTCTCTCTATGTGGGTGGATTGGTTCCAACCAATATCGAACCCCAAAACGAGCACATTAATGTCACATGTGTGGTGATAAGAATGTAAGTAGTTGCAGCAAAATGAGAACAAGTGACAAAAGATAAAGGATGCTGCCGGGTGTATTTAGAGTCATTATTTTGAAACAGAAGCATTTCAATTAGATTCATCGTTTGCGTGCAAAGTACAAATTTAATGACACATATGATGCATCTAATCGGAAACTGGAAAATCAAATATTTTCTCCCACAAACAAAAAAAAAACAAGCAAAGTTTCCACAAATAATAAACAATTATTATACAACCATCAATAATACATTAAGTATGAAAATCAAGCTGTTTTTTTTTTGGTTTTGTTTTTTTTTTTTTTTTACTTGCATTTAAAATTAAAAAAAAAAAAAACGTCTTACGGTTCTTGACAGATAGGAAATTATTTTCAATTTGAACCGCATGAAATTTTTTAATCAAATATTTCATTTTAATCTCTAAGTTAATCGTTTTAATTTTTTTGGTACTCGTAAAGAATAGGTCCACCCTCCCAGGCTTCGCCTCCCCTCTTTGGGGAGGAGAAAGTTTATTGCTTACTGCCTGAGGCGCCCCTATAGGGGAATGCCGACGGGGCTGTCAAGGCAATTTTTAAACCCCACTTTCCCGACCCAACCTTGGGTCACATCTTACTTGTGGGAGTAAGATAAAAACTGGCCTTGTGCCTAACTCCTGGAGAGGAGTAAATCAATACTCGTAAAGAATAGGCATTCAGAGAGTGTCACGTTAACGCGGCAGAGAGGGATCTGTCCAAATAGGGGCACTCTGAATGTGTTCTTATGGAATCAGTTTCGAGTATTTACGGAGAATCCCGAAAATGGCCGAAGCAATTTACGATTTGAAAGCCACCTTCATTTTTATTTTAGGAATTTTTTCAACTTTTTTTGAGAGGCTAAACATTTCTTAACACTAACCTAACCCTTCGCATGCTTAGTGTCATCTGCCTTTTTGGCGACCATCAATTCGTAAACTGCTCCGGCCATTTATGGAACAGACTCGGCTTTCTCCGTAAATACTCGGAACAAATTCTATTCTTCAGTAAATTCAGGGTTTAAAAATGGATGGTTACATTAAATGCTACGAAGACAAAGCTCCTTTCCTTTTAACAATTATAAGAAACCTTTCCAATAACCAATTGCCATGGCTTCCCGAGAGTCCAACATTCAACCTTCTCGGCCTAAGATTCACAAGTAACATAAATTGGAACAAATACATAGAAGATACTGCCAAGTCTGTCGCAAAGAAGGTGGGCTCCCTGTACCTGGCTAGAAAACTCCTCACGCCTGTCAGTATCCTATATCTCTACAAAGCCACCATTCGCGCTTGTATAGAACATTTGGGCTGGTGCACCAACCACGAAGTCTCTCCCTCTTAGACAGGGTTAAAAAAAAAAGAGCCCCACACTGTCTACCAAGCTCGAGTCCCTGTTCCATCACTACAATTTTGCATCCCTGTGCTTGTTTTACAAGTACTTCAACGAAATGTGCCTCAATGAACTGGCTGCACTTGTGTTCCATCCACGACCAACCCTACAATCAGCAAAATTCTACCCCTTCATTGTTGAGGTCCCAAGATGCCGGAAAGCTTTCTATTCGAATAGTTTCTTGCCTTTGGCATTTTCTTCCTGCTCCATGTTTCCCTAACTGTAGCAACAGGCAGAGATTAAAATGTAACATGAACAAACATCTCGCTGCACAACTCCCCACTTAGGGTGCCCCTATAAATCTGGACCCCAATTCACAGTAGCTCCTTACGTCTCGGTGAAAATGTGCCTTGTTTGGGGATGAATATATATATATATATATATATATATATATATATAAATTTTTAAATTTTAAAAAATTAGAAAACTCAGACGAGAAAATTGATTTCTTGATTTGGCACTTCTGCATTTCAACCGTCACTTGAACTTAATTTGCTTTCCTCTTTTAAAGGCAGGGGCAGACAACCAACCGGAAGTAACCGAATTAGATGTTTTGATTCAAAATGACAATATTAACAGCGAAGAATAATAACAGCGAACAATGTATCGTTATTGAATATGAAAATATTTTATTTAATAATTTAAAAATTTATAAAAATAAGAAAAATGTGTTTTTTTTATTGTATGAATTAAAACTTTCTCAAAATAGTCAGTGATTTTTAAAATGAAAATGTATCATTAAAATGAATAGTCAGTGATTTCAGTCAACAGTGATCTTTTAAAACGAAAATTTCTGGTTGACTCGGTGGAATGAATGGAACTCTTCAATTATTAAGTCCAGGTGACAGTTGAAATGCAGAAGTGCCAATTGATTTCTTAAACTTTTTTCTCGGAATTGAAAAAATAATTTATGTAAGACATTTGGAAAGAGATAAAATGCTGATCTGAATGATTTCAGAATGAAAGTTCAAACAAAAATAGCAGAAGAAAATAAAGTTATGAACATTAAAATGAATGACCAAGCCTTTGAAGTTACGTAAAACTTGTTGAACAATTTTGAATTCGTAGAAAACAAGAAAAAGGTTAGAAATAATAACCCTGAAATAAACTCGATCGGCGAAAACTGCCATTTCAAATGTATTTTTTTTTTTATCATTTTTCGAACGTCTCACATTTAACAATCTCTTGAAAAATTGTTTTCTCTTTCGAAAATGAAGAATTCGTTTACAAAAATAAGGAAAATCCTGTAGACCGAAAAAGCGCAACAATTTCATCATATTTATCAAAGAAAAAAAAAAAGAAGCCAAGTCGAGGAAAGTGAAACATTCTAGTTTCACTTATAACATCAATAAACCAATATTTCTTAGTTGATTTGGAAAAAATGAAGATTTGTTGTTTTAAAGACATCACAAATTTATTTTAAAGGAATTAGAAAGCGTAACGGGAGAATATGAGGAGAAAGAAAAGTTAGCGTATTTAATCTTTGGAATTTCGTGAAAACCATTAACGCGCCCCACCATCACACACCGGAAAAAAAATGGATTATGCGCGATTGTTGAGATATGTCATTATTATTAAATTTTTAGTAGTATTTTTACTAGTCCTCAAACATCCGTGCATTTCGAAGTCAGAAAAGATGAGAAAGACCATCGTCATAGCCATCATTATTGAGGATGACACCACGCAAGTAGTCGGTTTTCCTGAGAAAAGGTTAACGAGAGAGTGCGATTGGAGGGGGGGGGGGGCAGATTAGTAAAATGTGAATTTCGATAATAAACCAGCTGTCGACACACTCCATTTTAAAAGCAGGTGCTTCTCACTAATAATAATCTGTGCATGAATAAACGATAATTATTATTAAGTATCGTCAGAAAATGAAGAGCAATCGAACAGGAGAAGAAGTGTAAGAACGTAAGCTTTAATGATTATTGTTGAGGGAAAGGGGCATGTACAGAGGCTCATGGCGTAAACATGTCGATGCTTTTATGTTTCAAAACGAAAATACGCGTTGAAACCGTTCATTTTCGTCTTATTATTTACGCGAAAAACATTGTAATTAAATAATAAAAGAAATCATCCGCAAGTTACTCCTTACTAGATCGGAGAGATGTTTCATCTTGCAACAATAAATAAATAAAATTAAAATTTAAAAAAAAAACAGAAACACAAGTTATTAAAATAGAAAATAAAAATGCGAAAACGTATTAACATTAAATTAGTTTTAAAAAGATTTTGGATTTATTCTAAAAAAAAAAAGAATGTAATGATTTCTCTTCTGTCCTTAGACAGAGGCGGAAATATCCTAGACTGGGGCAATTTTGTTTTTGTCCCAATCCAGAGTGCCCCTTTTGGGGAGTTGGATTTCTCCACATTAAAAACCGACCATGTGTATAACTCTGCCCTCGAGGGGAGACGAGTAAACAGGGGCACGTCAGTTAATATTCAGATAAACCTTATTTTCAAATAAATTTAGAGAGAATTAAATAGAAATAAAACTGTATTTCAAGTCAGTGGTTGTGGCAAAAAGAAAAAAGCACTACCATGGCACAGATGAAGACAGAGGAGGTTTATAAAAGCCGAAATTGTTCTGTTGGCATTGGAATGGCGAAATGTTGCCATTAGAAAAACACGCAATGAATCCAAATAAAAGTAGCGGTTTACGATTTTTTGTGTGTGTGTGAAAGCCAGCCTACCCCAGTATTCATTTATCTTTACGGAAACCCTAAAGTGTAATAAAAAAAAATTAAACATTGGTTTAGCAACCATAAAATATTCATTAAATTATCTCAATTTAAAATGAATTTTCATTACGTTTTTTATCTGATTTAAAACAGATTTTTTCTTTAAATTTTAAATAAAATTCAATGTATTTTTGGAAACAATTAAATAATAACATTATTTTCTTTTATCGATAATATATTTTTTTAAATTGGGAGTTTTAATTTTTCTCAGTGAACAAAATCAGATTAATAAACAATATCCTAAATATTGTTTATTGTCAACTAAATAATAAATAAAAATTGACCGTATAAAATTTAAAGAGCAACGGTGGATACTTGATATATGTGAATCTAATTTTGATGCTTAAGGCCATCCGTAGTCACAAAAATAGGTCAGTCATGCTTTCATTGATTTTGGTACCGTGAATGTTGACGAGGTCAACCACTGGATGACAGTGAAAGTATTTTTACATAAAGTAAAAATGAAATAAAATAGCATTCTTTTTGCTACTAAATAAAAGATCTTAAATAAGAAAGGAAAGAAAAAAACTGACGAACGTAGAGAAAGATGGATTTTTTTTTAGATAAAAAGTACAATATTTATTGCAGTAGTGAAAGTGGGAGATTTGTTTTGTTTATTTTTTTTACCTACCTTGGTGTCGAGTTATACATCAAAGAAAATCAAATGCCGACAATAATCCCAGAGAGTTGCTGTTTTCCGTTCCCATGTAAATAATATGGGTGATATTAAAAAAGAAACAGGAACATATAGATGTAATTATAGATGGCAGAGAGAGAAAGAGAAATTTAAAAAAAAAAAATGATTGTTTTAAGATTTCCTTTGTTGTGATTAATAATGAACAAGCAGCGATGAATAATTCTTCATTATTGAAGAAATGAAACGATTCATTTTTGTTCTGTTTTTTTTTTCTTCGTTTCTTTTACTTTCCTGTGTAACAAGATCGACATTCGAAAGTGATTCGAAAAAGAATACGTAATCGAATGTTGTGGTCTGTCAAATTTCCTCACTCTTTCTCTTTCTCTCTCAATGAGATGATGACGATCAATACTTTGTCTAAAAAAATGCTATTTAAAAATTAGAAAAAGGATGTTTTGTTGTTTTATCCGTTAAAATCAATCAGGTGGCGGTAAGACGATCTACACGGTCATTCATCGATCAGTCACTGGTGTTTTAATTAACAAAGAAGAAGGAGGGGGGGATAAAAAGCAAGGGCAGATAACTCGCCCGCTTTTAAATCATCTATTCTTCTTACCTGTCTCTCACACTTCCGAACCAACTTTCATGGATTAATTCATTAATTCCACTCTCCCATTTCTCTCCGCGGGTAAAGCTTGATGGTAAAGGCAGCATACAGAAAACTCCGAGGCACCTAATGTTATATACCAAAATTATTAGATCTTTTGAAATTATTAGATCTGTTCTTTCTGCTCGAAGCTTCATTCTCTTTTCCTATCAATGCTGGTGGTGTTTCTCATGGTTCTATTCTAGGCCCAACATCGTTTCTTCTCTTGATCTTCCAGAGAATACTGTTCTAGAAAATTAACATCTATGCTGATGATACCACTCTCTATTCTAGTGTTGCTTCTCGCCCATCTCCCTCGGATCAGGCGAAATATGTAGCTGATCTAGAAGTTGAGCTGAGTTTAGTTGTACGAAATAGCTTTTTTTATTTAATCCAGTTAAGATTCAGTTCGTGTCTTTCAATCATAGGCGTGTCCCTTTTCTTATTGAGATTCTCATGGATGGCTCTGCTCTTGAGAAGAAATTGACTCTGAACTTCTTCTCTCTCATCAAATGTTTCTTGGAGTTCATACATTAGATCCATTGCTCTTTCTGCTTCTCGTAAAGTCAGTTCTCTCTACCGCTCCAAACACTTTCTCACACCTAAGGCTATTCTCTATCCCTACAAATCTACAATCAGACCATGTATGGAGTACTGTTGTCATATTTGGACTGGTGAATCTTTGTCCCATTTGAGGGTTATTGATAAGGTGCCAAAACGTCCTTTCTTCTTCTCTGCACCCTCCATCTCACAGACTTGATGTTGCTAGTCTCAGTCTTTTTTATAAATACTATTATGGCATGTATTCTTCAAAATTATGTGATCTATTCCCCGCTTCTTTTGTTCCTGCTTGTTTGACTCATTGTGTAAAATAATAATGCAGACATGTTGAGTAATAACACATAAGACGTCACAGGGAGGCTAAGGGCATGACCCCGTAATAATGAAGAAAGCCGAAGACTAGATAGATTGTCAATTAGACTAAAAGAACAATGAAAATGAATCGGTGACCTTCGAATGAGCCCAGGTGTGTGAGGCTGATGAGTTCATTTCAGAGTATAACGTCGTAAAAAAAAAACGACTCGTAACCTTTAAAAGAGTCAGGTGCACAAGGCCAGAAGAAGAAGGCACCCAGAGTGCAAAGTCAGAAATTAAAACCGCGGTTTTAAACAAAGGAAGAAAGAGCGCTTACGTAGCAGAGATCAAGTTGGGAGGATATAGAGAAAAACTTGTCGTGGATCAGCCCTGAAGAGAGGTACCCCCACCACGGCCGAACTGTTGTAAACAACTGGCATAGGGATCACAAGCCTGCTTCAGAACATATTGTCGTGTTTCCCTCTAGGTTGCAAGGTAAATCACTCTGCCTGGTTTTCGTGAAAATAACCTACGTTGGGTAGAGTCGAAAATCAACCGCCGTCAAGGTAAAGAAAGAGGTTTCTTCATAAGACAAGGGAAAGAACAATAATGCCAATGGACTTTTGCTAACAAAGAAATATTTAATTATATATTTGTGTATACCCAACTTACACCAGCTGGTGGTGAAGAATAAAGAAACAGTATTTAGAGCACATCCTTGTCCCTATTGTTTTGTTTTGTTTGATGCTACCGGGTCCCTCGAAGGAATAGGTATTGCAACATTTAGTCTAGTGGTCTCCATCAATTCGCTGTTTTGATACCTCATTGTAATACAGCTTCCTATTCCAGTAGCTTCTTTCCAAGAATCGTAGAGTTGTGGAACTCTCTTCATGCTGACTGTTTTCCTCCTGCCTATAATCTTAGTCTTTTCAAGACTAAGGCCAATAGGCATCTCCTGTCTTTGCGATAATCATATTTGTTCTCGTTAGCTCCTTACATCAAGTGGCTTCATGCTTTGTCTGGAGCGATTTTCATAAAAACAATAACAAAAACCCAAATCAATTTACTTCTGTAGGTCTTCTGATAGATCTCCCTCAACAATTTTTCCTGAGGGATACAAAAGTAAATAGAGCAATAGTAAAGAAACATGACAAGCACACATAACCAGTTTTATTAAACCATGAAAATAAAAGAAGATAAAAGGAAGAGGGGTCGTTTCAGTTGCCGATATCACAGGAAGGGTTGACAATAAGTGACTGGTCGGGTTATGTCTCGAACATTCGAGATCGAAACATGGACCTCACTGAGGTTGAAGAAACAACTCAGTAAGTCTGGTCGCTCCTTACAGAAAGGAGAGATAATGCATTAAATTTGCAGGTTGTCCTGAAAAGAGCAGTGTTTGTCCTGAATGCCAATGTCTGGTCAGGAAAGGGAGACGTTGGTTTCTGCTTGATATGAGCTGGTCGAGCCGACGGCTAGGCAGTCAGGAGAAAGTCAACAGCCGAACAAATTCGTCAGAACATTAGTGGGATCAACAGGTCAAAAGTAACCAAGACATCAGCAAGAAAAGAGACGCTAGAAGCAGCTGACTAAGTCGATGGCTGGACCGAAGATCAGTGCTAATCATAGCGAAACTTGTTAGCTGTTAAAGTTTGTCCAAACTATAACAAGCTTCCTGTTGCGGTACAGAAAAATAAATTTGGATAGTAATTTGAATACAGTCCCGTGACAAGGCATCAGATACAAGACTGTCATCTAAAGAAATGGTCCGTGTGGTATGCCGCCAGGTCAGCACCGGTTGCTGATTACATGACAAATTAAACAAGTTAGTGAAGAGGGCAAGCCGGTGATAAAAATGGTAAAGATTATTTATTAGGCTACAATAATAATTATAATTGTTTTCCGGAGAGAAAATGAGACGATTTCCTCACAACTCAAATCAGTTCAGGAATTTCTGCCTCAATGGGTTAGGATTAGGGTTAGGGTGACGATTCAAGGTTTGTAACTTGAATGCAACCGCGCCAAAACTGGTTTGGTGCTATCAGATAGTCTAGTGTTGTCTTCATTCTCATCATCATCATCATCATCATCATCATCATCATCATCATCATCATCATCATCATCATCATCATCATCAGTTTCACATCTGTTTTACATGCTGGCATGTATTGGATGGCTATTAGAAATTGACTTCCAAACTAACCTGTCTCTGGTCCTGTCTATATTTATTTTTCTTTGTCTCATGTCAATTTTTATAACTTTCTCCCATGTTTTCCTTGACTTTCCACTGTGAACTGGACCGTCTACCTTAATTGTTCTATATTTACTGACCCAAGAACTCTTATCCATTCTTTCAACGTGGCCAAACCATCAAAGTCTCCTGTTCTGCACACATCTCCTTATACTATCCAAATTTAATCTTCCTCTGGAACAATCACAACTAAGCCTATCTTTAAGACTCACATCCATCGTATCATTCTTTTATTATTTATTTCCATGCAACGCATGTCTTCAACCATCACTGGCCAGGTTTCACTTCCTTACATCATCACACTGATAAACTCTAACCTTGGTTGACAGTGGTAATGCTCTTCTGTTTAGTAAGGGCAGAAGTTCCCTGAACTTACTCCATCCACTTACTCTAACACCCGCTCCACCCTGTACTCCAATGGTATCACCAAGGTAACAAAACTTCTCAACAACCTCAATAGCTTTGCCATCCAAATATATTTTGTCCACATCTGAGTTCTCATCCATCTCCATTGTCTTATACTTCTTGCATATAAACTGGTTATCCTGTCTCAACCTAGCAGTAATTCTACTGCACTTTTTGCGTACCCAATGCTTACAAGTAACACAAAAGATTGAATTGCACCTGACTCATTCTCCACAAACTGAGCAGGGGAACTTTCCTCTTTTGGGTAAGGCTTTTGAACAGTACAAATGCTGATCATCACTTGTTTTTAAACACTTTTACATCGAATGGAAACTATTTTGCCTTGATTAGTGGCTGAATGCAGTCTCAAAATTAAGGAATCTATTTTGCCTAGAGTAATATCTTTTAGTGGGAACCAAAGTCTTCGGTAAACTGTTGTCGCTTTCAATCATTTTATGGCTTGGTTCGAACAACTGCCTACTCTTATCATAGCATAGCCATTATGCATGGCACGGCAATCCTATGTTGTTTATGTATGGGTAGGCTCTGTCCATCACACTCAACCCTGATCTTATCATCACACATGCAACAGCTATGGATCAGTGTCTTTTATAGATCAGTGTCTTTTTTATGGATCAGTGTCTTTCGTCTGTGGCTTCTTCTGAGATGCAGCACAGCAATTTTGGTCGTTTTTTGAGGTGTTCCTATTGAGACGTTTTGATCTCTGCTGCTATCGCTATCAAAGTCATTATCAACCAAGCTAAATCATCCACGCACATTTCACCATCATTCAATGCTGCTTACTATCCAAAGACACAGGTGGGAGTCTTTTACATGATGAGGTACTCCATCCACCTACACCATTTGGGAATTCACCACTTCCGTCACAGTCTCTGTCTTCCATTTACTAGTAACCCTATTTGGCTGGGTTCCCACCAGCAGTTCTTCCTCTTTTTCATAGATTCCATACTTACAGAAAAGCTTCATAGGCACATTTCACCTGAACTTCATATGGGTACAATGCATTAGCCAGAGTAATTGCACTGTAGGCACTATCCTTATGTTTAAGTGTCTTTGAGTTGTCCCCCTTGGGCTGAGTCATCTCCTTATATGATGTGGGACAGTGGGAGTGAGCTCCCCTTTTAGTTTGTTGTTGTTGCTTGAGCAAGATGGCTGTTCATGGGTGTACGGTTGCAGGCAACAAGTGATCTGGATTAACATTGGTAGCAGAGCGTAGTATTCTTTGTGTGATAAGAAGTTATCTGTCTTGTTCAACAAAAGTTGAAACACATTTAAAAGAAAGATGGCTTCGTTTAGTAAAACCCCACCCATTCTATTGAACCAGGATTCTTGTGCAGAATGGAAACAAGACATTGGCATATGGTGTCTATTCATGGATTTGCCTAAAGAAAAACATGGCCCAGCAGTATTTTTGACAATGTCAGCCTCAATATATCCTCTGACACCTTTTATACCCCCTATTGTTACAGGAAATTTAACTGTTTTAATGGCTTTCACTTCCACTCCATCTCCAAAACATTATACCAATACACCGCCTCTTGGACAGTGCATCACTTCTTAGCACTAATCTGCTTTATTAATTCATGGAACCACTCAACAGTTCCATTATTTGACACTGCATATACACACCAGAAATGTATTTGGGCATCTCAGCTCTCAGCAAACTTTCCGTTAAACACTGTATCACTGTCAGTCTGGTGGGCCCTCTCATTGAAAATACAGTTGCGATACTGAATCACAGCAGCAGAATCCTCTTGTTTCATAAGTTGCCAGACTGCAAACCGGGTGGGCCTACAATCGCTAAGGGTCATGTGGTAAGCACCCCCATAGTGGGTAACATCCATGCACAACTTTTGCCACATGTTTCAAGCTTCTAGTTTCCCCCTTTGCCATCAGTACCGGATCAATGGATATACACTCACAACAGGAACCAATTGCAGATTTTACAACCCTTTTTATCGTAAAAGGGGTGATCTTCATAACAAAGTATTTTATTTACCTCCTCTCCATGAGATTAAACACACGATCAGGTGTGGTTTTATAAAGCCAGCGCACTAGGATTCCTAACAAAGTATTTTATTTACCTCCTCTCCATCAGATTAAACACACGATCAGGTGTGGTTTTATAAAGCCAGCGCACTAGGATTCCTAACAAAGTATTTTATTTACCTCCTCTCCATCAGATTAAACACACGATCAGGTGTGGTTTTATAAAGCCAGCGCACTAGGATTCCTAACAAAGTATTTTATTTACCTCCTCTCCATCAGATTAAACACACGATCAGGTGTGGTTTAATAAAGCCAGCGCACTAGGATTCCTAACAAAGTATTTTATTTACCTCCTCTCCATCAGATTAAACACACGATCAGGTGTGGTTTTATAAAGCCAGCGCACTAGGATTCCTAACAAAGTATTTTATTTACCTCCTCTCCATGAGATTAAACACACGATCAGGTGTGGTTTTATAAAGCCAGCGCACTAGGATTCCTAACAAAGTATTTTATTTACCTCCTCTCCATCAGATTAAACACACGATCAGGTGTGGTTTTATAAAGCCAGCGCACTAGGATTCCTAACAAAGTATTTTATTTACCTCCTCTCCATCAGATTAAACACACGATCAGGTGTGGTTTTATAAAGCCAGCGCACTAGGATTCCTAACAAAGTATTTTATTTACCTCCTCTCCATCAGATTAAACACACGATCAGGTGTGGTTTTATAAAGCCAGCGCACTAGGATTCCTAACAAAGTATTTTATTTACCTCCTCTCCATGAGATTAAACACACGATCAGGTGTGGTTTTATAAAGCCAGCGCACTAGGATTCCTAACAAAGTATTTTATTTACCTCCTCTCCATCAGATTAAACACACGATCAGGTGTGGTTTTATAAAGCCAGCGCACTAGGATTCCTAACAAAGTATTTTATTTACCTCCTCTCCATGAAATTAAACACACGATCAGGTGTGGTTTTATAAAGCCAGCGCACTAGGATTCCTAACAAAGTATTTTATTTACCTCCTCTCCATCAGATTAAACACACGATCAGGTGTGGTTTTATAAAGCCAGCGCACTAGGATTCCTAACAAAGTATTTTATTTACCTCCTCTCCATCAGATTAAACACACGATCAGGTGTGGTTTTATAAAGCCAGCGCACTAGGATTCCTAACAAAGTATTTTATTTACCTCCTCTCCATGAGATTAAACACACGATCAGGTGTGGTTTTATAAAGCCAGCGCACTAGGATTCCTAACAAAGTATTTTATTTACCTCCTCTCCATCAGATTAAACACACGATCAGATGTGGTTTTCTAAAGCCAGCGCACTAGGATTCCTAACAAAGTATTTTATTTACCTCCTCTCCATGAAATTAAACACACGATCAGGTGTGGTTTTATAAAGCCAGCGCACTAGGATTCCTAACAAAGTATTTTATTTACCTCCTCTCCATGAAATTAAACACACGATCAGGTGTGGTTTTATAAAGCCAGCGCACTAGGATTCCTAACAAAGTATTTTATTTACCTCCTCTCCATCAGATTAAACACACGATCAGGTGTGGTTTTATAAAGCCAGCGCACTAGGATTCCTAACAAAGTATTTTATTTACCTCCTCTCCATGAAATTAAACACACGATCAGGTGTGGTTTTATAAAGCCAGCGCACTAGGATTCCTAACAAAGTATTTTATTTACCTCCTCTCCATCAGATTAAACACACGATCAGGTGTGGTTTTATAAAGCCAGCGCACTAGGATTCCTAACAAAGTATTTTATTTACCTCCTCTCCATGAAATTAAACACACGATCAGGTGTGGTTTTATAAAGCCAGCGCACTAGGATTCCTAACAAAGTATTTTATTTACCTCCTCTCCATCAGATTAAACACACGATCAGGTGTGGTTTTATAAAGCCAGCGCACTAGGATTCCTAACAAAGTATTTTATTTACCTCCTCTCCATGAAATTAAACACACGATCAGGTGTGGTTTTATAAAGCCAGCACACTAGGATTCCTAACAAAGTATTTTATTTACCTCCTCTCCATCAGATTAAACACACGATCAGGTGTGGTTTTATAAAGCCAGCGCACTAGGATTCCTAACAAAGTATTTTATTTACCTCCTCTCCATGAAATTAAACACACGATCAGGTGTGGTTTTATAAAGCCAGCGCACTAGGATTCCTAACAAAGTATTTTATTTACCTCCTCTCCATCAGATTAAACACACGATCAGGTGTGGTTTTATAAAGCCAGCGCACTAGGATTCCTAACAAAGTATTTTATTTACCTCCTCTCCATGAAATTAAACACACGATAAGGTGTGGTTTTATAAAGCCAGCGCACTAGGATTCCTAACAAAGTATTTTATTTACCTCCTCTCCATCAGATTAAACACACGATCAGGTGTGGTTTTATAAAGCCAGCGCACTAGGATTCCTAACAAAGTATTTTATTTACCTCCTCTCCATGAAATTAAACACACGATCAGGTGTGGTTTTATAAAGCCAGCGCACTAGGATTCCTAACAAAGTATTTTATTTACCTCCTCTCCATGAAATTAAACACACGATCAGGTGTGGTTTTATAAAGCCAGCACACTAGGATTCCTAACAAAGTATTTTATTTACCTCCTCTCCATCAGATTAAACACACGATCAGGTGTGGTTTTATAAAGCCAGCGCACTAGGATTCCTAACAAAGTATTTTATTTACCTCCTCTCCATGAAATTAAACACACGATCAGGTGTGGTTTTATAAAGCCAGCGCACTAGGATTCCTAACAAAGTATTTTATTTACCTCCTCTCCATGAAATTAAACACACGATCAGGTGTGGTTTTATAAAGCCAGCGCACTAGGATTCCTAACAAAGTATTTTATTTACCTCCTCTCCATCAGATTAAACACACGATCAGGTGTGGTTTTATAAAGCCAGCGCACTAGGATTCCTAACAAAGTATTTCATTTACCTCCTCTCCATCAGATTAAACACACGATGAGGTGTGGTTTTATAAAGCCAGCGCACTAGGATTCTTAACAAAGTATTTTATTTACCTCCTCTCCATGAAATTAAACACACGATCAGGTGTGGTTTTATAAAGCCAGCGCACTAGGATTCCTAACAAAGTATTTTATTTACCTCTTCTCCATCAGATTAAACACACGATCATATGTGGTTTTATAAAGCCAGCGCACTAGGATTCCTAACAAAGTATTTTATTTACCTCCTCTCCATGAGATTAAACACACGATCAGGTGTGGTTTTATAAAGCCAGCGCACTAGGATTCCTAACAAAGTATTTTATTTACCTCCTCTCCATCAGATTAAACACACGATCAGGTGTAGTTTTATAAAGCCAGCGCACTAGGATTCCTAACAAAGTATTTTATTTACCTCCTCTCCATGAAATTAAACACACGATCAGGTGTGGTTTTATAAAGCCAGCGCACTAGGATTCCTAACAAAGTATTTTATTTACCTCCTCTCCATCAGATTAAACACACGATCAGGTGTGGTTTTATAAAGCCAGTGCACTAGGATTCCTAACAAAGTATTTTATTTACCTCCTCTCCATCAGATTAAACACACGATCAGGTGTGGTTTTATAAAGCCAGCACACTAGGATTCCTAACAAAGTATTTTATTTACCTCCTCTCCATCAGATTAAACACACGATCAGGTGTGGTTTTATAAAGCCAGCGCACTAGGATTCCTAACAAAGTATTTTATTTACCTCCTCTCCATCAGATTAAACACACGATCAGGTGTGGTTTTATAAAGCCAGCGCACTAGGATTCCTAACAAAGTATTTTATTTACCTCCTCTCAATGAGATTAAACACACGATCAGGTGTGGTTTTATAAAGCCAGCGCACTAGGATTCCTAACAAAGTATTTTATTTACCTCCTCTCCATCAGATTAAACACACGATCAGGTGTGGTTTTATAAAGCCAGCGCACTAGGATTCCTAACAAAGTATTTTATTTACCTCCTCTCCATGAGATTAAACACACGATCAGGTGTGGTTTTATAAAGCCAGCGCACTAGGATTCCTAACAAAGTATTTTATTTACCTCCTCTCCATCAGATTAAACACACGATCAGGTGTGGTTTTATAAAGCCAGTGCACTAGGATTCCTAACAAAGTATTTTATTTACCTCCTCTCCATCAGATTAAACACACGATCAGGTGTGGTTTTATAAAGCCAGCGCACTAGGATTCCTAACAAAGTATTTTATTTACCTCCTCTCCATCAGATTAAACACACGATCAGGTGTGGTTTTATAAAGCCAGCGCACTAGGATTCCTAACAAAGTATTTTATTTACCTCCTCTCCATCAGATTAAACACACGATCAGGTGTGGTTTTATAAAGCCAGCGCACTAGGATTCCTAACAAAGTATTTCATTTACCTCCTCTCCATCAGATTAAACACACGATCAGGTGTGGTTTTATAAAGCCAGCGCACTAGGATTCCTAACAAAGTATTTTATTTACCTCCTCTCCATGAGATTAAACACACGATCAGGTGTGGTTTTATAAAGCCAGCGCACTAAGATTCCTAACAAAGTATTTTATTTACCTCCTCTCCATGAGATTAAACACACGATCAGGTGTGGTTTTATAAAGCCAGCGCACTAGGATTCCTAACAAAGTATTTTATTTACCTCCTCTCCATGAAATTAAACACACGATCAGGTGTGGTTTTATAAAGCCAGCGCACTAGGATTCCTAACAAAGTATTTTATTTACCTCCTCTCCATGAAATTAAACACACGATCAGGTGTGGTTTTATAAAGCCAGCGCACTAGGATTCCTAACAAAGTATTTTATTTACCTCCTCTCCATCAGATTAAACACACGATCAGGTGTGGTTTTATAAAGCCAGCGCACTAGGATTCCTAACAAAGTATTTCATTTACCTCCTCTCCATCAGATTAAACACACGATCAGGTGTGGTTTTATAAAGCCAGCGCACTAGGATTTCTAACAAAGTATTTTATTTACCTCCTCTCCATGAGATTAAACACACGATCAGGTGTGGTTTTATAAAGCCAGCGCACTAGGATTCCTAACAAAGTATTTTATTTACCTCCTCTCCATGAGATTAAACACACGATCAGGTGTGGTTTTATAAAGCCAGCGCACTAGGATTCCTAACAAAGTATTTTATTTACCTCCTCTCCATGAAATTAAACACACGATCAGGTGTGGTTTTATAAAGCCAGCGCACTAGGATTCCTAACAAAGTATTTTATTTACCTCCTCTCCATCAGATTAAACACACGATCAGGTGTGGTTTTATAAAGCCAGCGCACTAGGATTCCTAACAAAGTATTTTATTTACCTCCTCTCCATCAGATTAAACACACGATCAGGTGTGGTTTTATAAAGCCAGCGCACTAGGATTCCTAACAAAGTATTTTATTTACCTCCTCTCCATCAGATTAAACACACGATCAGGTGTGGTTTTATAAAGCCAGCGCACTAGGATTCCTAACAAAGTATTTTATTTACCTCCTCTCCATCAGATTAAACACACGATCAGGTGTGGTTTTATAAAGCCAGCGCACTAGGATTCCTAACAAAGTATTTTATTTACCTCCTCTCCATCAGATTAAACACACGATCAGGTGTGGTTTTATAAAGCCAGCGCACTAGGATTCCTAACAAAGTATTTTATTTACCTCCTCTCCATGAAATTAAACACACGATCAGGTGTGGTTTTATAAAGCCAGCGCACTAGGATTCCTAACAAAGTATTTTATTTACCTCCTCTCCATCAGATTAAACACACGATCAGGTGTGGTTTTATAAAGCCAGCGCACTAGGATTCCTAACAAAGTATTTTATTTACCTCCTCTCCATCAGATTAAACACACGATCAGGTGTGGTTTTATAAAGCCAGCGCACTAGGATTCCTAACAAAGTATTTTATTTACCTCCTCTCCATCAGATTAAACACACGATCAGGTGTGGTTTTATAAAGCCAGCGCACTAGGATTCCTAACAAAGTATTTTATTTACCTCCTCTCCATGAGATTAAACACACGATCAGGTGTGGTTTTATAAAGCCAGCGCACTAGGATTCCTAACAAAGTATTTTATTTACCTCCTCTCCATCAGATTAAACACACGATCAGGTGTGGTTTTATAAAGCCAGCGCACTAGGATTCCTAACAAAGTATTTTATTTACCTCCTCTCCATGAAATTAAACACACGATCAGGTGTGGTTTTATAAAGCCAGCGCACTAGGATTCCTAACAAAGTATTTTATTTACCTCCTCTCCATCAGATTAAACACACGATCAGGTGTGGTTTTATAAAGCCAGCGCACTAGGATTCCTAACAAAGTATTTTATTTACCTCCTCTCCATCAGATTAAACACACGATCAGGTGTGGTTTTATAAAGCCAGCGCACTAGGATTCCTAACAAAGTATTTTATTTACCTCCTCTCCATGAAATTAAACACACGATCAGGTGTGGTTTTATAAAGCCAGCGCACTAGGATTCCTAACAAAGTATTTTATTTACCTCCTCTCCATCAGATTAAACACACGATCAGGTGTGGTTTTATAAAGCCAGCGCACTAGGATTCCTAACAAAGTATTTTATTTACCTCCTCTCCATCAGATTAAACACACGATCAGGTGTGGTTTTATAAAGCCAGCGCACTAGGATTCCTAACAAAGTATTTTATTTACCTCCTCTCCATGAGATTAAACACACGATCAGGTGTGGTTTTATAAAGCCAGCGCACTAGGATTCCTAACAAAGTATTTTATTTACCTCCTCTCCATCAGATTAAACACACGATCAGATGTGGTTTTCTAAAGCCAGCGCACTAGGATTCCTAACAAAGTATTTTATTTACCTCCTCTCCATGAAATTAAACACACGATCAGGTGTGGTTTTATAAAGCCAGCGCACTAGGATTCCTAACAAAGTATTTTATTTACCTCCTCTCCATGAAATTAAACACACGATCAGGTGTGGTTTTATAAAGCCAGCGCACTAGGATTCCTAACAAAGTATTTTATTTACCTCCTCTCCATCAGATTAAACACACGATCAGGTGTGGTTTTATAAAGCCAGCGCACTAGGATTCCTAACAAAGTATTTTATTTACCTCCTCTCCATGAAATTAAACACACGATCAGGTGTGGTTTTATAAAGCCAGCGCACTAGGATTCCTAACAAAGTATTTTATTTACCTCCTCTCCATCAGATTAAACACACGATCAGGTGTGGTTTTATAAAGCCAGCGCACTAGGATTCCTAACAAAGTATTTTATTTACCTCCTCTCCATGAAATTAAACACACGATCAGGTGTGGTTTTATAAAGCCAGCGCACTAGGATGCCTAACAAAGTATTTTATTTACCTCCTCTCCATGAAATTAAACACACGATCAGGTGTGGTTTTATAAAGCCAGCACACTAGGATTCCTAACAAAGTATTTTATTTACCTCCTCTCCATCAGATTAAACACACGATCAGGTGTGGTTTTATAAAGCCAGCGCACTAGGATTCCTAACAAAGTATTTTATTTACCTCCTCTCCATGAAATTAAACACACGATCAGGTGTGGTTTTATAAAGCCAGCGCACTAGGATTCCTAACAAAGTATTTTATTTACCTCCTCTCCATCAGATTAAACACACGATCAGGTGTGGTTTTATAAAGCCAGCGCACTAGGATTCCTAACAAAGTATTTTATTTACCTCCTCTCCATGAAATTAAACACACGATAAGGTGTGGTTTTATAAAGCCAGCGCACTAGGATTCCTAACAAAGTATTTTATTTACCTCCTCTCCATCAGATTAAACACACGATCAGGTGTGGTTTTATAAAGCCAGCGCACTAGGATTCCTAACAAAGTATTTTATTTACCTCCTCTCCATGAAATTAAACACACGATCAGGTGTGGTTTTATAAAGCCAGCGCACTAGGATGCCTAACAAAGTATTTTATTTACCTCCTCTCCATGAAATTAAACACACGATCAGGTGTGGTTTTATAAAGCCAGCACACTAGGATTCCTAACAAAGTATTTTATTTACCTCCTCTCCATCAGATTAAACACACGATCAGGTGTGGTTTTATAAAGCCAGCGCACTAGGATTCCTAACAAAGTATTTTATTTACCTCCTCTCCATGAAATTAAACACACGATCAGGTGTGGTTTTATAAAGCCAGCGCACTAGGATTCCTAACAAAGTATTTTATTTACCTCCTCTCCATCAGATTAAACACACGATCAGGTGTGGTTTTATAAAGCCAGCGCACTAGGATTCCTAACAAAGTATTTTATTTACCTCCTCTCAATGAAATTAAACACACGATCAGGTGTGGTTTTATAAAGCCAGCGCACTAGGATGCCTAACAAAGTATTTTATTTACCTCCTCTCCATGAAATTAAACACACGATAAGGTGTGGTTTTATAAAGCCAGCACACTAGGATTCCTAACAAAGTATTTTATTTACCTCCTCTCCATCAGATTAAACACACGATGAGGTGTGGTTTTATAAAGCCAGCGCACTAGGATTCTTAACAAAGTATTTTATTTACCTCCTCTCCATGAAATTAAACACACGATCAGGTGTGGTTTTATAAAGCCAGCGCACTAGGATTCCTAACAAAGTATTTTATTTACCTCCTCTCCATCAGATTAAACACACGATCATATGTGGTTTTATAAAGCCAGCGCACTAGGATTCCTAACAAAGTATTTTATTTACCTCCTCTCCATGAGATTAAACACACGATCAGGTGTGGTTTTATAAAGCCAGCGCACTAGGATTCCTAACAAAGTATTTTATTTACCTCCTCTCCATCAGATTAAACACACGATCAGGTGTAGTTTTATAAAGCCAGCGCACTAGGATTCCTAACAAAGTATTTTATTTACCTCCTCTCCATGAAATTAAACACACGATCAGGTGTGGTTTTATAAAGCCAGCGCACTAGGATTCCTAACAAAGTATTTTATTTACCTCCTCTCCATCAGATTAAACACACGATCAGGTGTGGTTTTATAAAGCCAGCGCACTAGGATTCCTAACAAAGTATTTTATTTACCTCCTCTCCATCAGATTAAACACACGATCAGGTGTGGTTTTATAAAGCCAGCGCACTAGGATTCCTAACAAAGTATTTTATTTACCTCCTCTCCATCAGATTAAACACACGATCAGGTGTGGTTTTATAAAGCCAGCGCACTAGGATTCCTAACAAAGTATTTTATTTACCTCCTCTCCATCAGATTAAACACACGATCAGGTGTGGTTTTATAAAGCCAGCGCACTAGGATTCCTAACAAAGTATTTTATTTACCTCCTCTCCATGAGATTAAACACACGATCAGGTGTGGTTTTATAAAGCCAGCGCACTAGGATTCCTAACAAAGTATTTTATTTACCTCCTCTCCATCAGATTAAACACACGATCAGGTGTGGTTTTATAAAGCCAGCGCACTAGGATTCCTAACAAAGTATTTTATTTACCTCCTCTCCATCAGATTAAACACACGATCAGGTGTGGTTTTATAAAGCCAGCGCACTAGGATTCCTAACAAAGTATTTTATTTACCTCCTCTCCATCAGATTAAACACACGATCAGGTGTGGTTTTATAAAGCCAGCGCACTAGGATTCCTAACAAAGTATTTCATTTACCTCCTCTCCATCAGATTAAACACACGATCAGGTGTGGTTTTATAAAGCCAGCGCACTAGGATTCCTAACAAAGTATTTTATTTACCTCCTCTCCATGAGATTAAACACACGATCAGGTGTGGTTTTATAAAGCCAGCGCACTAGGATTCCTAACAAAGTATTTTATTTACCTCCTCTCCATGAGATTAAACACACGATCAGGTGTGGTTTTATAAAGCCAGCGCACTAGGATTCCTAACAAAGTATTTTATTTACCTCCTCTCCATGAAATTAAACACACGATCAGGTGTGGTTTTATAAAGCCAGCGCACTAGGATTCCTAACAAAGTATTTTATTTACCTCCTCTCCATGAAATTAAACACACGATCAGGTGTGGTTTTATAAAGCCAGCGCACTAGGATTCCTAACAAAGTATTTTATTTACCTCCTCTCCATCAGATTAAACACACGATCAGGTGTGGTTTTATAAAGCCAGCGCACTAGGATTCCTAACAAAGTATTTCATTTACCTCCTCTCCATCAGATTAAACACACGATCAGGTGTGGTTTTATAAAGCCAGCGCACTAGGATTCCTAACAAAGTATTTTATTTACCTCCTCTCCATGAGATTAAACACACGATCAGGTGTGGTTTTATAAAGCCAGCGCACTAGGATTCCTAACAAAGTATTTTATTTACCTCCTCTCCATGAGATTAAACACACGATCAGGTGTGGTTTTATAAAGCCAGCGCACTAGGATTCCTAACAAAGTATTTTATTTACCTCCTCTCCATGAAATTAAACACACGATCAGGTGTGGTTTTATAAAGCCAGCGCACTAGGATTCCTAACAAAGTATTTTATTTACCTCCTCTCCATCAGATTAAACACACGATCAGGTGTGGTTTTATAAAGCCAGCGCACTAGGATTCCTAACAAAGTATTTTATTTACCTCCTCTCCATCAGATTAAACACACGATCAGGTGTGGTTTTATAAAGCCAGCGCACTAGGATTCCTAACAAAGTATTTTATTTACCTCCTCTCCATCAGATTAAACACACGATCAGGTGTGGTTTTATAAAGCCAGCGCACTAGGATTCCTAACAAAGTATTTTATTTACCTCCTCTCCATGAGATTTAACACACGATCAGGTGTGGTTTTATAAAGCCAGCGCACTAGGATTCCTAACAAAGTATTTTATTTACCTCCTCTCCATCAGATTAAACACACGATCAGGTGTGGTTTTATAAAGCCAGCGCACTAGGATTCCTAACAAAGTATTTTATTTACCTCCTCTCCATCAGATTAAACACACGATCTGGTGTGGTTTTATAAAGCCAGCGCACTAGGATTCCTAACAAAGTATTTTATTAACCTCCTCTCCATGAGATTAAACACACGATCAGGTGTGGTTTTATAAAGCCAGCGCACTAGGATTCCTAACAAAGTATTTTATTTACCTCCTCTCCATCAGATTAAACACACGATCAGGTGTGGTTTTATAAAGCCAGCACACTAGGATTCCTAACAAAGTATTTTATTTACCTCCTCTCCATCAGATTAAACACACGATCAGGTGTGGTTTTATAAAGCCAGCGCACTAGGATTCCTAGCAAAGTATTTTATTTACCTCCTCTCCATCAGATTAAACACACGATCAGGTGTGGTTTTATAAAGCCAGCGCACTAGGATTCCTAACAAAGTATTTTATTTACCTCCTCTCCATGAGATTAAACACACGATCAGGTGTGGTTTTATAAAGCCAGCGCACTAGGATTCCTAACAAAGTATTTTATTTACCTCCTCTCCATGAGATTAAACACACGATCAGGTGTGGTTTTATAAAGCCAGCGCACTAGGATTCCTAACAAAGTATTTTATTTACCTCCTCTCCATGAAATTAAACACACGATCAGGTGTGGTTTTATAAAGCCAGCGCACTAGGATTCCTAACAAAGTATTTTATTTACCTCCTCTCCATCAGATTAAACACACGATCAGGTGTGGTTTTATAAAGCCAGCGCACTAGGATTCCTAACAAAGTATTTTATTTACCTCCTCTCCATCAGATTAAACACACGATCAGGTGTGGTTTTATAAAGCCAGCGCACTAGGATTCCTAACAAAGTATTTTATTTACCTCCTCTCCATCAGATTAAACACACGATCAGGTGTGGTTTTATAAAGCCAGCGCACTAGGATTCCTAACAAAGTATTTTATTTACCTCCTCTCCATGAGATTAAACACACGATCAGGTGTGGTTTTATAAAGCCAGCGCACTAGGATTCCTAACAAAGTATTTTATTTACCTCCTCTCCATCAGATTAAACACACGATCAGGTGTGGTTTTATAAAGCCAGCGCACTAGGATTCCTAACAAAGTATTTTATTTACCTCCTCTCCATGAAATTAAACACACGATCAGGTGTGGTTTTATAAAGCCAGCGCACTAGGATTCCTAACAAAGTATTTTATTTACCTCCTCTCCATCAGATTAAACACACGATCAGGTGTGGTTTTATAAAGCCAGCGCACTAGGATTCCTAACAAAGTATTTTATTTACCTCCTCTCCATCAGATTAAACACACGATCAGGTGTGGTTTTATAAAGCCAGCGCACTAGGATTCCTAACAAAGTATTTTATTTACCTCCTCTCCATCAGATTAAACACACGATCAGGTGTGGTTTTATAAAGCCAGCGCACTAGGATTCCTAACAAAGTATTTTATTTACCTCCTCTCCATGAGATTAAACACACGATCAGGTGTGGTTTTATAAAGCCAGCGCACTAGGATTCCTAACAAAGTATTTTATTTACCTCCTCTCCATCAGATTAAACACACGATCAGGTGTGGTTTTATAAAGCCAGCGCACTAGGATTCCTAACAAAGTATTTTATTTACCTCCTCTCCATGAAATTAAACACACGATCAGGTGTGGTTTTATAAAGCCAGCGCACTAGGATTCCTAACAAAGTATTTTATTTACCTCCTCTCCATCAGATTAAACACACGATCAGGTGTGGTTTTATAAAGCCAGCGCACTAGGATTCCTAACAAAGTATTTTATTTACCTCCTCTCCATCAGATTAAACACACGATCAGGTGTGGTTTTATAAAGCCAGCGCACTAGGATTCCTAACAAAGTATTTTATTTACCTCCTCTCCATGAGATTAAACACACGATCAGGTGTGGTTTTATAAAGCCAGCGCACTAGGATTCCTAACAAAGTATTTTATTTACCTCCTCTCCATCAGATTAAACACACGATCAGATGTGGTTTTCTAAAGCCAGCGCACTAGGATTCCTAACAAAGTATTTTATTTACCTCCTCTCCATGAAATTAAACACACGATCAGGTGTGGTTTTATAAAGCCAGCGCACTAGGATTCCTAACAAAGTATTTTATTTACCTCCTCTCCATGAAATTAAACACACGATCAGGTGTGGTTTTATAAAGCCAGCGCACTAGGATTCCTAACAAAGTATTTTATTTACCTCCTCTCCATCAGATTAAACACACGATCAGGTGTGGTTTTATAAAGCCAGCGCACTAGGATTCCTAACAAAGTATTTTATTTACCTCCTCTCCATGAAATTAAACACACGATCAGGTGTGGTTTTATAAAGCCAGCGCACTAGGATTCCTAACAAAGTATTTTATTTACCTCCTCTCCATCAGATTAAACACACGATCAGGTGTGGTTTTATAAAGCCAGCGCACTAGGATTCCTAACAAAGTATTTTATTTACCTCCTCTCCATGAAATTAAACACACGATCAGGTGTGGTTTTATAAAGCCAGCGCACTAGGATGCCTAACAAAGTATTTTATTTACCTCCTCTCCATGAAATTAAACACACGATCAGGTGTGGTTTTATAAAGCCAGCACACTAGGATTCCTAACAAAGTATTTTATTTACCTCCTCTCCATCAGATTAAACACACGATCAGGTGTGGTTTTATAAAGCCAGCGCACTAGGATTCCTAACAAAGTATTTTATTTACCTCCTCTCCATGAAATTAAACACACGATCAGGTGTGGTTTTATAAAGCCAGCGCACTAGGATTCCTAACAAAGTATTTTATTTACCTCCTCTCCATCAGATTAAACACACGATCAGGTGTGGTTTTATAAAGCCAGCGCACTAGGATTCCTAACAAAGTATTTTATTTACCTCCTCTCCATGAAATTAAACACACGATCAGGTGTGGTTTTATAAAGCCAGCGCACTAGGATTCCTAACAAAGTATTTTATTTACCTCCTCTCCATCAGATTAAACACACGATCAGGTGTGGTTTTATAAAGCCAGCGCACTAGGATTCCTAACAAAGTATTTTATTTACCTCCTCTCCATGAAATTAAACACACGATAAGGTGTGGTTTTATAAAGCCAGCGCACTAGGATTCCTAACAAAGTATTTTATTTACCTCCTCTCCATCAGATTAAACACACGATCAGGTGTGGTTTTATAAAGCCAGCGCACTAGGATTCCTAACAAAGTATTTTATTTACCTCCTCTCCATGAAATTAAACACACGATCAGGTGTGGTTTTATAAAGCCAGCGCACTAGGATGCCTAACAAAGTATTTTATTTACCTCCTCTCCATGAAATTAAACACACGATCAGGTGTGGTTTTATAAAGCCAGCACACTAGGATTCCTAACAAAGTATTTTATTTACCTCCTCTCCATCAGATTAAACACACGATCAGGTGTGGTTTTATAAAGCCAGCGCACTAGGATTCCTAACAAAGTATTTTATTTACCTCCTCTCCATGAAATTAAACACACGATCAGGTGTGGTTTTATAAAGCCAGCGCACTAGGATTCCTAACAAAGTATTTTATTTACCTCCTCTCCATCAGATTAAACACACGATCAGGTGTGGTTTTATAAAGCCAGCGCACTAGGATTCCTAACAAAGTATTTTATTTACCTCCTCTCAATGAAATTAAACACACGATCAGGTGTGGTTTTATAAAGCCAGCGCACTAGGATGCCTAACAAAGTATTTTATTTACCTCCTCTCCATGAAATTAAACACACGATAAGGTGTGGTTTTATAAAGCCAGCACACTAGGATTCCTAACAAAGTATTTTATTTACCTCCTCTCCATCAGATTAAACACACGATGAGGTGTGGTTTTATAAAGCCAGCGCACTAGGATTCTTAACAAAGTATTTTATTTACCTCCTCTCCATGAAATTAAACACACGATCAGGTGTGGTTTTATAAAGCCAGCGCACTAGGATTCCTAACAAAGTATTTTATTTACCTCCTCTCCATCAGATTAAACACACGATCATATGTGGTTTTATAAAGCCAGCGCACTAGGATTCCTAACAAAGTATTTTATTTACCTCCTCTCCATGAGATTAAACACACGATCAGGTGTGGTTTTATAAAGCCAGCGCACTAGGATTCCTAACAAAGTATTTTATTTACCTCCTCTCCATCAGATTAAACACACGATCAGGTGTAGTTTTATAAAGCCAGCGCACTAGGATTCCTAACAAAGTATTTTATTTACCTCCTCTCCATGAAATTAAACACACGATCAGGTGTGGTTTTATAAAGCCAGCGCACTAGGATTCCTAACAAAGTATTTTATTTACCTCCTCTCCATCAGATTAAACACACGATCAGGTGTGGTTTTATAAAGCCAGTGCACTAGGATTCCTAACAAAGTATTTTATTTACCTCCTCTCCATCAGATTAAACACACGATCAGGTGTGGTTTTATAAAGCCAGCGCACTAGGATTCCTAACAAAGTATTTTATTTACCTCCTCTCCATCAGATTAAACACACGATCAGGTGTGGTTTTATAAAGCCAGCGCACTAGGATTCCTAACAAAGTATTTTATTTACCTCCTCTCCATCAGATTAAACACACGATCAGGTGTGGTTTTATAAAGCCAGCGCACTAGGATTCCTAACAAAGTATTTTATTTACCTCCTCTCCATGAGATTAAACACACGATCAGGTGTGGTTTTATAAAGCCAGCGCACTAGGATTCCTAACAAAGTATTTTATTTACCTCCTCTCCATCAGATTAAACACACGATCAGGTGTGGTTTTATAAAGCCAGCGCACTAGGATTCCTAACAAAGTATTTTATTTACCTCCTCTCCATCAGATTAAACACACGATCAGGTGTGGTTTTATAAAGCCAGCGCACTAGGATTCCTAACAAAGTATTTTATTTACCTCCTCTCCATCAGATTAAACACACGATCAGGTGTGGTTTTATAAAGCCAGCGCACTAGGATTCCTAACAAAGTATTTCATTTACCTCCTCTCCATCAGATTAAACACACGATCAGGTGTGGTTTTATAAAGCCAGCGCACTAGGATTCCTAACAAAGTATTTTATTTACCTCCTCTCCATGAGATTAAACACACGATCAGGTGTGGTTTTATAAAGCCAGCGCACTAGGATTCCTAACAAAGTATTTTATTTACCTCCTCTCCATGAGATTAAACACACGATCAGGTGTGGTTTTATAAAGCCAGCGCACTAGGATTCCTAACAAAGTATTTTATTTACCTCCTCTCCATGAAATTAAACACACGATCAGGTGTGGTTTTATAAAGCCAGCGCACTAGGATTCCTAACAAAGTATTTTATTTACCTCCTCTCCATGAAATTAAACACACGATCAGGTGTGGTTTTATAAAGCCAGCGCACTAGGATTCCTAACAAAGTATTTTATTTACCTCCTCTCCATCAGATTAAACACACGATCAGGTGTGGTTTTATAAAGCCAGCGCACTAGGATTCCTAACAAAGTATTTCATTTACCTCCTCTCCATCAGATTAAACACACGATCAGGTGTGGTTTTATAAAGCCAGCGCACTAGGATTCCTAACAAAGTATTTTATTTACCTCCTCTCCATGAGATTAAACACACGATCAGGTGTGGTTTTATAAAGCCAGCGCACTAGGATTCCTAACAAAGTATTTTATTTACCTCCTCTCCATGAGATTAAACACACGATCAGGTGTGGTTTTATAAAGCCAGCGCACTAGGATTCCTAACAAAGTATTTTATTTACCTCCTCTCCATGAAATTAAACACACGATCAGGTGTGGTTTTATAAAGCCAGCGCACTAGGATTCCTAACAAAGTATTTTATTTACCTCCTCTCCATCAGATTAAACACACGATCAGGTGTGGTTTTATAAAGCCAGCGCACTAGGATTCCTAACAAAGTATTTTATTTACCTCCTCTCCATCAGATTAAACACACGATCAGGTGTGGTTTTATAAAGCCAGCGCACTAGGATTCCTAACAAAGTATTTTATTTACCTCCTCTCCATCAGATTAAACACACGATCAGGTGTGGTTTTATAAAGCCAGCGCACTAGGATTCCTAACAAAGTATTTTATTTACCTCCTCTCCATGAGATTTAACACACGATCAGGTGTGGTTTTATAAAGCCAGCGCACTAGGATTCCTAACAAAGTATTTTATTTACCTCCTCTCCATCAGATTAAACACACGATCAGGTGTGGTTTTATAAAGCCAGCGCACTAGGATTCCTAACAAAGTATTTTATTTACCTCCTCTCCATCAGATTAAACACACGATCTGGTGTGGTTTTATAAAGCCAGCGCACTAGGATTCCTAACAAAGTATTTTATTTACCTCCTCTCCATGAGATTAAACACACGATCAGGTGTGGTTTTATAAAGCCAGCGCACTAGGATTCCTAACAAAGTATTTTATTTACCTCCTCTCCATCAGATTAAACACACGATCAGGTGTGGTTTTATAAAGCCAGCACACTAGGATTCCTAACAAAGTATTTTATTTACCTCCTCTCCATCAGATTAAACACACGATCAGGTGTGGTTTTATAAAGCCAGCGCACTAGGATTCCTAGCAAAGTATTTTATTTACCTCCTCTCCATCAGATTAAACACACGATCAGGTGTGGTTTTATAAAGCCAGCGCACTAGGATTCCTAACAAAGTATTTTATTTACCTCCTCTCCATCAGATTAAACACACGATCAGGTGTGGTTTTATAAAGCCAGCGCACTAGGATTCCTAACAAAGTATTTTATTTACCTCCTCTCCATGAGATTAAACACACGATCAGGTGTGGTTTTATAAAGCCAGCGCACTAGGATTCCTAACAAAGTATTTTATTTACCTCCTCTCCATCAGATTAAACACACGATCAGGTGTGGTTTTATAAAACCAGCGCACTAGGATTCCTAACAAAGTATATTATTAACCTCCTCTCCATGAAATTAAACACACGATCAGGTGTGGTTTTATAAAGCCAGCGCACTAGGATTCCTAACAAAGTATTTTATTTACCTCCTCTCCATCAGATTAAACACACGATCAGGTGTGGTTTTATAAAGCCAGTGCACTAGGATTCCTAACAAAGTATTTTATTTACCTCCTCTCCATCAGATTAAACACACGATCAGGTGTGGTTTTATAAAGCCAGCGCACTAGGATTCCTAACAAAGTATTTTATTTACCTCCTCTCCATCAGATTAAACACACGATCAGGTGTGGTTTTATAAAGCCAGTGCACTAGGATTCCTAACAAAGTATTTTATTTACCTCCTCTCCATCAGATTAAACACACGATCAGGTGTGGTTTTATAAAGCCAGCGCACTAGGATTCCTAACAAAGTATTTTATTTACCTCCTCTCCATGAAATTAAACACACGATCAGGTGTGGTTTTATAAAGCCAGCGCACTAGGATTCCTAACAAAGTATTTTATTTACCTCCTCTCCATCAGATTAAACACACGATCAGGTGTGGTTTTATAAAGCCAGCGCACTAGGATTCCTAACAAAGTATTTTATTTACCTCCTCTCCATCAGATTAAACACACGATCAGGTGTGGTTTTATAAAGCCAGCGCACTAGGATTCCTAACAAAGTATTTTATTTACCTCCTCTCCATCAGATTAAACACACGATCAGGTGTGGTTTTATAAAGCCAGCGCACTAGGATTCCTAACAAAGTATTTTATTTACCTCCTCTCCATGAAATTAAACACACGATCAGGTGTGGTTTTATAAAGCCAGCGCACTAGGATTCCTAACAAAGTATTTTATTTACCTCCTCTCCATCAGATTAAACACACGATCAGGTGTGGTTTTATAAAGCCAGCGCACTAGGATTCCTAACAAAGTATTTTATTTACCTCCTCTCCATGAGATTAAACACACGATCAGGTGTGGTTTTATAAAGCCAGCGCACTAGGATTCCTAACAAAGTATTTTATTTACCTCCTCTCCATGAGATTAAACACACGATCAGGTGTGGTTTTATAAAGCCAGCGCACTAGGATTCCTAACAAAGTATTTTATTTACCTCCTCTCCATGAGATTAAACACACGATCAGGTGTGGTTTTATAAAGCCAGCGCACTAGGATTCCTAACAAAGTATTTTATTTACCTCCTCTCCATGAGATTAAACACACGATCAGGTGTGGTTTTATAAAGTGAGCGCACTAGGATTCCTAACAAAGTATTTTATTTACCTCCTCTCCATGAGATTAAACACACGATCAGGTGTGGTTTTATAAAGCCAGCGCACTAGGATTCCTAACAAATTATTTTATTTACCTCCTCTCCATCAGATTAAACACACGATCAGGTGTGGTTTTATAAAGCCAGCGCACTAGGATTCCTAACAAAGTATTTTATTTACCTCCTCTCCATGAGATTAAACACACGATCAGGTGTGGTTTTATAAAGCCAGCGCACTAGGATTCCTAACAAAGTATTTTATTTACCTCCTCTCCATCAGATTAAACACACGATCAGGTGTGGTTTTATAAAGCCAGCGCACTAGGATTCCTAACAAAGTATTTTATTTACCTTCTCTCCATCAGATTAAACACACGATCAGGTGTGGTTTTATAAAGCCAGCGCACTAGGATTCCTAACAAAGTATTTTATTTACCTCCTCTCCATGAGATTAAACACACGATCAGGTGTGGTTTTATAAAGCCAGCGCACTAGGATTCCTAACAAAGTATTTTATTTACCTCCTCTCCATGAAATTAAACACACGATCAGGTGTGGTTTTATAAAGCCAGCGCACTAGGATTCCTAACAAAGTATTTTATTTACCTCCTCTCCATCAGATTAAACACACGATCAGGTGTGGTTTTATAAAGCCAGTGCACTAGGATTCCTAACAAAGTATTTTATTTACCTGCTCTTCATGAGATTAAACACACGATCAGGTGTGGTTTTATAAAGCCAGCGCACTAGGATTCCTAACAAAGTATTTTATTTACCTCCTCTCCATGAAATTAAACACACGATCAGGTGTGGTTTTATAAAGCCAGCGCACTAGGATTCCTAACAAAGTATTTTATTTACCTCCTCTCCATCAGATTAAACACACGATCAGGTGTGGTTTTATAAAGCCAGCGCACTAGGATTCCTAACAAAGTATTTTATTTACCTCCTCTCCATCAGATTAAACACACGATCAGGTGTGGTTTTATAAAGCCAGCGCACTAGGATTCCTAACAAAGTATTTTATTTACCTCCTCTCCATCAGATTAAACACACGATCAGGTGTTGTTTTATAAAGCCAGCGCACTAGGATTCCTAACAAAGTATTTTATTTACCTCCTCTCCATGAGATTAAACACACGATCAGGTGTGGTTTTATAAAGCCAGCGCACTAGGATTCCTAACAAAGTATTTTATTTACCTCCTCTCCATCAGATTAAACACACGATCAGGTGTGGTTTTATAAAGCCAGCGCACTAGGATTCCTAACAAAGTATTTTATTTACCTCCTCTCCATCAGATTAAACACACGATCAGGTGTGGTTTTATAAAGCCAGCGCACTAGGATTCCTAACAAAGTATTTTATTTACCTCCTCTCCATCAGATTAAACACACGATCAGGTGTGGTTTTATAAAGCCAGCGCACTAGGATTCCTAACAAAGTATTTTATTTACCTCCTCTCCATCAGATTAAACACACGATCAGGTGTGGTTTTATAAAGCCAGCGCACTAGGATTCCTAACAAAGTATTTTATTTACCTCCTCTCCATCAGATTAAACACACGATCAGGTGTGGTTTTATAAAGCCAGCGCACTAGGATTCCTAACAAAGTATTTTATTTACCTCCTCTCCATGAAATTAAACACACGATCAGGTGTGGTTTTATAAAGCCAGCGCACTAGGATTCCTAACAAAGTATTTTATTTACCTCCTCTCCATGAGATTAAACACACGATCAGGTGTGGTTTTATAAAGCCAGCGCACTAGGATTCCTAACAAAGTATTTTATTTACCTCCTCTCCATGAGATTAAACACACGATCAGGTGTGGTTTTATAAAGCCAGCGCACTAGGATTCCTAACAAAGTATTTTATTTACCTCCTCTCCATGAGATTAAACACACGATCAGGTGTGGTTTTATAAAGCCAGCGCACTAGGATTCCTAACAAAGTATTTTATTTACCTCCTCTCCATGAGATTAAACACACGATCAGGTGTGGTTTTATAAAGCCAGCGCACTAGGATTCCTAGCAAAGTATTTTATTTACCTCCTCTCCATGAGATTAAACACACGATCAGGTGTGGTTTTATAAAGCCAGCGCACTAGGATTCCTAACAAAGTATTTTATTTACCTCCTCTCCATCAGATTAAACACACGATCAGGTGTGGTTTTATAAAGCCAGCGCACTAGGATTCCTAACAAAGTATTTTATTTACCTCCTCTCCATGAAATTAAACACAGTATCAGGTGTGGTTTTATAAAGCCAGCGCACTAGGATTCCTAACAAAGTATTTTATTTACCTCCTCTCCATGAGATTAAACACACGATCAGGTGTGGTTTTATAAAACCAGTGCACTAGGATTCCTAACAAAGTATTTTATTTACCTCCTCTCCATGAGATTAAACACACGATCAGGTGTGGTTTTATAAAGCCAGCGCACTAGGATTCCTAACAAAGTATTTTATTTACCTCCTCTCCATGAAATTAAACACACGATCAGGTGTGGTTTTATAAAGCCAGCGCACTAGGATTCCTAACAAAGTATTTTATTTACCTCCTCTCCATCAGATTAAACACACGATCAGGTTTTGGTTTTATAAAGCCAGCGCACTAGCCTCTCTTCTCATTGCCTCCAACTACCTTTGTGGAGCTTTAGTGATCTTGTCTGCTTTATTTTGACTTGACCTGTGTGTACTTTCTGTCCAGTTCCAAAAAGGTGTACAGCCTTCTCTTAATGAGCATTTATCTGGTAGCCTTAGTGTTCATCCTGGTGTTGCCGGTCAATGTGTTTGTGAGCCATTGGTTAACACACTAAGAGGTCAGTTCTTAAGTCTATGACAAGGTTCGTCCCCTTTAACGGTCTCCACAAATTGTATCCTTTATCTGACACCATGTAATGTTATCGGCTGGGTTAAGTAAGTAGTAAGACAGAGAGAAGTATAGGATAAGTAACAAGGTTTATTGGCGGTCAAAATACATTCTAACTGCGTCATCGCCAGGGGTCGTAACTCGTCCCCTCACCGGTGACTGGTCGGTGCAGTAACACTACATCCCCCTTTCGGTTGTAAAGTTCTTTACAAGGACAGTCTTTTAGGTGGTCGAACTTGTCGACCGCTTCTTGTATATTTCCCTTGGTCAGGACCTCTGGAACTCTCTAGTGGGATGTGTCTTTGGTTACTAGGAAGATCTGTTGAGTCATCATCACAGCTACACATATATCCTTATCGAGGGGAACGTGGTAAGGTGTTTGCTTCCTGTGGGGTAGCCACCTGAGAGAAGCTGGTTTCTCCATTCCTTAGGTGCAGATTACTTTTGTTGCGTCAGTGTAGTCCTGAATCTGTCTTAACTAGGACTGACCTTAGTGACAGAGTTTTACTTACTACAGCTGTACTGGTCTTAGGTATCTTGACCCAGACTGGTTGTCCTTTTTCAAAAGCAGGACGATCTTTAGCCCGATGACGTTTGTCATAGTTTTGCTTTTGTCTGGCTTTGAGCCGGGTGTCTGCCCTTCTATGTTCCTCGATGTTTTGCTGATCAAATGAATTTCTTTGAGGAATGGTAGGGATCCGTGTTCTTAGTTTTCTATTCATTAACAGCTCTGGAGGACTCTTGCCGTGTCGCAGAGGAGTGCTGCGATAATTTAGCAGTGCTATGTATGGGTCACTTGCTTTCTTCAATAAGTTTTTTATTGTTTGGACTGCACGTTCAGCTTCTCCGTTTCCTTGCGGATGATGGGGGCTACTTGTGAGGTGCAGGAAGTCAAAAACATTTGAAAACTTCCTGAATTCACTAGAACTGAATTGGGGACCGTTGTCAGATATGATTGTCTCTGGGATCCCATGCCTAGTGAATATTGATTTGCAATGCTCTATTACGCTGGCTGAGGTGGTTGTCCGTAAATGGGCTATTTCAATCCACCTGGAAAAATAATCGACAATCAGAAGATATTGGTGTCCCATGAATTCGAACAGATCCATTCCTATTTTCTGCCATGGATATGCAGATAATTTGGTGGGTTGTAGTGGTTCTGGTGGATATTTTCGTTCTTTTTCACAGATACCACATTTCCCAACTTTGTCTGCAATTTGTTTAGAGAGGCCAGGCCACCACACACTTTCACGAGCTAGTGCTCGGCATTTGACAATACCTTGGTGTCCCTCATGTAGACGCTCTAGTATGTCTTTTTGAAGTACATTAGGAATGACAAGTCGGCTCTAGTACATTAGAAGTCCCTGGTAAACTGTTAGGTCCTGGTTGACAAACCAGTACTGTTTTAGTTCAGGGTCCCGCCTTGCTCTTTCGGGCCAGTGGTCCATCTCATAATATTTGATTACCTGACTGCAGACCTGGTCAGTATTTTATTTTAGTCGGATATCCTCCAATTGTTTATCGCTCGCCGAGATATTTCCTATGACTGAGCAGATAAATGAGTCGGTCTCTGTCTCCTGATGGGTATCCTGTATAACGGGACTACTCCCAGGTGCTCGGGACAAAGCGTCTGCTGTTGTGAGGTCTTTTCCCGCTGTGTATATGATCTCATAGGAGAATCTCATTAACCTCATGCGGAAACGTTGAATTCTTGGAGTCAATTCGTCGAGTCACTTCGACTTCAACAGTGCCAACAGTGGTTTGTGGTCTGTTTCGACTGTGAATTTTGGCATTCCGACCAAGTAGTCCGCAAATTTTTCACAACACCAAGTGACTGCTAGTGTCTCATTCTCAACCTGTGCATATCTCTGCTCTGTTTCTGTCAGAGATCGTGAAGCATAAAATACCGGTCTCCAGTCATTTTCTTGCTTCTGCAGTAGTACACCACCTAGGCCATAGCTAGATGAATCTGCTGATACCCTTGTCGGCTTGTTGGAATTGTAATGAGTCAGTACTGGTGCAGAACTCAGTTGCTTCTTCAGGGTCTGGAGTGCTCCTTTCTGAGGCTCATCCCAGATCCATTCTGACTCTTTCCTAAGAAGCTCTCGGAGTGGTTTGGTGGTTTCGGCTAGATTCCTAGCAAATTTTCGTGTAGGACGATTTGGTAGAAACCGTTGTTGCAATCGAGCTTGCTAAACACTGTGGCTCCATCGAGCTCGGCCAGTAATTGGTCTGTGGTGGGTAAAGGAAATTTTTCCCGGTTCACGCTCTCGTTTAGCTTGGTAAAGTCGACGCATAACCTAACTTTACCGTTAGCTTTTTGGACGGCGACTATTGGGGCACACCAATCAGTTGGTGATTTGACTGGACGGATTATGTCCTCGTTCTCCAGACGTTTCAGTTCTTCCTGAACCTTCTGTTTCATAGGCAACGGCAATCTTCTAGGGGTAGCAATGGAAAAGGGCTGAGCTCCTGCCTCCAAACGTATCTGGTACACATGTTCCAGTTTCCCTAGGCCTGTGAACAGTTCTGGGAACTCTTTCTTATACTGGTGCCCTTCGCGTGTCACTCTATTGACTGCTTTCAGTCCTCCCAGTAGAGGTTCTTGCAGACTCTCTATAACATAAAGGTCTTGTTGCGAGCTTACTTTTACCATGGCCAGTTTGGATTTCACACATCCTATGAGGTTTATCTCATGATGACCCGGTCCGTACAGTCTTTTGTTTGTGGGTTGAATGAGTGGGGAATTTTTCCTGAAGAACCTGTCCGGGATTACGGTCACATCTGCACCTGTATCCAGCCTAAAATTTATAATTTTGGTACAGGTCTTAGTGGTGACCTTAATTTTAGCCTGTCAATTTGTATTATCCTCAGTGGTAATTGTACCTATATTTTCGAGAGTGACAGAACCTAAAAAATGATTTTCTTCTTCCTCTCTTATTTCTCTAACCTTCACTTTATCGGTTCTGCAAAATTTTGCATAATGCCCTTTCTGCGAACAAATTCTGCAGCGTGCATCTTTTGCTGGGCAGTCATTTCTATTGTGGAATGGAAATTTCCCGCAGCGTGTGCATTTGCTAGGCATTTTCGATTTCGGATGTGGTTGTTTGGTGAAGTTTGTCTTATAGGTTCGCTTTGTAACACGGTTGATTTGAGGATCCACTGCATCGGCACCGGAGGAAATGGTCTGCGTCTGTTGTTTCGAAGTTTTGTAGGCTCTACCTATTTGTAGGCACTTGTCTAGAGTAAGCTGTTTATAAGACAGTAACTTTTCTCTGACGGTATCGCTTCGAACTCCGACAACAACTTGGTCTCGAATAAGCCTATCCTGTAGCTGTCCGAAATTGCATTTTTTTGCAAGTTGTCGAAGAGCAGCTATATAGGTCTCGATACCTTCCGATACTTCTTGCTTGCGAAGAGGGAATGTATAGGATTCGTAAGCTTCGTGTGTTTCGCCCACGAAAAAATCCTCAAACTTCTTCATCACCTTCTCTAGGTCCGTCTTTTCTTCCTCAGAGTTAAACTTCACCCTTCATATATATCGTAACCATCCTCCCCGATAGTTGCCAAAAATACCGATGTCTGATATGAAGTATCTGCTTCTTTAGACAATCTACTAGCGATCGAGTAATTGAGAAAATTTCGTTTAAATGTTCGCCAGTTATTAGCAACATTTCCAATGAGAGTCATTCGTTCGGGGGGTGGTATATTAGCAGAATATTGCTTTATGTCCGTGTGAGGCATTTTTCAAAAGTATAAGATATATATAAGAAAAACAAATTTCTGTACTCACTGTTCTCTCTTTTCTTACTTTTTGTTTTTTTTTGTTTTTGTGGGACCGTTTTCCGTAAGTCGTTTGTTTATCGATAGTAGAATTTTCTTTCTCTTAGAAATCCTTTGTTTTTCTTACTACGATATCCGATCTTTTACTTTGTTTTTCTTTTTTTGGTCTCCACAAATTGTATCCTTTATCTGACACCATGTAATATTATCGGCTGGGTTAAGTAAGTAGTAAGACGGAGAGAAGTATAGGATAAGTAACAAGGTTTATTGGCGGTCGAAATACATTCTAACTGAGTCATCGCCAGGGGCCGTAACTCGTCCCCTCACCGGTGGCTCGTCGGTGCAGTAACACTACAAACACCGCATCTAACTCCATGAGATTCATGTGTTGTGTGTCCGATTCTGGCCACAGACATCATCCATTTTCAATCATGATCTCATGTGATTCAAGCAGGATGCCTGTGGTCAGAGAACTTGTTGTGTCAACTCACACAGCAAGCTCTTCGCTATTCACGCTCCATTGTCCTTTGCATAGGTTGGTCTGACTTTCTCTGTTGACAGTCTCCGAGGGATCTTCCATCCTGTCATTCCATCCTTCTGTTACTGCGCTTGTCCTTTGCTTAATAACACCAGATGCTACTTGCAACCAGCTGCACACTAGGAAATGTTAAACGAGCTTTTCATAGTAAACGTGGAGAACGGTCCAATCCCCAAACAGCAACTTGGCTCCATTCTTTAGTCGCTCCAGAGTTTTACTGGCTAATCCAAAGTGCAACAAGTATGCAGCAACACTGGTTGTGGATGCAATACTTTTATCTATGTACATGTCGTAAATGTATACTGAGGTTGCCTTCTTGACTTGGTCGTCCAGTGATAAGGCTGCAACCACACCGGATCTCATTAGTTGTGAAGCCATGTTCAAAGCAAATCCGAACCTTGCTAAGCAGTACCTTTTGCCTTGGTAAACAATTGTCTGATAGATATCGCATTTGAAGATAGGCAGATCGTAAGTCCAACAGCACATTTGATCCTCATCATCTCCATTCTCTTAGTTTGTTAATGGGATGCACTTTTGATTTTTTTTAGCTGGGCGACAACCATCAGCAGGAGCAGCTCTCTCGGTGATCCAAGCGTCTGTTTGTGAAAGCTAACAAGTTTACCTTTCTTTATCCATTGCTCTATCTCTTCCTCGAATACTCTACGACACGATTTTTTAGCTTGCTGAGCACTTTACTTTCCCCGCACTTTCTTGGAGCAATCTATTCATTTTATTGCAGGTTTAACTCCGCATGAGAATCAGGCTCTCCCCTCACGAGTATTGGTTCATCAGGAAATTGGAACTTCTCTAACTTAGAGATAGATACCCCACCAAGAGCTTTCATCATGTCTATCCCTATGAGAATGTCAAACCCAAACGGATCTTCCACCATTATCAGGACCTTAATTGCAACCACCTTCCACTCCCCAGTTGATTGACTGATGGACCCAAGTTCATATATTTGGATTCCACTGCCGATAGTGACCACTTAAACAGCCTGCTTTCACCATGTTAGGCATACTTTCTTGCTCACTAAGGTGCAAGAGTGGCTGGTAATGTGATGTGCTTTTTCCCACACACATCTATTTTAACAGTTGACAATGCAAAGTTCACATCTTGTCTGGGGAAAAAGCCAGCATATAGCTGTTGACCCCTGAGTAATGTGGTCTAGACGTCCACATTGGAAGTAATGTGTACGACTCCTCTGTGGTTAGAAGTCCTGATCTTGCCTTCACTGTCTGTTGCGCTGAGAGAGACAATCCCTGGCTTTTTTATTAATGCAATCACATTTAAAGTTTTGCTGCTTTTAGTCTGACCTCCCCTGGCATGCACTGGTCGTACGGCCACCGTAATCAAGTAGATCTGGGCAGATCATTTTTCAAGATGACACTTGCTCAGGCCAGAAGCTGGGAAATGTTGATCCACATGATGTGGGTGGAATCATGTAGGTGAGGTGGGGCATGGTCGAGCAACCTCTAGACGAATACAGTTGAAGGTATACCATCAAATTGCACAGAAAGCTTTTGCATGTTTGTCAAGAAAACGTCAACAATTTTTATTGTAATTTTCCGATGTCGGTACTCTCTCTCAGTGTTGTAAATAACTAAGAAACAATCCTGTACCAACTAATGGTTCATTCTAGAGGGTAGAGTGGAACTCATCATAGTCTGTATAGAATGCCCCAAATGCCTGTTGTAAAAGAATGAACTTGTGTAGGTTTTATGTGCTTGAAAACCTAACTCCCTGACTAGGTCGAGTGAGGACTGTTGACCTTTGTTGGTAACTCACTTAGAGGTTGTGTATCAATAAAACACACAGACACGTGATCTGTAACAAGTTGGCGTTAAGAAGGGCATCCAGCTGTAAATCTTTATTTATTTCTAACTACCGAATGAATTTTTTTTATAATAACAGAACTGGAAACCCAGTTCAACGTGTCATTCTCAATCAGATCGCCATAATGCAAAATTCCACTTGAAGGTTTTGATTCCAATCGCTTCCGAATTGGTTCAAGGAATGTTGGTACCATGCAAGATAGATCGGGTGAAGTTTTTGAGGCCATCGCTAGAAGGGGGTTGACCTCTGGTGCATTCAAGACATTAGGTAGAGAGGGGCATCAGTAAGAATGATTTCTGGAAAGGACTCAAGATACAAGCTTTTTTTTGGTGAGTAACAAGGAAGGGACTGGGGGTGTTGGGATGCCAGAGGATTGCCAGAGGATTGGTCTGACAAAGATCTTGTTTATATAAACCGTGTTTCTAACATGTTCCTGGATATTAAACTCATGGTGAATGAGAATATCCTCACTGTATTATCAGTTTATGCACCACAGGCAGGAGGTCTTGATGCTAGCACCAATGATGTTTTCTAAAAGAGCTTGTAGCAGTCACCAATAAGGACTACTTTTGAATGCGTAATCACTGTCCCTGTGAGCTGGCTTGTCCAATCAAATCACAGAGCGCAGTAATATCGTTAGTTCCCTAAGGGACTACTTATGTTCCCTTAGGGTTCGAGGAAAAAGATCAGACGACCTCCTGGCACCAGCTTGGACACATCGCAGAGAGCACCAGCGAGGAACGAGGAAACGCTCTCTCTCCGCCGCCGTCGCCCACCAGCGAGGAATGAGGAAACGCTCTCTCTCCTGCCACCGTCGCCAACTCGACGACTACTACCAGGCAGCCCTAGGAACTCTTATATTCTTCCTCTTCCTCAGACGGACACCGTCCCACTCTCATCTACCTATATAAAACGGTACAGGTAACCTTGAGTTAATAAAACCCCTTTTTGTTATAGTTACAGAAATACTTTTCGTTGTTCCGTTTCTTTATGAGAAGATAAAAGGTTAACCCTTTTCATCCTACCATCTTCTCCTTACAAGCTTGATGGCTGATGTCTTAGAATTCTCAGAATGTCAGACTTTGAGGTGACTGGAATGGTCAAATCGGTACTTTATTTGCTATTAGTTATTAATGTGTGCATGGTCATCACAGCTATGATGTCTGTAATCTGGAAGGGGGTGTCTTAGAATTTTCTGTGGTCGATGTGTCGGAGAAGAGATGTTAGAAGATGTGGATGCAGGGTGGCAGCAAGGATGAGTGAAATACGTAGTCAAGAGAGCTGTCTACACTGCCAAGCAGGAAGCTGACATGATTCCTGGCAAGAGTGATATATTCAGCATTGTCAAGCAGATGCGAAGGGAGAATAAGGATGTAGTTAGTGACAAATGTATCAGGGACGATACTGGAAATCTTCTGTTGAGCGACTTTGCAAAAAAAACAACAACTAAGAAATAGCACTATGAGTTCTTTCTCAATGAAGAGTTCTCTTGGGATGCTGACAAACTCTCTGGTACTGATCCTGTTTCACTAAAATAAAGAATGGCAAGGAGCTGGACCTTCCTGCAGAGATGTCTGTTGTTACTTTTGTAGCTGATTTTGCGAACATGCTGATCAAAAATAGCAAGATTCCATCTGATTGGCAGGACAGTTTTATTGTCTACCTATATAAGGGAAAGGATGATGCATTGGAAAGAGGCAACTATCACAGACTGAAACTGCTTGATCAGGTCATGAAGGTAGTAGAGAGAGTGATAGAAAAGTACATTTGGGGGAGTATTACAATTAATGACACGCAGTATGGCTTTATGTCTGTGCATGGTATAACAGATGCAGTTTTCATTCTGAGGCAGTTGCAGGAAAAATATCTCAGTGAGAACAAGAACGTATCTAATGCTTTTATCGACCTGGAAAAAGCGTTCAACTGTTTTTCTCAAGCTGTGCTTTGGTGGGCAATGAGAAAACTCAGTGTTTAATGGATTGTGCATCTTGTCCAGTCTATGTACATCAAAGGTAGGATCAGAGTCTGTGCTAACGACTCCTTTACTAATCAGTTTGAGGTAGAGGTTGGTTTTTATCATTGAGTCCTCTGCTAGTAATCATTATGCTTTATCCAAGAAATTCTGTAGAGCATTCCACTGGTAATTGTCGTCTGCCGATGATCTAGTAATTATTGCCGAATAAAAGAGGAAGAACTGCATGCAATGTTCAGACTGTGGAAAATAAATCTGGAACTGAAAAACCGAAGTCAAATAAGACAGTGTGATAACACGTATCATATAGATGCTATAGATAATATTGTGGCCTAAACTACTTCTTCATATACGATATCATTCACTGCTACATTACTTCTTTGAATTTTTATGTGTATCTGGTGTGAAAATATGCATGCTATCAAATAATTAACTATGCCAAAACAGTAATCTGAAGTTGACAAATTGACACTGGAAAACAACAAAAATTGTATTAAACGGATCAAAAGTAACTCAAACATGTTACTACAGACGTAACTCCACTTATGTGAACACCTAATACATAAGAATACATTATTAATAGGTAAAGCAATAACAATTATAAGTTAACTGAAAAGTTATATGTAAGTTTTTTTTGTAAAAATTAGACAGCATTTCTGGTGAAATTATTTAGATTTTGTATAAAATTTTCAACAGCATTTTAATTTTTCCATATCAATAGTTGGTAATTTTGATAGACATTATTTTTAACACATTCTCTTAAGTGAAATTGTGAAATTCTCTCTTTAATCCTAATTATTACAAATTGTGCAGTCTCAGCTTTAAGAAGTATATAAGGAAGTTCAAAAAGTATTAGTTTAAGTCAGATTCTTAACACGTTTTCTGTTCGAATCGCAGTCTCGTCTTGAAATTTCTTTCTACTGTTATTTAATGTTGTTTAATGTTATTTAATCTAAATAAATTAATTAATTAATAGTTTCCTAATTCTAAAGAAATACAAATATTATGAACGCTGACTCGAAAAAATTAATGAATTAAATAGTAATTACCAGTCCCCTCTCCCCCGCCCCCTCTCTTACGTTTACTAAAATCTTCGCCGACGGACAGACAGACAGACAGACAGACAGAGAAAGTGTTCGTTATATTATAAGTTCCATCTAATTGAAAAATTGCTCATGTTCCTATTTACATGAAAGCAAATTCAGATACAAGGTTGATTCATAATGTGTAGCATCTGTTCTGTCCTCATTCTGCTACACTTTAATCCTAGATTCTCTTATATATAGCTCTCTTCTTCTTTCTTCCATTTATCTCTGTCTTTCTCTGTCATTTACCGAACGACACACCTTGTCTTCACCAGTCCCAGAGACAAAACTACCCTTCAACAAAAACCCACATCTTTTATACCTTCTCAGTCTTGGCTGAGAAACGGGAATCTCCTTCTTGAATCCGCCTCATTTTGGCCAATAACACATGCGCCGTGTCATTCGATTTTAGCTTTGCTGACATTCGCTTTGCCAGTTTGACATGTCCACAAGTGCATATACAGACAATTCGCCTCCTCTTGCTTTAGCAAGGTAAGTCTCCGCCACATGTCATTTTCTCATTATTTCATATTAAATGGGATTATTTATTTGAAATCTGAAATGGGTCTGTCATCACCAGCCAGGGTTTGGTTGGTGAAGATCACAATGAATGGATTAAGACTGGGTTTTTATAGACAGCATGTGGTATGCACAAATGGTCATCCATCTAAATAGTGACCAGGCTTGACATTGCTTAACTTCGATGATTTTATGTTAATGTGTGCCAACATGATTATATCTGTATCTGGATGATTTATAAATGAATAAAATTCTTGTCACTTTTATTTATATAAAAGAATCCAATGATCTTTGCATTACAAAGATTCACACCATTAAATATAATTCTTTGTATGAAATAGAAATTTTAAAGTTTTTCTTAACTAACAAGAGGAACTGTCCGTGCGAATGGCTTTGGCTTGTAATTTAATTTTCATTTTACATTTTAATATTTTCTTTGGAAGTGAATCGAATGGCAAACCAGGGTTTGAATAGCAGGGAAGGAGAGAGAAAAGAACATAAGAAGACGAGATGTTAGGGTTTCTACAGCAGAAACCAACACGTTTTCATTTATTCTTCCTCTACAAATTCTACAATTCTTTATCAACTATAACTCGTCTACAATAATTCGTCTACAAAATTCTACAAATACAATCAATCTAGAGCAATGAAAATTATATTTTTCCCAGAAAAATAAAATACATGTTTTAAAGAATAAAAGAAAAATGCTTTAAAACGAAATGTTATCGGCAGATAGTACAATGGATTGAGTGGGTTAACCAAAGTCACAAGCAAAGTAATTTCTCAAATAAATTGCTTATTTAATTTCTTTTTCATTCAATTAGAAACACGAATAAGGATTAGAAGTTTTAGAAATATTTATTTTTATAATTAAATAAATTACAAAAAAAAATAGTTCAACTCTAACTATGAAATAAATTGCTTATTTAATTTCTTTTTCATTCGATTAGAAACACGAATAAGGATTAGAATTTTTAGAAATATTTATTTTTATAATTTGCTAAATTACAAAAAAAAAATAGTTCAACTCTAACTATGAAATGAAGAAATATATACCATACTGATAGAATTGATCAACACAAAATATGAATAAACATTTTAAAGTTTATATTTTCGAGTATCCTAGAAATATAATTGTTATATCTTCAGTTCATTATAACCACTTTTCTTAGGAATACAATACAGTATTTTAAAATGAATATAAGTTTCATTTAAGTTTCACACGTTTTTCTTCATCTCGTGTTGATGTTTAGGTAAAAAATAGGAAAAACAATGAACAAATGAATCCACTCAATAATTGAATAACAGAAATTTTATAAATAAATTTTAATAATTATTATTTAGTAATGATATTAATAAGTGTATTTACCAAACGTCTTTATATAAAATTAATATAAAAATATAAATTCCTTAAAGGAAGTGTCACAAGAAAGAATTTTGCAGGTCATTTCATAAAACAACTGGACTACTGATCTATACAATTCATTTGGAGAGAAATGAGTACATTTTAATTTTGAGAACTAATTCCAATTATTTCATACGAGAAAGAAAACAGCAATACATGAAATAAATAATATTCATAGAAAAATAAATAATCGATACAAAACCATAATAAAAGATCAACAGGAAATGTATTGTGTACTTTCAAAAATGTGTTTTTTACTCACAAATATGAAAAATAATTTTATTTTTAAAAAGAAGAACAATGTAAAAAATAGAACTACACTAAGAATCCATTTGATCTAATGAGGATGCGAATAATCACTTAAACTATTACAATGCTCGAATTGCAATTCATTGCACAAGCGGTCTGGTTTCAAATCTCAGCTTGAAACACTCACCATGTCTAGTCACACTGAAGAGTCATGATGTGGTGAAACAGCTGTGTTTGATTACATTTTCTCTCCACTCGTGGGTTGAACTCTCTAGTAGGTGAAATAACGGTTTCCATTTACTCTTCCTAATTAGAATTGAGTTCTTTAGAACGGATAATGTAAACAAATTTAGAAACATTATAACTTCACTTACTTTTGCAGTGATGGCTGATTGCTAAAATTGTTGACTAGTGCACAAGCAGTCAGGTTTCGAATCTCAATTTGAAATACCATGTCTAGCCGCAGTTATAATCTGTGATACGGTAAAACGGCTGTCTGTGGATGGCTCTCTCTTTCTCTCTCTCTCTCTCTCTCTCTCTCTATATATATATATATATATATATATATATATATATATATATATATATATATGAAAAAGGAAAGCCAAAATCTATATTATTGATGTATTCATCAACGTTTCGTCTTTATTGCGAGACTTTCTCAAGATGATATATATATGTATATTAATTATATGAATAATCAAATAATGTAATTCAAACTTGCTTAGAAAGACTCACTTGAAGTTATCTATATGAATTTTAATTTCAACCTGCAAATAAAAGAAGTTCAATATCTTATCATTCAATAAGATAGAGCTATTATATAATTGTTTATAGATTTAACATGCATTTAAATCAAGTTTCAGAAAAGAAGATTCGTGTAAGCAATTTTTACATGCGTTTCGAAACATTTATTCAAGATTGACACAAGGCAGAAAATTAATCACTCCTTTTCCTTTATCCATCCAAAAATTTATGCCTCTCTTCAGAAAGTTACACAGAGAAATGAACACATATACTCAGCTATAAGTAACATTAATCAAGCAGAACACAAGTAGATGAGAGATTTATTTGTGACAAGAATTTTCAGGAAAAACTTCAGGCATTAGAATGTCCAATGTTAAACAGAAATTCAGAGTTGATCCATCAAGTTGGCTGGTTCGAAGTTAGAACCAAAATGTCTTCTCTTTGAGTGAGTTTTTTTAGTAAGGGAGATAATTCAAACTCAAGGAATATTAGTTTCATTTTATTAAATATTTTTATGGCCCAATGAAAATAATTTATGTTTACCAGAATGCTATTTTTTTATTTGGAATCTAGTTATTAATCTTGTCTCATGAACTTTTCAAGCTATTTAAGTTTAAATGATTTTTTTATGCTAAGTTGTTCAAACAATATTAGCCAACCTAATATAATTATGAAGTCAATATGAGAAGTGTTGATTAACAAATAAATAAAAAATGACACTAAAGCATAAAACGATCACAACTCTAAATGCAAATATTTATAAGTACCTTTATGGCATGCTATGTATGTGTGTTAATTAATTTACAAAATAAACTTACATCATACTAGAACTCAGTACATTAGCATCATTGTACATCACAAATATTTAATAACAATAAAAGTTTTAGTACAATCTGGTATATTCGAACTACTGTTCTCATCTTGGGTGTTTTTATCACGTTTCGGCCGATGTAACCTCCGACCTTCTTCAGGTGTACTTTGTTGAACTCGGGAATCTTTCTGTCGAACTCAGGAATCTGGACGGAATTTCGAACGAAACCCTTTATTAAATCCATGGGATTAGCATGACTGGGAAGAAGTCTTCAGTAAATCGCAATTCTTCGTATCGCCCACACTAAGGATTGAACCTTCAACCTTCAGATGACTGTCATTTAGAACTAAATTATACTTAGTACTATATTCACTGGACCACGAGTCCTTGCGGACAATTCTAGTATAATTTTGAGAGCCTTAAGCCTATTCTTGTTTTTTGATCTAACTACTTATCACTATAGATTCCATCCAGATTCCCGAGTTCGACAGAAAGATTCCCGAGTTTGACAAAGTACACCTGAAGAAGGTCGGAGGTTACATCGGCCGAAACGTTGTGATAAAAACACTCAAGATGAGAACAGTAGCCCGAATATACCAAATTCTACAAATTATCAACCCTCATCTCAAAAATTCCGAAACATAATAAACTTTTAATGCAGGAAAAACATCACTATTAAAACTAGGAAAACTCCACCTGAAGATCGAAATGTAGTAGAAATATCGATGAGGGCAATAGTCCAAAGAGAAACAATATGAATAATAAAATATTAATGTTTCAAAGTTTCATTACCATGAAGCTATTAATAGCATCGTCAAATTATTGCTTTCTTCTTAGAAAGTAAAGTGAGTTTTTGATTTATTAACCAGTAAAGCGAAAGCTGCATCTGTAAGTCTGATTCGGCATCAATTTAGGCCAATTTTTTATGCATGTTTTCGGAAAATATGCGTTTCTTTCATTCATTTCTAATAATTTTTACATCTTCTCCTAACATAATCATCCATATTTGAAGTCAGAGGAATTTTCACTTTTATGCTTAAATCTACTACCATAGCCAGCCATTTTTATTGGGAAGTCTTCTTCATAGGACACATATCTGTTTCAAAGTTTCATTCCCATGAAGCTATTCATAGCATCGTCAAAATTATTGTTTTCTTATTTGAAAACATGGGTAAGTTTAAAACATAGATTTTAATGAATTGTTGAATGTCGAAATGTTTCTTGAACCGTTTCCTGGCTCGCAAAGTAAATATCATTTGTCACCCAAAATTGTCAAAAAATCGACATCCTACAATTTATTTGTTTGTTATGCCTCCTTGGGCATCTCTCCTTTAACTATCTTCTCAATTCAACTGTTAAAAAAGAACTAAATAAAATAAATAAAATAAAATAAAAAACTCTTAGTACAGTATCGATATCCAGATCAAATTCTGTTAAATATTTCATTTGACAACTCCCAAAAGTGCCCCCTCAATTTCTCCCTCCTACCACTTTCTCTGAATTTATCCAACCTCATCTTAAACTGATTCACGTTATTGCTGTTCTTAATTTGATCTGGCAACTTATTCTAAAAACATATTACTCTGTGAGCAAAAAAACTTAACTGGTTAACAGATCTAGGTTTTGAAAACTGCCTTGACAATAACCTTCCAGATCTAGGAGAAATACTAAAAAATGTCCATCATAGTTAGAAATGCCATTTATTATCTTGAAACCTCTCATTTTTCTCTCCAGCAAAGTAGTCAATCCCAATTTATCCAATCTCTCCCTGTAACTGCACTCCTTTACTTTACTTATTAGTTTTGTCACCCTTCTTTGTACACCTTCCAGTTTCAATATTACATTCCAATTTCCATATCTAGTCGCTGGATGCAGAATGTACAGAATCTGTTAGATATGATTCAAAATAGTTCATTTAAAATAATTAATAACTTTTAAATATTAATTACATGATTAAAAGGTACTGTTTCAGCCACCACGTTGACAGCGGCCATCACCTTGATCATGGTGATCTAACATAAAGAAGATAAACTTCTTTAAAAATAGCTATTTTATATTCTCATTGTATGGCAAGCAATCTATTAACTTTAAGGCATTATTGATTTTTTTCCTCAAAATGATTAAATTTTACATTATGATCAGTATTTAAAAGTTTGTTTTTGTGTTTTTACTGATTTTGCTGCCATCATTCAAATGTTTTAAGAAGTGGAATTCACCCACAGTTTCCCCGTTCTCTTCTTCAGGTACAACACTGAGAAAGATGTCTGACAACTGCCTGGCTGACAATTACTAGATAGTGACAACTTTGAAATATTTTATTGAGAAAATCAAAAATATTAATTACAGTTTTAAAAGATGCTCTGTTGGCAATATCCATGTCAGTGTTGCCTACTATGTTGGTAGTAGCCATCAGCTTGAATATGGCTGGTCCCAGGTAGGACACTACATTTCCTATGACACCTTTGGATAAAGTGTTAACACTATCCCGAAATACAGCAAAGTTTATATTTTGTTCGCTTATGATGTTCTTAGCTATGAGCGGAGCTATTTGCAAGAATCTCGATCTTTGGTCAACGTGTTGTTTTTTAAAAAAATAAGATATGAGGCTAGCTTCAATGAGTCGTCTTAGTTTAGTTTCATGTGCAAGTTTGATTATTGAAGATTTTAGTGCATTAAATTTGTGGTTTAAATCTAACTTGTGTGAGACCTATGCATTCTTTATGTAGCCTAGTTTTATGGCTCTTTCGTGCTCATGAATACGTTTTTAAGGGATGCTGAGTTTCAATAATGTATATCTTATTCTAATTATTACAAAGGATTGTGTAAATGCCGGCCCGTGTGGTTTAAATGTATTTTTATGTTTGTTGAATATATTTTTTACTTATAAGAAGTAGTAACATATGTTGTCGTGTTTATTTTTATGTTTTTGGCATATTTGGTAGAATAGAGTATATTGTTTTTTATGGATGAGAATAGATATTCTCATGCATAAAAACAATAACAGTCTGTAAGGAATTGTATAGAATTATTATATTCAGTTTTGAAGGTTAATTTTATGATAAGTTCAACTTTATTAAGCGTGTAGGCTAAATTTTCTATTTTCATTTGTTCAGGGAGAAAAATAAACATGTTGTTTGAAAAATGTGGTGTTTGTAGAGACTCTATATTTGTAGGGTTCTGTTTCGAGAAATTCTAAAAATAGGTGGGCTAGTTACGCCACTTAGGGTATTTCCCATTGGTAAGCAACATTTTTGTTTGTCTGTAATAATTGTTGTTAAATTTGAAAAAGATGAGGGGAGTAATACTTTTGCACATATCGATGATGGCCATCATAGTGAGGAAGGAAGAAAATTTGATTTTTCTTAGGTATTTTTCGAGATGGTTAAGGCATGTTTTTAACTGGTAATGATGTTGGTGTACAGGGAGATGATATAAAGACCGTTTTTAGTGTGGTTTTGTATGTTGAAATGTTTGTAATTTTTGGAGGAGGAGGTCTCCAGATTTTTTGATGTGCGCTGGAATTATCGTACCTAATAGGATAGTTAATAATTTTGCTATAGCCTTGTCTTGAGCTGCTTATACTGGATATGATCGGGCAGAGGTTATGTACGATTTGTGTGTTTTGGGAAGGCCATAAAATGTTGGAATGGAGAGGTGTCCATTGTTTACTGCTTTTTAAGAGGTTTTTGAAGGTTTCACACAACCTACCCAAACGCTGCATGTTTGCCCTAAAAACCTGCTGTTAACTCAAATATCATTATATCAGCGGTCAGAACTGGGGGTGTAGTCATCTTACACAAACAACCATCTTTAACGACCATACTACTTAAGAACCTGCAAACCTAAAATAGATCAACAAAAACACTGAAATATTTAAATAAAACTCTATCTGTCATATAATTTATTATTTAAATCTATATTTTATATTCTACACACATGAAGACTGCCATTTTGCATTATTAAACGAGGTTAGTATTCAGGGGAGAGATGGAGCAAAATGATTGGCTATTTGGCTCATCTGTCACCATAAAAGTCTGATTCTTATAAATAAATGCTGGTAGGGAAACGAATGAGACAAACGCAAACAGTTTTTATACTTTTTGTGCTTTTAAAACAAAACCCATGAGTAATGAAAAGAGTGACAATACATTGTACTGATTGAACCCCAGTTGCATTTCCCTGCTGAAACCCTACAAAATCAATATCTTTTAAGTAAGAAACAAATCTATTTATTATCTCTATAAATTGGCTGGAGGCAATCTTCATTGGTGCAAAAAAGTGAATCAGATTTGGCTCAAAGCCATGAATTTCTTTTTATTCATGATAAGGTTATTAAGTTTTCATGCATTTTCTTTAAATTTAATTCTGTTTTCCTTAGGAATTCACAATGCGTGAATAGAAAAGTATCATTTAAAAGCAAAGAAATCAATTTTTATTTTCACTAGTCAAAAGAACAAGATGAAACGGTTCCTTTGAAATTCTTTCATTTATTCAGAAGAAATTGTTTCAAATATCAGAATTTCTTTTGGTTTTGGTTGCAGACAAGAAACTTCATGTTTTCTGGACGTTGCATGAAGAACTCTTAAAATGGCATCAAATTAATTTGGTGTCTCTTCATTTATTAGATTAAAATATAAATATTTATTAGGGTATTTTCAGAGATAATATGCATATATTTCGACATTTTGTACAGGATTTACTCCTAAAATAATTAACCGATCATTATGAATATTGGAACACAGCTGCTAAGGGGTAGTAATATGAGATATATTTCGTTTAAAATGAAAATTCAGATACATCCGATTTTTGTGAAATTTTAATAAAAGGTATAAGGCATCACTTTCTCAAATTTTAGTTTTTTTCGAGTGTTTTAAAGGATTTTAGGGGGCATAAAATGGACACAACCTTCCCATTTGAAAATTCAAATATTTCAGATTTGCATTAAATTTAATCCATAGTTATAAGGCAAGATTCCCTGAATTTCCATTTCTTCTTAAAACCCTTTAAATTTTAAACATTTTCTAGAATCAAAGTCATGTCATGGATTTTGATAAAAATTAGAATAAAATTAGACACAAGGTTTAGTATCATTATATCTTGATTTTAATCTTCATAAAGGAACATAAAAATGGTGCAAAACTCTTCATGTTTGAAGAATTAATTTTACCTGTCTTGTTACGAGTATTCTTTTAGTATATATATATGGCGGCTGTCTATTTGATTTCGAATATGGCCACTTTTGGCGTATCAATGTGATATTAGTGTAAAGGTTCTCAGTGACAGGCGCAGATATGGCTCTTCAGGCCTGCCAGACTTTTAGAGATCATACCACAAAGGTAGCAGGCATTGTGATGATCTAACTATATATATATATATATATATATATATATATATATATATATATTTAGTAAAACTGAATCGTTGGGCACATGTATACAGATGTCGAGTTATCAGACCTGAGGTCTATGGTTTTAACCATGCCGTCAGCAGGTCAGTTGTATGCGTAGCCACACTGATGAATCTTTATAAGACGAAACAAGCGCATGTTTGTGGATATAAATATTTAATTATTAACTTATAATATATAAATATATGATAGCTGCAAACTCATGTTCGAGTATTGCCATTGCTTAACTAATAAAAGTTTTCAAGCAATGCTTGTGCGTGAATATTTTTTTAAGTTAGGAAAGGGAATGCTTTTTACCACAACCTATCCCACTTTCTAAGCGACTGCAACTCTGACCTAAAAGGAAGAGCAAGTCTCGATCATTGGAAGCCACAGTCGTTGCAGGTGCTTTATTTCTTCTAGATACCTGTCTTTACGTAAGCCGATGGAAATATCTCTCACAGTAGTTTTATGATGCCCTCAGACACCAAGCTAAGTATTTCTATATCCCTGCACAAGCCAACAAAGAGGTACAAGTACAGCATTAGGAACAACTTTAAACTCGTGAGACTTGGAAAAGATAGCTTTAAGTAGACCCAAGTGGAGAGAACCTATCAGGGGAAGTTGTAGAGCTTTTGAAAAACATGGTCCAGAACATGAGCAACTTAAGTGGAATGGTCATAATCATGATTTAGATGTAAACATAACACGTTGAAAGTTTGAATTCTGGAAACGGGTCAAAAGCTGGTTATATGAATCATCTGAAGAAGCATGAAATAAGAATCACACAAAATATTTACCACGGTGAGACCATCTGTATAAATGTGGAATATCGTTTGTAAATATAGTTCCGGAGTTAAAGGACACATGGCTGTACACAGAAAACACATTTCCAAAGATGGCAACATAAATGCCATAGAAATTAGAATGTCTGTCTGTCACTTTTGCTACAGTCTATATAGACATGGACGGCAGCACCGGGCGGGCAGAGGGGGCGCAAGCCCCCCCCCCACTTTTTGACTTGGCCCCCCCCACTTTACGATCATCAATAATGAAGTTATATATGCATGTGCTTAAACGGGACCCCCACTTTTTAGGAAAGCCCCTCCTCCACTTTTATAACTGTGCCGCCGGTCCTGATAGATGTGTACATTTAGTGCCAAATGACCAAGAATATGACACTGAGTGACTGCCTGTGCATATACAGCCACATTTGGTACCATGATAGTGCCACAGCCATATTAATAGACATTGTATCTTTTATTCTATATATCTATCTATAAATATTGCATGACACTAAGGGAAGTAATTCAATATATAATATCAGGTTACATGAAATGTATATAATATCCGGTTACATGAAATGTATATAATATCAGGTTACATGAAATATCACATAAAAAGTGTGAATTGTTTGTGGTCACAATTTGTAAAGTAGCGATACCATCGGGATTAAGATAATTTAGATGAGAATTTTAATATAAATAGTTCAAGTTCACATTATATTCTGATATAAAAAGCTTGCATATGTTTTTCATTGCTTGATTTATATGTTTGAAATATATAACATTTCGCTCGGTCATTTTTCATGGAACAGTTAATCTAACTTTATACATGATCTAGAAGGAAAAGCCAAGGAAAAGGTAATAATGATCAGACACCCTTGGACCATTTGATAAGTGCAATAGGAAGAGGGCCTACACCATTAAAATAACAAAGAGCTCATTAAAGGATGTCATAATAAAAATTAAAATATGCTAAAATCTTTGGAATTATGAATGTTACTAGATTACCTGTGAACGAACAGGTGAAAACCAGTAGTGTGCAGAGGTCAAGTGATGACCTGGTTATGCCTTAATAGTACTGAGAAATATGAGAAAGAACATAGTTTAAATATAATTGGATACCCCCCCCCCACATTTGGATGTTAGGGAGCACCGCCCATGCACATCACTGGTCACAAACACTACTACTATTTGTTTCATTTTGATTTCATTCAAAAAAACATGAACTGTGACGTCATATCTACAGAAGAGCCTCATATTGTATAACTAAAGATAATAAGTCTTTTTACTTCTATATAATACTTATGGATCGTATAGAAGTAAAGAGGCCTATTGTTTTTCTATCTAATTTACATACCTGTTTATGGATCATATAGAAGTAAAGAGGCCTATTGTTTTTCTATCTAATTTACATACCTGTTTATGGATCATACAGAAGTAAAGAGGCCTATTGTTTTTCTATCTAATTTACATACGTGTTTATAGATCATATAGAAGTAAAGAGGACTATTGTTTTTTTAATCTAATTTACATACCTGTTTATGGATCATATAGAAGTAAAGAGGCCTATTGTTTTTCTATCTAATTTACATACGTGTTTATGGATCGTATAGAAGTAAAGAGGCCTATGGTTTTTCTATGTAATTTATATATGAGTTTATGGATCATATAGAAGTAAAGAGGCCTATTGTGTTTCTATCTAATTTACATACGTGTTTATGGATCATATAGAAGTAAAGAGGCCTATTGTGTTTCTATCTAATTTACATACGTGTTTATGGATTATATAAAAGAAAAGAGGCCTATTATTTTTCTAGAAGTAAAGAGGCCTATTGTTTTTCTATCTAATTTACATACGTGTTTATGGATCATATAGAAGTAAAGAGGCCTATTGTTTTTCTATCTAATTTATATACGTGTTTATGGATCATATAGAAGTAAAGACCTTATTGTTTTTCTATCTTATTTACATACGTGTTTATGGATCGTATAGACGTAAATAGACCTATTGTTTTTATATCTAATTTACATATGTGTTTATGGATCATATAGAAGTAAAGAGGCCTATTGTTTTGCTAGAAGTAAAAAGGCCTATTGTTTTTCTATCTAATTTACATACGTGTTTATGGATCGTATAAACGTAAATAGACCTATTGTTTTTATATCTAATTTACATACGTGTTTATGGATAATATAGAAGTAAAGAGCCCTATTCTTTTTCTAGAAGTAAAAAGGCCAATTGTTTTTCTATGTAATTTACATACCTGTTTATGGATCATATAGAAGTAAAGAGGCCTATTGTTTTGCTAGAAGTAAAAAGGCTTATTGTTTTTCTATCTAATTTACATACCTGTTTATGAATCATATAGAAGTAAAGAGGCCTATTTTTTTTCTATCTAATTTACATACGTGTTTATGGATCATATAAAAGTAAAGACCTTATTGTTTTTCTATCTAATTTACATACGTATTTATGGATCATATAGAAGTAAAGAGGCCTATTGTTTTTCTATCTAATTTACATACGTGTTTATGGATCATATAGAAGTAAAGAGGCTTATTGTTTTTCTATCTAATTAACATACCTGTTTATGGATCATATAGAAGTAAAGAGGCCTATTGTTTTTCTATCTTAATTACATACGTGTTTATGGATCATATAGAAGTAAAGAGGCCTATTGTGTTACTATCTAATTTACATATGTGTTTATAGAACATATAGAAGTAAAGAGGCCTATTATTTTTCTAGAAGTAAAGAGGCTTATTGTTTTTCTATCTAATTTACATACGTGTTTATGGATCATATAGAAGTAAAGAGGCCTATTGTTTTTCTATCTAATTTATATACGTGTTTATGGATCATATAGAAGTAAAGAGGCATATTATTTTTCTAAAAGTAAAGAGGCCTATTGTTTTTCTATCTTATTTACATACGTGTTTATTGATTATATAGAAGTAAAGAGGCCTATTGTTTTTCTAGAAGTAAAGAGGCTTATTGTTTTTCTATCTAATTTACATACGTGTTTATGGATCATATACAAGTAAAGAGGCCTATTGTTTTTCTATCTAATTTATATACGTGTTTATGGATCATATAGAAGTAAAGAGGCCAATTGTTTTTCTATCTAATTTATATACGTGTTTATGGATCATATAGAAGTAAAGAGCCCTATTGTTTTTCTATCTAATTTACATACGTGTTTATGGATCATATAAAAGTAAAGAGGCCTATTGTTTTTCTATCTAATTTATATACGTGTTTATGGATCATATAGAAGTAAAGAGGCCTATTGTTGATCTATCTAATTCATATACATGTTTATGGATCATATAGAAGTAAAGAGCCCTATTGTTTTTCCAGTAGTAAAGAGGCCTATTTCTTTTCTATCTAATTTACATACCTGTTTATGGATCATATAGAAGTAAAGAGGCCTATTGTTTTTCTTTTTAATCTATATACGTGTTTATGGATCATATAGAAGTAAAGAGGCCTATTGTTTTTCTATCTAATTTACATACCTGTTCATGGATAATATAGACGTATAGATGCTTATTGTTTTTCTATCTAATTTACATACCTGTTTATAGATAATATAGAAGTATAGATGCCTATTGTTTTTCTATCTAATTTACATACCTGTTTATGGATAATATAGAAGTATAGATGCCTATTGTTTTTCTATCTAATTTACATACCTGTTCATTTTTTATGTAGAAGTAAAGAGGCCTATTGTTTTTCTATCTAATTTATGTACG
>OY744539.1:61971834-61991834 GCA_963556195.1 Sepiola atlantica | reverse complement strand
CAGAAGTGTGACAGAGAAGGATGGGTTTACTTTGAAAGGAAACCCATGTAGTTTGTTGTTTGAAATTAAAATAAAGTTATTGTGATACCAGTCCCGTTTCTTTTCAGGCACAACTTGTATGAATTTTCTTTGGATTGTGTAATACAAGAAATACAACACTGATTGTAAATGATTAATTGAATACAAGTTGCTATTTTACCCATTACTGAAGAGGGGGAATAGTGCGTAGATCTGATAGGATTTGAATTCGACCTAGCCGATTCCATAGAAAAATCACGCATCCCCACTAAAACTTGATAAATCTCAACAGATTTGTTGTTATGGCAGCCAAAATAAATAAATATAAAACACGGACGTGAAGCGAAAATAACAAAACGAAAATGAAAATTGATAAGAATGCAAAAATAGAAATGGCGAAAGAATTGCGCATTTAAAGACAAACAGAAAAATGGGTGGAACTGCGTTTGTTTATGAGTTTATTTATATCAAATGCAGCAGTTATCTATCAAATGCAGCAGTTATCTATCAACGTTTTATGTTTTTTCCCCCATGCACTTCAGATTACAACTCTGATCTATACTAATGTGTTGGTCTGTCAGTCCGCTAACTAATTTTAGGCTTTAAGACATGGGAACTTGAAATCACCATAAGTCAGCATAACTAAAGTGGTCGACCATAGTCAAGGGCAACCTGAAGGCTCCCTTTTCATTAACTACTACACTGAGATGTAGAGGAGGGTGCGACACCTTACCAGGATTACTCCACTTGCCCTTGATCCTCATCTTATAATGCTGAGTGTTTAACAAGGGGGCATAAAGTACTACTTTTTGAGTCTTTGGTATGACTCGACCGAGGATTAAACCCCGGTAAAGTAAGTAAAGTGGTAGACCATAGTCGAGGGTGGTCTGAAAGCTCCCTTTTCATTAGCTACTACACCGAGATGTAGAGGAGGACACCACTTCTTTCTCAGGATTACTCCACTTACCCTTGATCTTCATCTTATAATGCTGAGTGTTTAACACGGGGGCATCAAGTACCAGTTTTTGAGTATTTGGTATCACTTAACAAACACTCTAACCATTATGTCACCAATATATATATATATATATATATATGAAGAGTTCGAATGCTAAACGTGTAATGTGTAATACTATACAGTTAAACAATTCAATTAGTCATATTGATACTGGCGGTTTCAAAAGGTGTGGGGAAATCACTACAGTTTCATTCTCAATCAGCAAACTAATGGGGACTATACAAATCTTTATAAACGGTCAATTGCCAATGGGAATGTACTGACAGCCCACAAGAACTGATGGTATGGGGAGTTGGTAGAATAAGAGCTAGGTATGGAAGCATGAAATCAAAATAATGGTTAAAATAATGGTTAAAATAATGGTCAAAATAATGATTCAAATAAAGGTTAAAATAATGATTAAGATAATGGTTAAAATAATGGTAAAAATAAAGGTTGAAATAATGGTTTAAATAATGGTTAAAATAATGATTAACATAATGGTTAAAATAAGGGTTAAAATAATGGTTGAAATAATAGTTGAAATAATGGTTAAAATAATGATCAAAATAATGGTTAAAATAATGATTAAAATAATGGTTAAAATAATGATTAAAATAATGGTTAAAATAATGCTTAAAATAATGCTTAAAATAAAGGGCCTACATAAGAATTTTATAAATGGTACTAATAAAGAGTTAAATAAAAATAAAGTTAAAATTATAAAAATTGAAGAAAATAAAATAAAATATAAGCAAAATATAGAAAATAAGCGAAATTAAATCTACTGACTGTAAAAAAATGGTGAGTGCCAGTTGAAATCAAAGAATAAGAGAAGGGATTTGCTAAATAAGCTGAGAAAAGAGATCGGGTAATGTATAGGATAGTAGATTCATAACTAAAAGATGGAGTTTTGGGAGTGGGAGGAATATGTGTGTGTGCGACGCTTATATAGATTTAGTCACATTGAAAAGTCGGGATATAATGAAACAGCTGTATGTGTATGATTATATATGTATGCATAAAAAATGAAAAAGGAAAACCGAAAATTGTTTATATATTCATCGACGTCTTATTTGCTAAAAGATTTTCTCAGTTATCTTTAGAAAGACTCTCTCTCTTTTCTCTTTCTCTCTCTCTTTATATATACATATATATATATATATATATATATATATATATATATATATATATATATATATATATATATAAACAATTTTCGGTTTGCCTTATTTCATTTTACATTAAGTTGGATAATTCAATGCGTAACTATCATATATATACATTATATATATTTGAGTTGAAATAGTCCATAGTAGGTAGAGCGAAAAAAAGGGAAAAATGCCACCTGTGCACTTTTGAATCTTTCCATATAATCACTTCGAAGGATAATTTGCTAAACATTAGGCAGGAGATTCTGCGGAATTGTCTGCACCAGAACTGTAAGAGTTTATTTAGATTAAGACCTTGGAATGTAGTTGGGGAACCAGTAAAGATTTAAACAACATATTTAGAAATCTAATTTGATTATCTCTAGAATAGTATATTAGTTTTGGAACTAATGCACGATATATGATACATGGCCTTTCAACAATTCTGCCTTATCTTTTTTTACATTTTAAATTAGGAAATGTATGTTGCTACAATTAGCAATCAATTAGCGGCATCAAATAAATTAGCATTACGTGGGATTCCGGATAAGTTATGAACAATTAGGCAAAAATTTAGATAATAAACATATTCGAGGTTCTATTATAAATTAAATAGTTATCATTAGAATTATTCAGTAATAATACTAACTTTTAGAATAAAAGTGACAAACTGTCATTCTAACATTTAATCACAACTTTATTGAGTCTTTCTCGTTAGTACGTGAACAAAAGAGTAATAGGTTAGTATGTCCATAAGTATTGATGAAGGCAAAAGCTAGGAATTCTATGTGGTTATAATTCCCCAATGGGAGAAAAGAGAATTGTTCATCTTGTTTAATGTTTGTACACCGGCTATGGTGTCAGGACGTGTCCATATGTGTATGCAAGTATGTGTGTTTGTACACCAGTGTGAACGTCAGTTCACATGCAAGCAATTATGTGTATGTGTGCGTTATATCAAGTCTACATGTATGTGGCAGTAGCCATTTTGTCGTCTTGTCAAAGTCGAACCCAGGGCGAAAGTCTCGGGAAAATGTCTGTTGCATCCCCAGAGAGGGGGACGTATTTGGCAGTGCCAAAGAAGGAAACAGAGAGAAGTGTCATCTCGTGTCACAGAAGTAAAAGAGAACAGGCGGATGTCGGTCAAGTGTTTATATCACCATGCTAATCCATCCGAGATTCGCCTGAGAGAATGCCACCGATTGGTCAAGACAAGGAGGAAGTAAATTGGTTGAACCAATCAGCAGGGGAAATGGGATCAACACTGCATGTAAGTCCTACTAGGGAATATAAAAATCATAGAAAATTCTTCGACGCTTCGAACTGAGATAGTGGCTAATAGAAAGGTTTGTTATCATCGAAACTAAGCTTTATAGTCAAATCAGTAAACGATAAATTCAAAAGAAACTTTAAGCATTGAGGGTCTCTTGAAATTGAGTAGTTAAGCTTTCTGTATTGAGTATTGGTAATCGGTAATGATAATGTAGGAGGTGGGTGCGATTTAACTCAATAATGTGACTCTTCTATGTTCCATCAGGGTTAAACATGGATTTTGGGAGGGGTAACTTAAGAAGGGCTTTCACAGTTGATTTTGCATCCTAATTTAACTAGTCTATTTAATTCCATATAAGTTGAATTAGAATTCATTTGATTACTAAATAATATTAGGGTCACTGCCTTATAAAAATAAAAAATATAAAAATATAAAAACACATACACACAAATACCTGCAAACCCACACATGCACAAAAACGCCAAAGAATAACACATTTTCTCAAATGAAACGACACACTTTCAAATCGAAAGACATTTCTTCAAATGGATTTACATATCTAATGAGAGCAAACCACCGCTTGACACGCGTTATATAAAATTATAAAATGATAAAATAACAAAATAATAAATAAATGTTGAAAAAACCTTATTACAAATATATATATATATATATATATATATATATATAAATTTAGTCAATAATATTAGCCAAAGAATCTCAAACCTCTCATCCAGTCCCGAAATTTTCGACCAGGCAGCACCCTATTACAATAAAGCGCTCCGCAACAGCGGGTTCAGAGAATAGATCTCATAAATCCCCATCCGAGACCAATTACGGGGAGCCGCAATAGAAGGAGGTCGGTGATCTGGTTTTCCCCACTCTATTCCACCAATACCAAGACAAAGGTAGGCCACCTTTTCCTCAACTTACTCGACAAACACTTCCCCCCACACACAACCTGCACAAACTTTTTAACATGAATTTTATTAAGGTTAGCTACCCCACTACCCCATTCATAAGAAAAATCATCTCTGCAGAGCCTAAAACAATAGTAAACGCAGGCTGCTCATGTCAGGAGAAAAACAACTGCCCCCTAGAGGGGAATTCCCAAATCGATACCCTTGTATATGAAGCCACCGTCACAAACCAGATTAGCGATAGAGCAGAAAAATACATTGGCATGACGCAGTGAAGCTTCAAGCAAAGAGTTATGCACACAGAAACATCTTCAGATACAAAAACAAGGCAAATACGGCACTTGCGACCCGGATATGGCAACTTAAAGATGAAAAGACACCCTTCACCACCAAATGGAAAGTAATTGAGAGAAGGCCATCCTTCTCTCCAGTCATAAATAGGGGTCCTCTGTGTGACACAGAAAAATACCATATATTAAGGGCCATCACTGACCCAAATACAGTCTGTTTGAATATCCGAGATGAAGAGAACAGTAATATTCTTGTTCATGACGTACAACTTTATGCATTGTATTTATAACTTAAAAATGGAGATAGGAATGCACAGAGTCCTTGTTGATGCTGGGTGTGTCTTGAGTTAAAAACAATAAATTTGCCAGAAATTATTCCAATAAATATCACTTTACTTGCACCTCCTCCCACCCTTTCAATTCTGAGTACATCCTTGAGATACACCCAAAAAATTGAATATTGCAAAATGTAAAACATATAATAGGATCTTGGCTGCCAAAGAAACATACGTTTCCTCATTCAATATCGGGCAATGTCCGGTCGCCATGTTAGTATAATTATATAGATAGGTGTTTCATTGTATATGGTTCTTGGCATAGTCTACATAATGGGGATTCATTCTTTTTTTTTTTATAGTATAAATGAACATGCGATAAACCTATGATCTATGCCATATGCATCCCAGCTAATTGTCATTGGTCATAGAACCTCTGAAATTCCACTTTTTATTAAGTTTTGCGTCGTATTTCTTTTAATGTCTTCCATGTGCACAAATCTCTTACTTTTCGAATAACATTTCAGTTTAGCAAAAGAAAAAAGAAAAGCATAGAACTTGCTTTCGTAAGTATGAAAGGTGTTGCATGTACATTTGGGTCAAAATCTACTCAATAGTAAATCGACTAGTTTTCTGATCTGATAAACAACAATCAGACACAAACGTAAGAAATAATTTCATTACTTTTCACATTAATTGCAATTCATATATATATATATATTTATATATATATATATATATATATATATATATATATATATTCATATTCATTTATTTTTTGGTACAGAAAAATTAGTACAACATTAGCACCGTCGGTTTCAAGCACAGAAGGACTTAGCCATCCGGCTCTCTTCAGCTTATGTTGTCATCTGTTTCGGAAATGTGAAGTCACGTGTCACTCTTGTTTGGACGCGTTATTTGCTTAGAGTGTTATGTATGTTTGTTTCAATTTAGTGTAAGGAAGGTTTAATAAGGTATGAAAAAAGGGGGTGAAAAGTAACAGTTGACAATTTAAACTGGAAAAGATTTTAAAAGATTTAAAAATACACAAAAATAGAAATAAAAAATATTTCTATACAAATCCCGTGAGTTAATATTTATGAGTAGCGTATATTTGGCCATTACTGTTTTGAGGGTTAATTATGTGTCTTCTAAAGAAAATAGGGAGAGAAAATGGGTTCAAGGTTTATACTTGTGAAGAGATAAAAAGGTTAAAAAAACAACATTAAATTCAAATCCTGGATTAAAGGACTTTAAATCAATCCAAAAGGAATTTAAATAAAGATATCATCCGGGTAGTTTAAGGGCAGTAACTCTGCAAGGTTTTTGAATGATTTGTATTCGGGATTTAACATTATTAACTAAGGTATAGTGAAGGGGGGTAATAATATTGGTATGCTGATTAAGACTGGTTTAGAGATAAGAGTAAGGATTGGGTCGGCAAGATTGACTCTGTTTGGGAGATATGGGAGATTAGCATTATGACCGAGAAATGGTGGGGACTTATGGGAGTAATAATAATGTGAAATGGGTGTGTTAGCCTCTGAATGACTGGAAAAATTATTATTGGGAAAGTTATTAATTATTGCTCTTAAGTAGTGGTGTGGATATGGACCGATTAAGGTATTTGTTCCTATTTTTAATTTTATTTATATTTATGAGGGGTGATAGTTCGGAGAATTTTTCTAGAGTGGAAGTCGGTATTTTTTTATCTAGCTCATATATCTTTTGTGGATAAACTTGTGTCCCTTTACCATATAAATCATATTCTTAATCCGTTTATCTACTATCCCTGTTTCCCAGTAGGATTTATTGTTTTTGAACATCCGAAAGAAACCCTAACCCTAACCTCTAATCTCCAAGTTTGAAATGTACCATTGTGACATTTTTTTAACGTCCCGGTTTCGTATGGGCTGGCAATAATCTATCAAACACTGTTTTAATATTACTTGCAAATATTGCTTCTGCTGGCATCAGGGAAGATAAAACATTTTTATTTGGGATCATCCTTAATATCTGTAAACATTTTTGAAAGGCTTATTTGTTAGATTATGCCCCGCTTTTTTTTAGTGCTATTTTGAACATATCCACAAACCGTTCTGCCTGACCATTGCTTATAGCATGGTACGGTGCGATCGTGATATGCTCCACTACAAATGTTTGACAGAATAGTTTAGAATTCACTAGACATTAATTGCGTTCCGTTGTCTGATACAATACAGTCAATGACCCTGAATTAGGTGAACAATTCATGTAAAAACTAATAATTACTTATATGGTTGTTTTTTTTTACATTTTTATATTTCCGGCCATTTCGAGAAACTGTCAACCACTATTAGGTAATAGAAACCATTCAGTGAGCATGTAAAATCTATGTGGATCCTAGACCACGTTCGGTCAGTTTTCGGTTTAGGGTCTGAACGTTATAGAAGGTGTTTTCGCTGTCAAATCATAACTTTGACATAGTTTCACCGCATTTTCAATGTCTTAGTCCATACTTGTCCAATACATATAGTCTCTATTGAGACCTTTCATTCTCCAAATGTCCGAGTAACAGACATGAGATTCTTTTAGTATTCTTTTCTGTAATACTACAGGAATAATAACTAGATCGAAGGTGTGGATATCAAGGAAGTCTTATATCGAAATAAAAAAACTATAAAACAGTTTCTGAAGGTTAAAACTATGCAGATCAGTGAAAGGTAAATTATATTCCGTTTGGTAGCACTTATTTGTTGTAACATTAAAAAAGAAGTGAAAACTAAAAAAAATGCCGATGACAGTTTTGTCGATTAAAAAAGTTTGGAAAATAATGCCTAAATCTGAATAATTTACGTGACTGAAATAGGATTTAACAAAACGATTGTTATTTTGCTATTGAACCAAAGAAACACAGTATTATTCCTGAGATAGTATTGACGATGGGCAATTTATTTTTATCCCCATTCATATTGGAAATTCCGTGATTGTCTGGCCCTGTCGCAAATGTAATTGTTAAAAAATGAAAGCAAATAAAATCGCTAGAATTTCTAAACTGCATTAGTGGGGAAGTTTGTAAGTGTGAAAATTATGACGGTGTGATAGTAAAGATGTACTGTAAATGTTAACTATAATACTCATGAATGCCACTACCCTACTAATAACTATAAGTCCGGAGGTGTTGGAAGTTAGACTTAGGGTTAATGGTAAGTCATTTTTTAATTGTTTTTAATGAATGAAACACCAATAGCAACTCATGGGTCGGCCATTTAAGATGTTTTACTGTCTTCGAAGAAGTGGATATCGACGAATACAGGTCAGTAGAAAAGTAAATTTTATAGCGTTTGCTAGCACTTATTTGTTGTAACATAAAAATTGAAGAGAAAACATAGAAAATGCTGCTGACAGTTTTGTCAATATAGAAAAGTCTTGAAAATAATGCCGAAATCTAATTGACTCTGAATAATTGACGTGATTGAAATACGAATGGCTAAACTGCAGTAGCGTAACATTTTTATTTGTAGTAAACTATGACGGTTTGCTAGTAAAGATTTACTGTAAATGTATTTAAATAAATGGTATTTCAGTTTTCTAAAATATTTTGAATGTTCACACGTAGAAAATATACAAAATTACTTATCTGCAAACAAAATGATTTGAAATAAAATAAAATGGATAAACATATTCTGTCATTTTTAATCAAATATAAGTAGTAAGATTCCCAATTCCTAGCTTTTGTCGATGGTACAGTAGGTAAAAACTTCAATCTAAGCCTGAACTACTTGCATGTCTGGCCACACTGAAAGGCTGTAATATAGCGAAACAGTCTGTTTGATGATATGATTGTTTTGTTTTACGGCATATCAACCCTTTTCGGGTTATTTAATGCCAAATCCGGTCATTTTGATAAAAAAATTCATGCTTCAAGTTCTTTATATCTTAAAATATTTATCTATGGTGTTTGGTTGAGTTGTTTTTGTATTTGGCTTTGCAGAACATGATAGAGTTTTGCGAAAGGAAAGGAAAAAAGCAATAACATCAATGTTTGGTGCATTTTAGGTAAAATATCAAGTATTTTCAGACAGCCTGATCTGGTAGCACCAGCTGTTTGTGGAAACTCTCTCTCTCTCTCTCTCTCTCTCTCTCTCTATATATATATATATATATATAATATATATATATATATATATATATATATATATATATATATATATATATATATATATATTAGGGGAGGTCGATTTTGAAACTGTAAATTATCGCACTCGAAGAAAGTTGCCAAATAATGTCAAAAGTTACCACAAGAAATATTTTTCTTCAAAACTTTGTATTTATTTGAGCATTGCAACTTTAAGATCAAATAAATCGAGATTTTTTCTCACAGCCTAGATTTCACCGGCAGAAGTGTCGCCTTAAATTAAACCCGGGTTTTAACAAAAAAAAGTAATACATTACTTAATAATAAATATTTTAAAGTTTATTATTCCTTTTCTTAAGAAATTAAATGTACATATTCAAATTAAAAAGGAATAAAACACTATAATATTTAATTTTATATATAAATAATTATTTATTTACATAGGCGTTTTATTTATTAGATATTTTTTATGGTATTCACCGGTTGAAAATTCAACGAGCGAATTTGAATTCACGTGTTGATTCTGTGTTTACAAATATAATTATCACAAATATATATTGAATTGTCGAGCGCTGGCTTATCTAATCCCACTTCCCCGACCTTTTGTCACACCTTACCTTGTGGGAGTTAGATAAATAAAAAACTAGTTCAGCCAGGGTTTTTTACCCCACCAAATAAACCGGTATCGTCCGGGTCTTTGGGTCTGGATTCACGCCCGTCTATTGGGGCTTGTCCGTCCTGTGCAGTTCTAGGAGGTGCACCTCCCAGGTTTTGCTTTCCCTCTTTGGGGAGGAGTAAGTTTATTGCTTACTGTCTGAGGCGGCCCTACCGGGGAATGCCGACGGAGCTGCCCAGGCAATTTTTAAATTGCCAGAGTGCTCACCTCTCGAGCACTGGCTTTCTCATCCCTTTCCTGACCTTGTGTCAATCTTACCTTGTTGGAGATAGATAAATAAAATCTAGTTCAGCCAGGGGTTTTTACCCCACCATATAAATCGGTATCGTCCGGGCCTTTGGGTCTGGATTTACGCCTGTCTATTGGGGCTTGTCCGTCCTGTGCAATTCTAGGAGGTGCACCCTCCCAGGCTTTGCCTTCCCTCTTTGGGGAGGAGTAAGTTTATTGCTAACTGTCTGAGACGCCCCTACAGGGGAATGCCGACGGGGCTGCCCAGTCAATTTTTTAATGGCCAGAGTGCTCACCTCTATCGCGCAGGCTTATCTAATCCCACTTTCATGACCTTGTGTCACATCTTACCTTGTTGGAGGTAGACAAATAAAACTATTTCAGCCAGGGGTTTTTACCCCACCTAAAATATTATATGTATTGGAGTTGATGGGAGAATGGATAAGGACACATTGATGTATAAGGAAATTGTGGATGAAAATAGACAGAGAATTATGAAAAAAACTAAGGGACCAGAACACCATTTAACTTTTACAAAAGAAACACCATGTGAAAGTAAATATCTGACACAGAGTTCTTCCTAGTAGTGGTGCAACAGGTGCTGTTCATGCAGATCAAGTGGTGGATGTTTTGCATGAATTCCACAGTGAGAACAGTATCAAGGCTATACTTGTTGACAACACTAATACCAACACAGGTTGCGAAGGTGGAATGGTTGCAATTTTAGAAAAAAAACTTTTAAAAAATCTTTACACAATTGGTTGCTCTTTGCATCATAATGAACTACCTTTCAGAGCCCTTTTTAAAAACATAGATGGTTGCGCAAAGGGCCCTACAACATTCACTGGCCCTCTGGGGAAATTATGCTCAAATGATTGCCATGATTTACCCCAAATATCATTTTCCACTATTAGCAATCCTCTAGAGTCAATTTTTAAAATTGATGAAATACATGATCTTAGTTCTGACCAAAGACTCCTTTATGAATACACAGTAGGTATTTCTAGAGGTAAGGTTGACTCTAGATATACCTCCTGGAAAATTGGTCCTTTAAACCAAGCAAGATGGTTAACTTTGGCCATCAGGCTCATGTGTTTATGGACTAGTGGTGCATACCCACAAAGGCACACAACAAAACTACACTATGTAGTAAATTTTATTGTAAATGTGTATGCCACTTCTTGGTTTGAAATTAAAAGAAATAGTAAATTCCACAATCAGCAAGTGCACATTTTTAATATGACCCAGAGGATTAAGGAGCAGCCTCAGGAAATCCAAGATATCACATTTAGAAATATACAAGGTAATACATTTTGTTTACTGCCTGAAAACTTTCTATATTCCATGGTTAAATCTGAAGAGATTGAAGTAAGAGAAGAAGCTTTAAAAAGAATTTTGGCCATTAGGTAAGTAATATTTATTCATATATTTCTGACTCAATTATTTATTCCAATTTATAGAATGATTTTTAAAGATTTTATCTAATTTCACCATAATTATTAAAGCAGTACAGATTGGAATTTTTTAATAATTCAATTAATTAATTTGTTCTTTCTGGAGTGAGGAGTCAACCAGAAAAAGATTAAAAAGAATACCACCTATTAATTTTAATGCCACACATTGGACACAATTAATAGATTTAAAATTATGCTGCATTTTTGGCATTCTCAGGGCGTGGAATGGGCAGTTAAGTTAATAACAGAAGCTTCGCAAACTGTATATGGTTTTGAAGCAAGGCATCAACACATTACAGCCAAAGTTTTGAGTCAGAAATTGAGACCAGCATTTTTGTCTAAGGGGTCTTATATGGAGCAATTTGACTCTCAATATTAAGCTCCATTAAAATAGTGTTAGGTTTTTCCTTATTTCTTTGCTTGTTATATTTTTACTTATAACCGAAAAAAATCATTTTTTTAGGTATTCAAATATTACTGTTTAATTCATAACGTTAAAAGGTAGTTTACAAAAGCAGATACTGAAAATGAGGGGGGGGGGCAAATTTTCAATTTGAAGATTTCTTTAATTAATATCATTTTTATAAAATAAAAGGACATTCGCTGATTTTAAATGCACAAATTATTTGGTTTTAACACCAGTATTCAAGCAAATCTTGCAAAAACGAGGAATTTTCAGTATATTCTTGTCTACGATCTTTGATACCAAACGCTCAAAAAACCGCTGAAGTTTTTGATCTAATTTTTTGCATGAGTATTTAATAGGTCTATATACAACTTTCGCTACGTGCCTTTTTTTAATATTTAAAAAAAAGTGTAAAATCGACCTACCCTAATATATATATATATATATATATATATATATATATATATATATATATATATATATATATATATATATATATATAATATATATATATATATATATATACACTCCTGATCAAAACTTTAAGACCACTTGAAACTCTTTTAAAAGAAACCTTTTTTTAAGGATAAATTTTAAACTCCTACCACTTAAGGTTTCCAATACTACAATCTAAAAGGTTATGGAAACCTTAAATGGGAGGAGTTTAAAATATATCCTAAAAAAAAGTTTCTTTTAAAAGAGTTTCAAGTGGTCTTAAAGTTTTTATCAGGAGTTTATATATATACATATTTATATATTTATGCAAACATTGTTAAAAATATATATATATATATATATATATATATACATCAGAGGTAGATGATGCTCCTCAATTAGATATATGGCAACCAATGTAGGAAAAGGAAACTCTGATGTACTGATGTAATATTTGTGGCTAAAATAATTACAAGTAAATTTACTTTGACGTGTCACTGAGGCTCAGAGAGTAGTATTAGTGTTGTACGAGTGTTTGTGATTAAAATCTGATGATGTACACATGTCTCTCCACAATCGCATCTGTCACTCAAACATACTAAAAGTCCTATGCCGATGGAGGAGTGGTGAATTGTACAGATATAACCTGTTGGATGCACACAGTCACAACCATCCACATACTAGTGCAATACTTCAAAGTATGTTGTATGACTGTAACTTGGAAATGTGTACCTGGGAACAGATGGCAGGGGAGAAACGTGATGCAGCAACCATCATCATCATATACTATATATATATATAATTTATTCTCAGCAAAACTACACACAATAAAAGTGAATAGTCATGTGATATCTATTTTCTAACACGACATTGCAATTTTTTATGTGGAAAAAGATTTCAGTGACACACTTTTCTCAACATACAACTACTAAATGTTCTAAGGGAAGAAAATACATGCAAAGAATACCAGAATAGATTGGGGTAGAGAGGGATGCTGTCCAAGTGTGTATCTGATGACGGAAGAAAGGAGCACACATTCATATGTGTATGTGCAATCATGCAATAGGTAATATGTTAGTAAAAGTATTCTGAGGTGGTGGACATAATGTGAGTGCATATTCTATATGTATGCTTTTATATAGTAAATCTTTTACCCAACTCCATCTGTAGGTGCCTCACGCTTGTGTAAACAGTCCATGACCACTCATGCACACATACATCTAAATAAACAAATCTATGTATAATGCCCTAAAATAGTGTTAGGCTTAAAGATAATTTAACATCCAAAGAAAGCAAAAATACAAATAAACACAATAGAAAGCGCAACATTATTTGCTTTGTGTAATTTGGACTACATTTCTCATCTTAGAATCTTTATGTCGAACTCGGGAATCTGTACAGAATTTTAAACGATCCCATTTATTAAAAAAAAACTATATATACTTATATAAAGTTATGTATGTTTATATGATTTTTGTGAAATTTTAAGAATAGTTATCAGACATCAATTAATAAATTGTCCCAAACTTTCAGTTTCTTTGGAGTATTTTAAAGGATGTTTAAGGAGCATAATATTTTAAAGGATGTTTAAGGAGCATAATATTTTAAAGGATGTTTAAGGAGCATAATATTTGAAAGGATGTTTAAGGAGCATAATATTTTAAAGAATGTTAAAGGAGCATAATATTTTAAAGATGTTTAAGGAGCATAATATTTTAAAGATGTTTAAGGAGCATTATATTTTAAAAGATGTTAAATGGGCATGATATTTTAAAGGATGTTTAAGTAGCATAATATTTTAAAGGATGTTTAATGAGCATACTATTTTAAAGGATGTTAAAGGAGCCTAATATATTAAAAGATGTTTAAGGAGCATAATATTTTAAAGGATGTTTAATGAGTATAATATTTTAAAGAATGTTTAAGAAGCATAACATTTTAAAGGATGTTTAAGGAGCATAATATTTTAAAGGATGTTTAAGGAGCATAATATTTTAAAGGATGTTTAAGGAGCATAATATTTTAAAGGATGTTTAAGGAGCATAATATTTTAAAGGATGTTTAAGGAGCATGATATTTTAAAGGACGTTTAAGGAGCATGATATTTTAAAGAATGTTTAAGGAGAATAATATATTAAAGGATGTTTAAGGAACATAATATTTTAAAGGATGTTTAAGGAGCATGATATTTTAAAGGATGTTTAAGGAGCATAATATTTTAAAGAATGTTTAAGGAGCATAATATTTTAAAGGATGTTTAAGGAGCATAATATTTTAAAGGATGTTTAAGGAGCATGATATTTTAAAGGACGTTTAAGGAGCATGATATTTTAAAGAATGTTTAAGGAGAATAATATATTAAAGGATGTTTAAGGAACATAATATTTTTAAGGATGTTTAACGAGCATAATATTTTAAAGGATGTTTAAGGAGAATAATATATTAAAGGATGTTTAAGGAACATAATATTTTTAAGGATGTTTAAGGAGAATAATATATTAAAGGATGTTTAAGGAACATAATATTTTTAAGGATGTTTAAGGAGAATAATATATTAAAGGATGTTTAAGGAACATAATATTTTTAAGGATGTTTAACGAGCATAATATTTTAAAGGATGTTTAAGGAGAATAATATTTTAAAGGATGTTTAAGGAGCATAATATTTTAAAGGATGTTTAAGGAGCATAATATTTTAAAGGATGTTTAACGAGCATTATATTTTAAAGGATGTTTAAGGAGAATAATATTTTAAAGGATGTTTAAGGAGCATAACATTTTAAAGGATGTTTAAAGAGCATAATATTTTAAAGGATGTTTAAGGAGCATGATATTTTAAAGGACGTTTAAGGAGCATGATATTTTAAAGAATGTTTAAGGAGAATAATATATTAAAGGATGTTTAAGGAACATAATATTTTTAAGGATGTTTAACGAGCATAATATTTTAAAGGATGTTTAAGGAGCATAATATTTTAAAGAATTTTTAGATGCATGATATTTTAAAAGATGTTTTAGGAGCATAATATTTTAAAAGATGTTTAAGGAACATAACATTTTAAAAGATGTTAAATGGGCATAATATTTTAAAGGATGTTTAAGTAGCATACTATTTTAAAGGATGTTTAATGAGCATACTATTTTAAAGGATGTTAAAGGAGCCTAATATATTAAAAGATGTTTAAGGAGCATAATATTTTAAAGGATTTTTAATGAGTATAATATCTTAAAGAATGTTCAAGAAGCATAACATTTTAAAGGATGTTTAAGAAGCATAATATATTAAAGGATGTTTAAGGAGCATGATATTTTAAATGACGTTTAATGAGCATAATATTGTAAAAGATATTTAAGGAGCATAATATTGTAAAAGATGTTTAAGAAGCATAATATTTTAAAGGATGTTTAAGAAGCATAATATTTTAAATGATGTTTAAGGAGCATAATAGTTTAAAGGATGTTTAAGGAGCATAATATTTTAAAGGATGTTTAAGGAGCATAATATTGTAAAATATATTTAAGGAGGATAATATTTTAAACAATGTTTAAGGAGCATAATATTGTAAAAGATGTTTAAAGAGCATTATATGGGCAGAGCCTCCCATTTGAAGAGACTGTTGCATTTAATTTGATCCATAGTCAGTATACACCTATGAAACATTATTCTGTGAATGTCAATTTCTTCCATGAATCTTCAGCCTTAAAATTGAGAAATTTTCGAGAATAAAATCACTTAATGGATTCTAATTAAAAATAAAATAAGGATTCTAGACATAAGGTTTAGTATAATTATATGTTAATTTGAATCTTCGGCATAAAAATTGTGCAAAACTGTTCTGTTTTGGGAATTCATTTTGTTGCATGTATATATATATATATATATATATATATATACAGGGTGATTCATAAGTCACTTAGCTATTTAAAATGATTACCATATGAAGCACAAACATACTATGAACTATTGATGATTGTTATCTTACTCTCTAATTACTGCTATTTGTTATTTTAAATTTTTATTCGTTTATATATTTGTTTCTATATATATTTATTTTTATTTATTTAAATTTGTGTAAATAATCATATGTGCTTTTTTTCAGGCAGTATGTCATTTACAATTGAAGAGCGAATTTTTATTGTTATTCATATGGCCAAATTTGATGAATCTCCCACACTTGTTGAAAGGCAATGACGACCTCAAATCAAAAATCACTGCTGAGTTTGTTAAAATTAATCAATCAAATAGGCTACAAAGAGTCGTAAATTCCTTGCAAAAATGAATGAAGCTATGCATGCAGAACGAATGGTGGAAATTTTGAAAATTTGCTGTAATTTTAAACTCCCATAAATGAATTTGTTGAATAAACTTTCTGTTTTGTATTACCGTATTTTTTAACTTTAGAACTTCAAAAATAAATAGCTAAGTGACTTATGAATCACCCTGTATATATATATGGAAATTGAAAAAAGAAAACGAAAAATATTATTTATCTATTCATCAATGTTTCGTCTTTATTATAAGACTTCCTCAGGATAATTGTCCGAAAAAAAAATACAAGTACAAAATGTTTGAAACACGATGTGGTAGCAGGTGTGAGATTAAAATTGGGTCCGCTTGTGAAAAAAAAATGATGAGATACAAATAGATGGTAGCAGTGGGAGATTGAGTTGCCAGTAGAGAGTGTGGGGGATGGTGGCGGTTGTAGTCATAAGATCATTAGGTAGGGGGAGACACATTTCAATAATTGTGGAAGGAGTGGGAGCGAACATTGGTAGCGGTTAGAATTAATTTAAACTATGAATGGGAAGGAGAGACATGAGACATGTTTATTGAATCTTTTGAAAATTAGCCTTTGAGATGAGAGAGCGGGAGGGTTAAAACAATCATGCTCGGTTAAAGAGGGAGGGGACGAGGGAGGGGCGAAGGAGGGAGCGAGGGAGGGGGAGAGGGCGAGAGACAAGATCAAGTATGGGAACTAACTAAAAATAAAAAAGGGAATAATATTATTTTTTTTATTTATGTCCTGATGTGCTCGGCTGATTGATTTGAAACAAAAAGTGTTAAGAATATTAAAAAGTGTGGTTTTGTCAATTATTTAAAATAAATTTTAACTGCAGATTGATGACATGAGTAAAGAGTTTAAGAAAACAGAGACGGATATATTTATTTATTTATTTATTTATCTGTTGATGTACTTATTTATTTATGTATTTAATTATTTATAATTTATCTATTATTTACTCATTTATTTATTAAATTATTCATAAGTATCTAAATACGTACACATACACACATATATATGTAAAACCGCATACATATACACACATATACACACATATATTATAATTTATTACGACCACAGTTCGGAGAATGAAAGCGTAAAATGTTAAGAGAAAAAAAGGAACGGATGTACTTATTAATATTGATTAAATTATTTCAGTGTTTATGTATTTGTTTATCATTCATTTATTTATTCATGCATATGTCTGAACATATGTACACACATAAACACACACATATATATATATATATATATATATATATATATATATATATATATATATATATATATAAAACACATAAACACACCTATGAACGTAATTTTCTGCTGTATACACACAACTTATATGTAGATATCATATGTGATGCATGTAGAGAGTGTGGTAAAAATGTAGCTAGTCCAGATCTGAATTCAATTTTTGTTCGGATAAAATAAGTTTGCTGATTAAAGGAGATAAATTATAGAAACTATAACATTGTTTGGTTGTGTTAGAGTTTATGAGTGTTGATTGAAAGAGTCTTCACTGAGACTTATTTAAAATAAATTTAATAATTTAAGCTTTTCAAAATTAAAAGAATGATCGTATTGTAATGCGTGGGGAAAAAGTGCGTTCAGAGAGTTGCTATTTTAATATCTCTTTTGTGTTCACCAAGTCTCTTCTTCAGTTCCTTTTGAGTCTCGCCTATATATATTTGATAACAATTATTACATAGGACAGTGTATATACCAGCATTAGATGTGTGTTTTTTTCGAAATTGTTTTGCTGTATTTAATGTTTGTTTCATAGTTTGTGATGTGGTTTGTATTGTCGGAATTCCTTGTTTATTTAGCGTGTTGCAAATTATTTTATTATTGGTATGTGTGGATGAATGAAAATGTCTATTCATGAGAGAAATGTTCAGTGTCTGAGATTTGTGTTTATTGTTTTTTTGTAGTGTCTTTTCTTAGCATTTAATATGAAATGTGTGGGGTATTTCATGTCCCATGTCTCATATCTCATGTCCCCTCCACCTTCATAGTTTAAATTAATTCTTACCGTTACCAATGTTCGCCCCACTCCTTCCACAATTATTGTAATGTCTCTCCCCTATCTAATGATCTTATAACTCAAACTGCCACCATCCTCTCTACTGGCGGATCCAATTTTAATCTCACACCCGCTACCACATCGTGTTTAAAACATTTGGTACTTGTATTTTTTTTTCTTCAGACAATCATCCTTAGTAAGTTTTATAATAAAGACGAAACGTTGATGAATACATAAATAATATTTTTAGTTTACCTTTTTCAATTTTCATTACATCGGAACACTTTTTTCCATTCTTTATCATATATATATATATATATATATATATATATATAATTACATACATGATAAAATAATAATATGATTAAAGAAATAATAAATAAAATAAGACTAATTGTTTACTACAAGTAATTTAAATATTGTAGTAAAAAACAATTCCTCCTAAACCCATGTAGCATTAGAAAAACCAATGCTATTCATAAGTTCAAATGCCCTGTGGAAAAATGGGAGAATGCAACTCCAATAATAATAATAATAATAATAATAATAATAATAATAATAATAATAATAATAATAATGAAAACAATAATAATGAAAATAATAATAATAATAATAATGAAAACAATAATAATAATAATAATAATAATAATAATAATAATAATAATAATAATAATGAAATGTGATGCCGTATACAAGTTCACAGGCAGAGAACAAAGAATAAACCATCTCATGTACATGGACGACCTGAAGCTATTTACAAAAAAGCAAAGAGGAACTGGAAAAGCTGATTAATACGACCAGAATCTCCAGCCAGGACATTCAAATGGAACTCGGAACAGAAAAGTGTGCATTGCTAGAGATTCAAAAAAGGAAAGCTGGAGACGACTGAGGGCATGGAACTACAAAACCAAGAGCAGATGAGGGCGCTAGGCGAACAAAACAGCTATAAATATTTGGGAATTTTGTAAAACAGACACAATCAAATCAACAGAAATCAAAGACAAGATTGGCAAATAATATCTGAGAAGAACAAGAAAGCTCTGAGAAACAAAATTATATAGCAGAAACCTAATCAAAGGAATAAATACCTGGGCAGTATCACTAATAAGATGCTCTGGACCATTCATAAGCTGGACTAAAGAAGAACTCAGGCACCTTGACCAGAGGACTAGAAAATTAATGACCATGCACAACGCACTACACTCAAAAGACGATACAGATTCTACATCAAGAGAAACGAAGGTGGAAGAGAACTGGTAAGTATAGAAGACTGTGTGGACGACACTAAAAAAGAGCTAGAGAAATACATAAACCAGAACACTGAAAGGCTGATCACCGCAGTAAAAGACACCGTCCCAAGGAACAACGCAGGAAGCATAAAAACCGGACACAAAAAGAGAAGAAAAAAAAGTGGGAAGAAAAACAACTACATGGACGCTTCATAATACTCAC